>SJYW01028620.1:397513-473371 GCA_006410735.1 Raphicerus campestris | reverse complement strand
CCCTGGAAGAAAAGTTATGACCAACCTAGATAGCATATTCAAAAGCAGAGACATTACTTTGCTGACTAAGGTCCGTCTAGTCAAGGCTATGGTTTTTCCAGTAGTCATGTATGGATGTGAGAGTTCGACTGTGAAGAAGGCTGAGCACTGAAGAATTGATGCTTTAGAACTATGGTGCTGAAGAAGACTTGAGAGTCCCTTGGACTGCAAGGAGATCCAACCAATCCATTCTGAAGAAGATCAACCCTGGGATTTCTTTGGAAGGAATGATGCTAAAGCTGAAACTCCAGTACTTTGGCCACCTCATGTGAAGAGCTGACTCATTGGAAAAGACTCTGATGCTGGGAGGGATTGAGGGCAGGAGGAGAAGGGGACAACCGAGGATGAGATGGCTGGATGATATCACTGATTCAATGGACGTGAGTCTGAGTGAACTCCAGGAGTTGGTGATGGACAGGGAGGCCTGACGTGCTGTGATTCATGGGGTCTCAAAGCATTGGACATGACTGAGCGACTGAACTGAAGTTGAAAACAACTCATAATTCTTCAGTTAGGCCATTTATTAAAATGCATTGAAATTAAAATTCTAATTAAAATTAAAATAATATTATTTCTGATTTATCTCCTCTGGGAAGGTGCTGGAAGGAACCCTATATGTTATGAAAATATTCTATGTCTTGATAGAGATGTGGGTTACATAGGTGTATGCATTCATCAAAAAAAAGTACATTTAAAATTTGAATATTTCACTCTGTAAATTTTACCGTTAGAAAAGAATTACAAACAATTTAAAATGCCTTTAAAAGGCATTTAAAATTAACTTAAAAGTCTAGGATAGTTTGAACATCAAAATATGTAAGTAACAATAAGAAATTAAAATCTATTGAATAAAACAAAAATCCATGATGCCATGCAGATAGGAAAGAAAGAAGGGTTGTTCCTTGAGGTAGACTGTTTACAAATAGAGAAATGATGGTCCAGAGGCAAAGGAATACTTGGTGAGCTTCACTGAGGCTACTGGTGTAGACTGTGAAATCCTGACTGGATGAAATGAAGGTAAAGAGGTAGGTAGCAGCCTAAAGTGTCCTATAGGCTGAGTTAAACATCTTGGACTTTTTTTCTTTAAGAGTCATGGAAACCCACTCAAGGACGTTAAGCAGGGCGTTGGCATGAATAAGCCTGTACTTTGTTGTCATTCAGTTCTGTCTGACTCTTTGCAAGCCTGTCGACTGCAGCACACCAGGCTTCCCTGTCCTTCATCATCTCCCAGAGCTTGCTCAAACTCATCCATCGAGTCAGGGATGCCATCCAACCATCTTGTCTTCTGTTGTCTCCTTCTCCTCCTGCCTTAAATCTTCCCCAGCATCAGGGCCTCTACTTTAGGATGTACAGATCTGTACTTTAGGATGACCATATTCATGTCAACATGAAGCACAGAATATTCACTAAGAAGCTACTGTAGGAACATTGATGATAAATGACAATGGCCCAAGTTAGACTAGTGGCCTTGTGAATGGGTGCATGGGGACATACTCTATGGCTGTTAGGCAGCTGGAATTTATAGGACTTGGCATCTAACTAGATGTAAGATAGCGGGAGAGATGTTAAAAATGTCTTTTGGTTTTCTGGTTTGGGCAGCTAGATGGACAGTGGTTACCACTCAAAAGATAGAAAACAGAGAACAAGGAATGTGCTTCTTAATCTGTTTCTTTATCAGTAAAGTTGCCATTGTTTTAATCATCTTGTAGGGTTGCCTGTACTACACTGAGACCTAAATCCCTGGCACAGAGATGTTTAATAAACAACCATTATTTCTGTGTACAAAGTTGCAGAGAAACAGGTAGCTATAGGTAGTAGGAGACAGAATTGTTACTAAGCATGCCAGAAAGGCCCTGAGGGCTGTAGACAGATAGGTGACAGGAAACCAAGGTAGATGCTTTTCCTCTGTGATCCCATAGTACCTAAGCATCCTTTCCTCTTTTCCTGTGAGATCTTTAGGATCAGGGTCTGTGGACTTGTTCACTGTTGTATCTGTACCTAACACAGTGCCTGCCATAGAATAATAATATGGAATAATCATTTGTTGAATGCCTGAATGGATGAATGAAAGCAAAACTAAAAACGCAGCTTGAAGTATTACAAGAGGGTGAATTTAGATCTTGATCATAGACATCTGATTGCCTTTGTCCTTTAAGTCGAAATACATTATCCTTTCAATTCTCCAACAGTACCATGCTCTCTCCAATTGCAGGGCCTGCGCACCTGCCCAAAATGCTCTTTCCTCTCCCACCTAGAATTAATGTCCCCTTATCCTTCAGATTTCTGATCAGTCATCCTTTCAACAGGGAAGTATTCCTGCTAATACAGTCAGCCCCTCTACTACATTACTCTCCTTGCACCAGGCATCTGTCCTGTGTCATTCTCACCAAAATAAAGCTCTATATTTATGTCTGTGGCTGTTCATTTAGTAACTGTTTCCTTCAATAGACAGAAAACTTCAAAGAACAGAATCACGTCTGTTTTTTATTCACTAATCACCCAGGACCTAAAGTATAGCGCCTGACACACAAAATAAAAGTTTGTTAAACAGATACATTAATTTAAAACTGTCTCATCAGTAGATAGTCGGTTCATTTAAGCACTGTGGATACAGCTGGACTCAATAAGTAAGAGTTGTTTGTTAAATGAAAGGTTAGAATTGATTTTCTTTCCCAAGTTTGTAAACAGTTGTTAACTAGTATGCTTGAAGCAAATAAATTTATTTCTACAATTAAAAAAAAAAGAAATAGTGATGGAATTAGAAAAATCAGTGAGTACTTAAGTGATTGAGAATACAATTTTGCTAAGAAAAATGACATTTACATAGTTTCAAAGTACTCTCCACAGGGTATTAATTATGAAAGGGAAAGGGAAATACAGTGACTTCAGAGTAGATAAACTTTGAAGATAACCTTTTAACTATATGGTCAAATTAATATCACATGCCTTTTACCTTCTGTGATATTTTGTGATGCCTTCTGTCATATTCCTGATTCCTATGATATTCTTGACAAAAATGTAATAGATGAAACTGATCATAAACATCAAATTCATACTGAGATATTTTACAAGATAATGACGTATGTATGTATACAGGGAATTATGTAAAATGTTAAATATCTTGGTCTTTATCATTAACTAATCATTATATAATGGAATTTTTTTATTCTTAAGGTTTAACAATTGAAGGATTTAGTGGTAAAATAACATGTTTTCAATGGGTAAATAAGCTCTTACTATACAGCACAGGGAAATATATCTAATATCCCATGATAAACCATAATGGAAAAGAATATTAAAAGAATATGTGAATATGTATAACTGAATCACTTTGCTATATAGCAAAAATTAACACAAATTGTAAATCAATAATACTTCAATAAAACAAAGAACATGATTCCAATTGATGCAAATACACTTGATTTATTCTGCTCTCCATCTTAGACAAGACGCATGGCTTAAGGAATTTGAAGTAAAAGCAGAAACACAATCTACACTTTCATTCCTCCTTTTCTCTGCAACTGGCAAGAAACAATCAGAAAGAGGGAGATGATAATGATTGGCTAATGGGTGAGTGTGCCAGGGCTCACTGTATAGCCTCTTAACAAATCCTAAAAAGTAGTTATATCTCCAGTTGTTTGTTGGTCTCTTTAGAATATCTCTGTTTTCAGCTGGGACCCCATCTATCTATTAAGGAACAAGAAGTAGCCCATTTATTGTTCTGAGATCTCTTACATCTCTAACATTCAAAATTGTAATTATATCCTTATATATTGTGGGTAAATATAGATTCTTTACAATCTTTACAATCTTGAACTCACCGTTTACACTGATGCTTATCTAAACATCATTCTGCATTCCTATATATGGATAATCAAACTGTTATTCTTGAACTAGAAATGTTTCATGAATTCTGTGCGTACAAGCATGCTCAGTTGTGTCCCACTCTTTGCAACCCCATTGACTGTAGCACACCAGGCTCCTTTGTCCATGGGAATTTTCTGGCAAGAATACTACAATGGGTTGCCTTTTCCTTCTCTCTCTCTGTGTGTGTGTGTGTGTGTGTGTGTGTGTGTGTGTGTGCGTGTATATATATGCACTTTATTTTTTGAATATACAACCCAGGTCTGGTATTTGAGTGAATTAACTCTGCTACTAGAAATCTTTATTCACAAGGGTGTAAAGCAAAGTTTGTGCTTCTCCATAGACATTACATTTCCCAGATATTCTCATGGTCCTTGGAGAGCTGCTAGCAAAAAGTATTGCTAAGTAGGAAGAAATCTAAAGAGGTCACTGAAGCATAGTGTCAGAGAGCTTTACATAAACAAGGAAAACAAAGATTTATAGAGTAATTGTGGAAAGAGAATATGTGGGTGTGAATAATAAAATTGGCCCTGGAGGTTTCACTATAAATATGTTGCCATCAATTTTTCTGGAGAAGAGGTAGAAAATTGTCTGATGACATTAAAATGCAGTGCAGATTGAAAACAGTAAATGTGCAGAAGACCAAAATGACCCCCAGATAAAACTTTACCCCGTTCATAATATTTATATCTATATAGCTATGAACCAGCAATTCTCTTGCCAACTGCATTTTCCTTTTGTAACCAAGTGATGTGTGTCACATAGACATCAAATTCCACCCAGAATTAAGTCATGTGACTTTACAATCAAATACATAATATTTAAAGCAGAAGAGGTTACGTTTGTCTTACGTACAAAGAAAATAATATTTCTCTGAAACAGTCATGCAATCATTCAGTATAGAACATGCAACAGCCATTGTGAAGAGAAAATGTGTTAAACAAATAGCTATTAAGGCAAGCAAAATAATCTTTTTGAATTCTACCACTCACAACCCCAAGGTTGTAAACAGGTAGCACTTTTTGTCCTACTTATTTGTAAAATAAGACAATATTTAGGGTCATTTTTGTCACTTCTAACAATTTTGAAATTCTGATCTCAAATACTTGTAGAAAATATGTTTCAGAGCCTCTTATTCCAGAGAGAAAAACAGTTGATTTGAAGCGCCAGTCTATGTTCAATACAGGATACAGGATGCTTGGGGCTGGTGTACGGNCTGAGAAGAAATTCAGTCCTCTAGATTCCTACTTGAGAAAGAACATTTAATTAAAATGTCTTGTCGGCAAATCTTACCACAGTAAATTAGGAATTCACAGGTACCCGTGGGTGAACATGGTCATATCTGTAAGATTTGTTGGTAGGCATACAGAAAGTCATGAAGATTAAGGGAAAAATACATTTTAATGGTTTTCATTTAAAAAAAAATGAGTTCTGAAGAGCAAGTGCTATTAGCCTTTTTCCTTTAGTAATGAGAGGTGTATTAATCTAGCCACTTCTCCAGATTCCCATGCAGTGACTTAACTGAATACATTTCTGTGGCAACTGGTCAAGCATGAGAAAACCATCTGCAGTCCCAGAGCTGAGTGATGCTAAGTGACCCTAACAGAGATGGTGTTTCATGCTCTCCTCACTACCTGCTCCAGAGAAAATGAGAAAGTGGAAGACACAGAACTAAAGAGGTTAAGATCATTTTTTAATGATTTGGTTAGAAGATCTAGTATTTTTTTGGTTCAATACAACTTAAATATTCTATTTGGAAACCTGGTCTATAGCATGAAAAATGTTTCACGTTAATTAAACCCTGGAGAAATCTTATTGCTCTAATATCTTTTTGCTTGAATTAAGTGATCTAGACCTCTTGGACAACCAATGCAAACAATGGCTTTTAGTTTAAAAAGCTGAGCTAGATGTCAGTGCCTTTTTAAACAGGAATTTCTAATTAAAGTTACAAGCTGGAAGTGCTTGTTAAAATGGAAATTTCTGATGATTCTAGGACACACTAAAGCTTGAGAACCAGTGTTTTAACACCGGGAAGGGTATTTGCTGATAAAATGTGTTAAAATTTGACTGGTAAGAGAAAAACCTATACTATAAAGCCAGAAGCTATTAAATGTTGCTTAATTTATGATTATACTTTCAATAGGCTGCCTCCTTGGTGGGATTTTCATGGTTTCCCAGAAACAAGGCATCTCTCCTTCCAGCCGGATGAGGGAGTGGCACCCTGAGGGGCGGGTGGCTGGCCAGGCAAGTGAGTACCACCTCAGGCACAGGTGGACGGCTGGGCGAGGGAGTCCACCCAGAGGGACGGGTGGATGGCCTGGCAAAGTAATGCCACCCTGAGGGGAGGGTAGCTTTGGGCTTGCTTCCCAAAAGTGTTGCTCAATGAAGCATTTCTGCTTCATTTCTGCTTTTTCCCATAAAACATTCCAAATGAAAGGCCAATTTACCTGGAACTCCCAGTCACCCATAAAAGGAAGTCCAAAGATTAAAAAAAAAAAAAAAAGTTAATGTGTTTTCAGGGCTAGTCATAATATCAGCATTACCCAGAGGCCATACAAGATAAGATCACCAATGATGGACTCCAAAACCATGGCCAATCAGTAACCCTCAGAGCATGCAGGGGCTTCATGCCTGAAGGGAGGGAGCGGCAGAGTGACATTCAGGTGGCTGCTGGTTACAAGAGTATGCAACTCACAAGCGGGACAGTTTAGAGAAAATGCCTCTGAGAATGTATAAACTCTACCACCCAGTCAACTTCAAAATTCTGATTCAAAAATGTGAATCAAGAAATAAGAGCAAAAGATAGTCCAGCTTGTTAATCAAGGGCTTTGGGAGAGGGGAATCTAAAAGACAAACAGTGGTGGGATCCGCAAAAGCTGTTGAGAGAAATCAAAAGATGGACACGCAGGGAAGGTATTGTGGAAGGTCATCAGCGTTCCCAGGAAAGCAAGAGAGGGTGATGGAAAGCTTGTGGGAACAGGAACACTAAGACCCATTTTTTTTTCCCCAGCTTTGTCACCTAAAACACTGCCCAAGGTAAAAGAGCTCTTTTTTCTAAAAGGAAATAGTTGAGCTAATTGATTTCCAAGGTCCCTCTGAAATGTCAAGCAAAAAAAAAAAAAAAGCTGTGCCTTTGTTACACAAAGTGACTGTCAACAGTACTTCAAAGTCACCTTTGAGTTAATGGATGTGTCTATCTCCTCATCTTCATCTATCTACACAATGGACTATCAGGTAGATTAACCAAACAAATGAATTCACAGCGCTCCCTTTTGGAGTTACTTTCTCATTTAGCTCTGTGCTGTGCTCAGTCGCTTCTGACTCTTTGCGACCCCATGGACTGTAGCCCACCAGGCTCCTCTGTCCATGGAATTTTCTAGGCAAGAATACTGTAGTGGGTTGCCATTTCCTTCTCCAGGGGATCTTCCTGACCCAGGGATGGAACCCAGGTCTTCTGCACTGCAGGTGGGCTCTTCACCATTAACTCCTCCATTAAAATCATAACTTCATTAATTTTTATTTACCTATGGTTTTCTTTAAAAATAATACATATGATCTATTTCCATCTAATATCTAAACGTACAAAACTCAACTAAGAGTACAAAAACCAAAATACATCCTTCTCCTTCTGGAAGTGCAGTCTAGACAAAAGTAAATGTATAGCATTGAGTTTAATTAGGTTGGTGCTTGTCCAAAGCCTCAGCTTAGCAGAGAAGAGGCAGGATTGAGGACAGGAAGAGAATGGAGAAAAGAGAGACAACTCACAATATGGATGTAGTTTTGTCATAAATTCCCAAAGCATAGGATATCCATTACCAAAAGTTAGGAAACTACATGGCTAGGGAAAAGAGAATGATTTGAGGTCACAATCAGTTGTGAGTTACCTTGCTGTGCATCAACTTGGATCAAAATATTCAAATTTAGAGATAGAGACAGAAATAGAAATGAGCTTTTCTGACCAGGAATGTATAGAGAAGAACGTTCTTTAACTTATGCCATTTACCTTTTGAATCACTGCTTTCATAGGAAAGCCCAAGTCAATGTTAAGCTCCTCTTTGCATCTAAGAAATGATGGTGATGTAGTCCTAAAAATATGTCAACAGTGGGAGGATTCTGGGGGACGGGAGAGAGAGCTGGAAGTCAAATTCTTAGAGTGGTCCTCCATTATTTTGGTGGCTGCACAGATGGATCTCTTAAAATATTAGAGCAGGGCCCTGTATTTTGTTGCAAGTTCCATGGCATCCTAAAACCCAAGATTCCTTCTGCTATAGCCTAAAGTTAAAATATTAAAGATAAATTTCTTTTATGTATGGCTTTTATTTTGGGTACCAGAAAGTCTTCTTCAGTTGAAATACTCCTATGAGAGAAAGCATAATAAGATAGTACTAATAATTAATATATTTTGAGGGACTGATTAAACCAATTTCTTACCAATTTTAAGAATAACATGAGAAAAAGGACAAGTCTATTTTGACATGGAAGGGAGGCAGCCAGAGTTTGGCATCTCTGAAATCTTTTTCTGTTTTTNAATTAGGTTGGTGCTTGTCCAAAGCCTCAGCTTAGCAGAGAAGAGGCAGGATTGAGGACAGGAAGAGAATGGAGAAAAGAGAGACAACTCACAATATGGATGTAGTTTTGTCATAAATTCCCAAAGCATAGGATATCCATTACCAAAAGTTAGGAAACTACATGGCTAGGGAAAAGAGAATGATTTGAGGTCACAATCAGTTGTGAGTTACCTTGCTGTGCATCAACTTGGATCAAAATATTCAAATTTAGAGATAGAGACAGAAATAGAAATGAGCTTTTCTGACCAGGAATGTATAGAGAAGAACGTTCTTTAACTTATGCCATTTACCTTTTGAATCACTGCTTTCATAGGAAAGCCCAAGTCAATGTTAAGCTCCTCTTTGCATCTAAGAAATGATGGTGATGTAGTCCTAAAAATATGTCAACAGTGGGAGGATTCTGGGGGACGGGAGAGAGAGCTGGAAGTCAAATTCTTAGAGTGGTCCTCCATTATTTTGGTGGCTGCACAGATGGATCTCTTAAAATATTAGAGCAGGGCCCTGTATTTTGTTGCAAGTTCCATGGCATCCTAAAACCCAAGATTCCTTCTGCTATAGCCTAAAGTTAAAATATTAAAGATAAATTTCTTTTATGTATGGCTTTTATTTTGGGTACCAGAAAGTCTTCTTCAGTTGAAATACTCCTATGAGAGAAAGCATAATAAGATAGTACTAATAATTAATATATTTTGAGGGACTGATTAAACCAATTTCTTACCAATTTTAAGAATAACATGAGAAAAAGGACAAGTCTATTTTGACATGGAAGGGAGGCAGCCAGAGTTTGGCATCTCTGAAATCTTTTTCTGTTTTTCTCAGGGAAAACATGACTTACTTCCCATGCTGTTCTCATGGCATCTTGGATATAACTACACTGTCATGTTTGTAACACGTATTATAGTAAGATATTCTCATATTGTGTCTCTCACATTAAAATCGATGCCCTCAAGAATGGAAACCATACCTTCATATACCTCTGCCCACCTCTAATTCCTAACTCATCTCCTGGTATGCGGAAAATGTACAGTAATTGCTTGTTAAATCCAAATCATTATATTTATTTTACAACCATATTTTTCAATGCAGTCAACTTATTTTTAAGAGAAAAGTTTAAAAATCAGTGATAAAATCTATAAATTAGTGTGAGGATTGAAAGGTAAGGCTTCATCATAATCTGACTTCCATTTCCAAGATCAGACAGATGCCCAAATTCCAAGTTCATGGAGTGATGGTTTCTAGGAAAGACTATAACTGCCTCTCCTAACTACTCATTTGCTTTACTTCCCTGCCTGTCAATTTCTCTGTAGAATTAGAACTGTTACTGAGATGACACAACAATCGAAGCCCCTTTCAAGAGAGAAACAACTGTTCAATGCTGAGAACAATGCCTGGTAGGCAATGAAGTTCATCAGTAAGAAGGATCACTAAGGGCATAACTAGCAGGCACAAACTCAGTTAAATAAAATTTAAAATGAGTTAATTCTTTAATTAAATAACTGACATCACTTGATAATTCTAGCAGAAGGGCATATTAGAATACTTCCAAGGCAATTTCTCTGAGAATACCCAAGTGACTACTGAATGCTGTGGTATCAGTTTCCAAAATATCACTACGAGAACTTTGAAAATGAGGAAACTTGAGTGAGAAAGAAATGAAGAATGACTTATGTCAGTGGTTTGGTTGGAAAAGTTTAAATCCACGGCTTTTCTGTTGGAGTTGTTTGAGCTCTTGCTTTGCAATATGAAAGAAATGTCCGTAAGGAAGTATAATCTTCCAGTATAATAGGGGCACAGCTCTGCATAGTCCTATATTTTTTACAAACACAACCTCTTGGTATTGAATATAACTGGCGGTAGAAGCAAAATGTTGAGCAATTGAATAGATTCTGAAATCACTGCGCTTGAATGTGGCACAGCATTTTTAAGTTATAATAGTTGTTCAGTCACTGAAATGAGAACTTTTTGTCAAGCATTCTGCATTCTGTGCAGGGGTGTCTGTTAAGCAGTGAGAATATGAGGGGATTGAAACAGACAATTCCCTTGTAATCCAGAGAAACAACAATGAATCAGTCATGCTGAAAGTAACCCGAGGTTATAATTCTAAATAGAACTAGAAATTAATGGGTTAGTTTCCCAAACCTTGACTGTTGGGTCTGAGAAATGTACAATGTGGTTCATATTAAAGCAACAGTGACCATCCTCAGTGGAGGAAATGGGTTTGTTAAACCATAGTGAACCATAGTTAATCAGGCAGTTTCTGAGACATAATGTTGTTATTTTCAGTCACTCAGTCATGTCCAACTCTTTGTGACCCCACAGACTGTAGCCTGTGAGGCTCCTCTGTCCATGAGATTTCCCAGGCAAGAATACTGGAGTGGTTGTCATTTCCTACTCAGGGGATCTTCCCTGACCCAGGGATTGAACTTGTGTCCTTGTGTCTCCTGTATTGCAGGCAGATTCTTTACTGCTGAGCCACCAGGGAAGCCCCTTAGACATAATAACTGTGGAATAGATATTCACTGAATGCAACCAATGAGAACAAAAAACTAAAATGCAAACATATTCAGTAAAGAATGCAAACATACTCAAGTGACACACACACAAAACAGTAATACCAACAGCCTGTGGTCTTACCCCTATCGTTCCAAAACTTTCTGGCTTTCTTCTCATCTTTTTCTTGCACAGGTGTGTCCATATCCATTTGATCAGGTACCAGAGAGACTTGGGGCTTGGGATGACATTGAAGGGGGTAGGAAGGGTACCTCCTTCTTCAAAATAACTCATCCAAAGCTTTGTTCTAGCAAATTTCCATTCTATATCCGCATGGTCCTGAACAGGAGAAAATGACAAGTGCTGACAGGTTTCTTAATAAGGTGAGATAAACCTCACAGAGAGACTGTAGCCTGACTTTGGAGTGGCTCTTGGAACGTTAATTAAATCACCTATAAAAACAAGGCTGACTCCCCGAGATAGTCGTCTAAATACCTGAGACAATGGCTTAGCCTAAAAAGGACTCACAACTCTCTTGTCACTTTTCATCCTTCCCTCTTCTAGGAAACAGACAGCTAAAATAATTCCATGTTAGAGAGACTGGAGATGAATGACCTGAAGATGAATCTTCATTTCTCATGCTTGTAGGCTTACATTAGCTCAGTTTCATTAGATTCTAGCCTCAAGCAGGGCTTTATGTCTTCCCAAGGCCTTGACACCTTGCCTAGGTAGATGCCCACGGCTCATACTTCTGTTGTTTTCAGGAAAATTCTTACTTGATATGTTTCCATTTGAATAAATCTTGTCCACCTTTAGGCAACAGGCATAAACTCAGCAGTTCCCCAAATGTACAACAGGCCTTTGACACAGCATTGAACCTTGACATAACCCTGGCCAAACAGTACCAGATAAGAGTGTGTCTAGTGACCACCCACAAGCCTGAGATATTCTCCCTGACTGTTTATTAATGATTTCACTTTTTGTTAATTGCCTGGAAAAACTTAGGAACATTTGTGGCAATTAGATATGGGGCAGTCAGTCTCCTCTTAAATTAGCCACAAATCTTATTTAAGCAGAAAATCTGGAAAGTAGGAGGTGGCAGAAACTGGGCATACATACAAATTCAAAATAGATCATCTTAACCCATTAATATTGGGTTGGCCAAAAAGTTTGCTAGGGTTTTCTCGCATGATGCCATGGAAGAATCCGAATGAACTTTTTAGTCAATCCAATATTATTTTGAAAACCCTCGAGTTTTACAGTAGGAAAAATTAGACTATACTTCATTCTAATATTTCTAAATTGCTGTGTGCTGATGGGTGCATACACTGTTTGCATATATTTCTCCTCTGAATAATATGGATTTTAGTCTAGACTCTGGACAGATTGTGCTTCCAACGGGCTTCATTCACCATGTCTAGAAAACGCATGGTCTTCATTGTTTCTTAGCAGACTTCTGATTGGCTGAATGGATAGACAGATCCTCAGAAGCTGTAGCTTCCCTCCTTTTGTCTCTTCTTTCCCATTCCTATCTCCTTCCCTATCTTTCTAAACAAGCATTAATGAAGGGAAGTAGATACTGTTTGCTGTAGCCATGGAGAATGGAAATGAGTAAAATTGGCTTCAGGTCATAAAAAGGCAGTCACACAAGTGAAATGTTGGCCTGGGAGTAGTTTCTGCTCCTTCTCATTCCCAGGGAGTCACAAGTTAAGGATTATTCTGTCCTCATTATGTTCTGTTACTGCAGTCACAAAGCAGACTCTTCCTTAATTCAAGGCTTGGGATTCTAAAACGGTCTGTAACAATATTAAACCATCTAGTGATTGGAAAAACTGGAGGTAGAAAGTTCCAGGCTAGTGATGACTACAGTCACCTCTGCTACTCATCTTGCCATTGTTGTTGCTTAGTCACTAAGTTGTGTCTGACTGTCTGCAACCGCATGGACTACAGCCCTCCAGGCTCCTCTGTCCATCGGATTTCCCAGGCAAGAATACTGGAGTTGCCATATCCTTCTCCAAGGGGTCTTCCCAACCCAGGGTTCAAACCCACTTCTCCTGCATCTCCTCCAGTGGCAGGTGGATTCTTTACCACTGCACCACCTGGAAAGCCCTGGGCCTAAGTATATCCAGTGGGAATACTTCAGTCTGAGAATTCGTAAATAAAATTCATTTATTCTTAATGTCTTATGCAGTTTTTCATCTGTGACAGGCGTCTTGCTTCCATAACGAGAGTTTAATTAAAATTAGGAGTGCTATTTCTCAAAATAACAATAATGACATCCCAGAGAATTAGCAATAGATTCAAAGGTGCAATATAATTGCAGTTATTTATGGAGTAAATGGGCAACCTATAATTATTCTTATAAGATGCTATTTGTCTAATGTATACATATGAACGTCTTAAGATATACATTTAAGTCTTAAGATATATATTCCAATACAGATTTGTTCTATCACTGTTTCTAATGGCCACAGACACAGATCACTAGTATGCAAGTTCAGAGGAATAAAGGGCTTTGTTGTTTTTATTCATTGCAATATTTCTAGTTCCTAGGACCATCCCTGGCAACAGAATAAGAGCTTGATAAGAATTTATTGAATGAATGAATAGATAAGCTAAGCTGTTTGCACTCTAGAGTTTCAAATAAACACATATGGTATTGTATATTCTGCTGCAGCACTCAGTGTTACTCCTCAATGACTTTTTTCTGGGCTTTAAGAAACAAAATCCTATGCTTTTTCATTCAGATTTCTCTCTGGGCTAGCACTTGTACCTTGTAAAGCTGGTATGAGTTTGCTTTTATGAAGATTGTAGATTAGATGGTCAGAGACAATGCAAAACCCAAAGGGCATTATATAGAGATGAGTTGCCTGTTCATAGCCCATACCTCACCTATTGCTTGCCATAGCCAATGATTGTCTTGCAGGTTAGATTTAGTATAATCACATGTAATATGAAAAATTAAATTAGTATATAGCCAAGTGTGGTAAGAGTGCTTATAAACATCACATTGTCCATTTATAATTCTGATTTGTTTCATTCATAGCAGTTACAGATTGTATTACCAATTATAATAGGGTGGAGTATAGCTGACAACACATTCAAGGAGGGGAGTGATTCAACTTACAGCAATAAGTTGGTAAGAATTATTCATCATAGCTATTAACATGTTAAGCAGGACAACCAGAGAGATGACGTTGTATGTCCCAAACATGGTGGCCCCAACAAACTCAGTGAATTCGTGCTGTGCTTTGACATTGGTCACATATAAGTTGATGAGCCCAAATATTGACCAAAACAGGGACTGGAGTGTCTCAAATAACCTGGAATAAAGATAAAATGACACGAATGACTATATTAATAGAACCATTATACAGTAAGATTGGATGATAGAATATGATTACTGTTAGGTTATATTTGTTAATTTAAAATAAGCTTAATAAAAAGAATCCAATAATAATTGTTTCCTTATTCTGTGCAAATGTGTACCTAACTTTCCCTAGAGCTTTGAAAGCTATTTAGTTTCTTGAACCAGTGATGACAAATCAGACCTGTAGCCTGTTTCTATATGGCCTTGAGTTATTTGTTTTTACTTTTTCAAATGGTAAGAAAAAAATCGAAAGAAGAGTGATATTTCATGACATGTAAAATTTTTAAATGAATTCACATTTCAATGTGCATAAATAAAGTGTTATTGAAGCACACCCATACCAACTCATTTATCTACTGTCTACAGTTTCTTTTCTGTTACGATGGCAGAGGTGACTAATTGCAACAGAGAACAGATGGCCTACAAAGCCTACGATATGTACTACCTGTCCTTTTCATAACAAGTTTGCAA
The DNA here is from genome assembly GCA_006410735.1 of Raphicerus campestris. Lineage (NCBI taxonomy): Eukaryota > Metazoa > Chordata > Mammalia > Artiodactyla > Bovidae > Raphicerus > Raphicerus campestris. Next base: position 458,569 of record SJYW01028620.1, on the reverse strand, counting down.
ACCTCTGTCCCAAGGCACGGAGTAACAGTTGATAAATTACAGATCCTTAGGCTTAGTCTTTGAAAAATATAAGTACTTTTGCCTGATTTTTCCTTTTTGATTATAAAAGGACTAAAATAGTGTTATCACTACGGATTTCCACATTTACAATTAAAGTTGCACAGAGTAATCCTGTAAGATGACAAGATGTCTCTGAATGCTCAGATAATCAAATTTGCTATTTTTTAATATTTCAGGGAGCATTTAAAATTTTTTTAAAAATTTACTCCCCAAATGGAAAAAGATGAAGAGTGTTTGAACTCAAATGAAGAATTGTTTCAGTAGGATCATTATAACACCTTAATATCATAAAAGACAATAGAACTCTTAAGAGTATTTGAGAAATGATTAAAACAAGACTATAGTTACATGGTGAAAACAAAAGCAAAAAGTATCTTATGCCTGGCACGGTGACTAAGGAGGCAGGATTTCAGTGGCCAAGTGCTCCAAGGAGAGCAAATTCACGTGAGGCCTGTGGACTGTGCTATGGGTTGACATGGAAAGATGAGTTTAAACTATCAGATCTCCTCTCTGTGAAAGTTTTATCTTAGAAATAGCAAGAGAATGAGGTAGTTGTTAAAAGGTGCTGAAATGACAGAAGTTACAATGTAGAACCAGGATCCCTGGAATTATGAGGAAGCCAAAGTTTTGAGACAGCATACACTAAGAAACAGCCAGGTAGTAAGTAAACCCTGAAGAGGGTACTGTGGAGTAGCTGAGTCATGTTAGTATCGATTCTCAGAGTAAAAAATTCCAAGGTCCAGCTCTTGCTAAGGTCAGCCCTTGCTCAGAGAATCTAATGGATATAATCCTGTGCCAGATTCTTTTTTTTTTTTTTTCCTGTGCCAGATTCTTGTAACAAACTCCTATTACTTGATGCAATCNGACAGAGAAGCCTGGTGGGCTGCTGTCTATATAGGGTCACAGAGTTGGACACGACTGAAGCACTTAGCATGCATGCATGCATTGGAGAAGGATATGGTAACCCACTCCAGTATTCTTGCCTGGAGAATCCCAGGGACAGGGGAGCCTGGTGGGCTGCCATCTATGGGGTCTCACAGAGTTGGACACAAATGAAGCAACTTAGCAGCAGCAGCAATCCATTGTATATATATGTACCACATCTTTACCACTTCTCTGTCAATGGACATTTAAGTTGTTGTAAATAGGGCTGCAATGAGTATCTGGGTATATGTATCTTTTCTAATTATGGTTTTCTCTGGATATATACCCAGTAGTGGGATTGCTGGGTCATATGGTAGCTTATATTTAGGTTCTTTAAAACAAATTATTTATGTAGTTTAATTGGAGGATAATTACTTTACAATATTGTGATGGCCCCTGCCGCACAACAACATGAACTGGCCACAGGAATACCTGTGATCTTCCATCCTGAAACCCCCTTCAACCTCTCTGCCCTCTCCACCCCTCCAGGCTGGCACAGAGCACCAGCACTGGGTTTTCTGCATCATACCTGAAACCTCCAGAGGTTCTCTATTTGAGTTAGTTAGTCTTAGTCACTCAGCCATTTCCCATTCTTTGTGACCCCATGGACTGTCTGCCACTAGGCTCTTCTGTCTATGAAAATTATCCAGGCAAGAATACTGGCAGGGAGTAGCCATTTCCTTCTCAAGGGGATCTTCCCAACCCAGGGATTGAACATGGGTCTATTGCATTGCCTCAGAGGCTTTACCATATGAGCCACCAGGGAAGCCCAAGGAAGTCATTTATTTTACATATGGTAATAAGTTTCAATGCTATACTCTCAAATCATCCCACTCTCTCCTTCTCCCATTGTGTCCAAAAGTCTGTTCTTTATGTCTGTGTCTCCTTTGCTGCCCTGCATATAGGACTGTCAGTATTATCATCCTAGATTCCATCAGTTCAGTTCACTCAGTCATGTCCAACCAACTCTTTCTGACCCCATGGACTGCAGCACACTAGAATCCCCTGTCCATCATCAACTCCCGGACCTACTCAAACTCATGTTCTTTGTGTTGGTAATGCCATCCAACCATCTCATCTTCTGTTGTCCCCTTCTCCTCCCACCTTCAATCTTTCCCAGCATCTGGATCTTTTCCAATGAGTCAGTTCTTTTCATCAAGTGGCCAAAGTATTGGAGTTTCAGCTACAGCATCAGTCCTTCCAATGAATATTCAAGATTGATTTTCTTTAGAATGGACTGGTTGGATCTCCTTGCAGTCCAAGGGACTCTCAAGAGTCTCCAACACCACAGTTTAAAAGCATCAATTCTTCAGTGCTCAGCTTTANATGAATATTCAAGATTGATTTTCTTTAGAATGGACTGGTTGGATCTCCTTGCAGTCCAAGGGACTCTCAAGAGTCTCCAACACCACAGTTTAAAAGCATCAATTCTTCAGTGCTCAGCTTTATTTATAGTCCAACTCTCACATCCATATATGACTACTGGAAAAACCATAGCCTTGACTAGATGGACCTTTGTTGGCAAAGTAATGTCTCTGCTTTTTGATATGCTATCTAGGTTGGTCATAACTTTTCTTCCAAGGAGCAAGCATCTTTTAATTTCATGGCTGCAGTCACCATCTGCAGTGATTTTGGAGCCCAAAAAGATAAAGTCTGTCACTGTTTCCATTGTTTCCCCATCTATTTGCCATGAACTGATGGGACCATATGCCATGATCTTCGTTTTCTTAATGTTGAGTTTTAAGCCAAATTTTTCACTCTCCTCTTTTACTTTCATCAAGAGGCTCTTAATTCTTTCCACTTCGCTTTCTGCCATAAGGGTGGTATCATCGGCATATCTGAGGTTATTATTTCTCCTGGAAATCTTGATTCCAGCTTGTGCTTCTTCCAGTCTGTCATTTCGCATGATGTACTCTGCCTATAAATTTAATAAGCAGGGTGACAATATACAGCCTTGACGTACTTCTTTCCCTATTTGGAACCAGTCTGTTGTTCCATGTCCAGTTCTAACTGTTGCTTCTTCACCTGCATACAGATTCTCAGGAGGCAGGTCAGGTGGTCTGGTATTCCCATCTCTTGAAGAATTTTCCAGTTTGTTTTGTTCCACCCCGTCAAAGGCTGGTGGGTGGTGGTTTAGTCACTAATTCGTGTCAGACTCTTGCTACTCCATGGACTGTAGCCTGCCAGAGTCCTCTGTCCATGGGATTTTCCAGGCACGAATACTGGAGTGGGTTGCCATTTCCTTCTCCAAGTCAAAGGCTGTGGCATAGTCAATAAAGCAGAAATAGATATTTTTCTGGAACCCCCTTTCTGGTGATCCAATGGATGTTGGCAATTTGATCTCTGGTTCCTCTGCCTTTTCTAAAACCAGCTTGAACATCTGGAAATTCACTGTTCATGTACTTTTGAAGCCTGGCTTGGAGAATTTTGAGTATTACTTTGCTAGCATGTGAGATGAGTGCAATTGTGCGGTAGTTTGAGCATTCTTTGGCATCATCTTTCTTTGGGACTGGGATGAAAACTGACCTTTTCCAGTCCTGTGGCCACTGCGGAGTTTTCCAAATTTGCTGGCATACTGAGTGCAGCACCTTCACAGCATCATCTTTCAGGATTTGAAAGAGATCAACTGGAATTCTATCACCTCCACTAACTTTGTTCATAGTGATGCTTCCTAAGGCCCACTTGATTTCACATTTCTGCATGTCTGGCTCTAGGTGAGTGATCACAGCATCATGATTATCTGGGTTATGAAGATTTTTGTACAGTTCTGTGTATTCTTGCCACCTCTCCCATATATGTGCATTAATATATGATATATGTTTTTCTCTTTCTGACTTACTTCACTCTGTATAATAGGCTCTAGGTTCATCCAGTTCTAAGAACTGACTCAAATGCATTCCTCTTTATAGTTGAGTAATATCCCATTGTGTATATGTACCACAACTTCCTTATCCATTTATCAGTTGATGGACGTCTAGATTGCTTCCATGCCCTAGCTATTGTAAATAGTGCTGCAACAAACAGATGAACTTTGGAGTACACGTGTCTTTCAGTTATGGTTTCCTCGGGGTATATGTTCAGGTCCTGCTGAGTCATATGGTAGTTTTATTCCTAGTTTTTTAAGGAATCTCAATACTGTTCTTCACAGTGGTTGTATCAGTTTGCATTCCCTCCAACAGTGTAAGAGGGTTCCCTTTTATCCACACCCAATCTTGCATTTATTATTTGGAAACATTTTTATGATGGCCTTTCTGACCAGTGTGAGGTAGTACCTCACTGTGGTTTTGATTTGCATTTCTCTAGTAATGAGTGATGTTGAGCATCATTCATACATTTAGTCATCTGTATATCTTCTTTGGAGAAATATCTGTCTAGGTCTTCTGCCCACATTTTAATTTGGTGGTTTGTCTTTCTGGTATTGAGTTGCATGAACTGCCTATATATTTTGGAGATTAATTCTTTGTTAGGTGTTTTGTTTGATATTTTCTCCCATTCTGAGAGTTGTCTTTTCACCTTGCTTGTAGTTTCCTTCTTTGTGCAAGATCTTTTAAGTTTAATTAGGTCCCATTTGTTTATTTTTGTGTTTATTTTCTTTTCTCTAGGAGATATATCATAGAGGATTTTGCAGTGATGTATATTAGAGAGTGTTCTGCCAATGTTTTCCTCTAAGAGTTTTATGGTTTCTGGTCTTACCTTTAGGTCTTTAATCCATTTTGAGTTTATTTTTGTGTTCGGTGTTAGGAAGTTTTCTAATTTCATTATTTTTCATCTAGTTGACCAGTTTTTCCAGCAAACCTTGTTGAAGAGGCCGTCTTTTTTGCATTGTATATTATTGCCTCTTTTGTCAAAGATAAATTGTTCATGGTGCATAGGTTTATCTGTGGGCTTTCTATCTTGTTCCATTGGTCTATATTCTGTTTTTGTGTCAGTACCATACTATCTTTTTAAAATTTTATTTATTTTTAATTGAAGGTTAATTGCTTTACAGAATTTTGTTATTTTCTGCCAAACCTCAACATGAATCAGCCATAGGCATATAGATGTCCCCCTCCCTGTTGAACCTCCCTTCTGTCTTCTTTCCCATTCTCTTCTCTAGGTTGTTACAGAGGCCCTGTTTGAGTTCCTTGAGTCATACAGCAAATTCCCATTGGCTATCTATTTTACATGTGCTAATGTAAATTTGATGACTATAGATATGTAGTATAGTTTGAAGTCGGGAGGGCTGATTCCTCCAGTTGCATTTTTTTTTAATTGCTTTGGTTATTCAAGTTCTTTTGTGTTTCCATACAAATTGTGAAATTATTTGCTCTAGTTATGTGAAAAATACTTTTGACAATTTAATGGAGATTGCTTAGCAGCAGAAGCATTGAATCAATAGGTTGCTTTGGGTAATACAGTCATTTTCACTATATGGATTCTTCCAATCCAAGAACATTGCATATCTGTCCATCTGTTTGTGTTGTCTTTGATTTCTTTCATCAGTGCCTCATAGCTTTATTCATACAGGTCTTTTTTCTCTTTGGGAAAATTTATTCCTAAATATTTTATTCTTTTTATTGTGAATGGATTATTTTCTCAATTTGTATTTTTGATGATTCATTGTTATTGTATTGAGATGCAAGGCATTTCTGTGTATTAATTTTATACCATGTGACTTTACAATTTGACTAATTAGCTCTAATAATTTTTGGTGGCATCTTTAGGGTTTTCTGTGTAGAGAATCATGTCATCTGCAAAGAGTAAGTTTTACTTCTTTTCTGGTCTGGATTCCTTTTATATCTTTATCTTCTCTGATTGCTATGGCTAAGAGTTCCAAAACTATGTTGAATAATAGTGGTGAGAGTCGGGAACCTTGTCTTGATTGTGATTTTAGAGGGAATGCTTTCAGTTTTTCACCCTTGAGGATAATGTTTGTTGTGGGTTTGTCATATATGGCCTTTATTATGTTGAGTCATGTTCATTCTATATCTGCTTTCTGAGATTTTTTTTATCATAAATGGGTGTTGAATTTTGTCAAAGGCTTTCACTGCATCTTTTGAAATGATCATATGGTTTTTAATCTTTCAATTTGTTAATATTATGTATCACATTAATTGATGTGCATATATTGAAGAATATTTGCATCCCTGGGATAAAATCAACCTGGTCTGATGTATGATCTTTATAATATGTTGCTGGATCCTGTTTGCTAGAATTTTGTTGAGTATTTTTGCACCTGTGTTCATCAGTGTTATTGGTCTGTAATTTTTTTGTGGCATCTTTGTCTGGTTTTGATATCAGGGTGATGGTGGCCTCAAAGAATGAGCTTGGGAGTTTTCCTTCCTCTCCAATTTTCTGGAAGAGTTTGAGCAGGATAGGTGTTAGCTCTTCTCTAAACTTTTGGCAAAATTCCATTTGTGATGCCATCTGGTCCTGGGCTTTTGTTTGTTGGAAGATCTTCATTATAGTTTGGATTTCTGTGCTTGTGGTTGGTCTGTTCATATTTCCTATTTCTTCCTGGTTCAGTTTTGGAGGGTTATACTTTTCTAAGAATTTGTCCATTTCTTCCAAGTTGTCCATTTTATTGGCATAGTTTCTCCTGATAGTCTCTTATGCTTTGTATTTCTTTGTTGTCTATTGTAACTGTCTCTCTCTCTATTTTATTTTTTCTAATTTTACTTATTTGAGTCATCTCCCTTCTTTTCTTGATGAGTCTGGCTAAATGATTTGTCAATGTTGTTTACCTTCTCAAAGAACCAGCTTTTAGCTTTATTGATCATTGTGTTTTTTAACATATCTCATACTGTGCTCCATAGTGGCTATACCAATTTATATTCCAACCAGTGGTATAATAGTGTTCCTGTTGCTTCACATCCTCTCAGCATTTCTTCGTTGTAGATTTTTTGATGGCCATTTTGATCTGTGTGAGGTGACATCTCATTGTAGTTTAGATTTGCATTTCTCTGATGAAGTGTGACATTGATCGCCTGTTCATGTGCTTTTTTGGTCATCAGTATGTCAGAAAGTGAAGAGGAACTAAAAAACCTCTTGATGAAAGTAAAAGAGGAGAGTGAAAAAGTTGGCTAAAAGTTCAACATTCAGAAAACGAAGATCATGGCATCTGGTCCCATCACTTCATGGGAAATAGATGGGGAAATAGTGGAAACAGTGTCAGACTTCATTTTCTTGGGCTCCAAAGTCACTGCAGATGGTGACTGCAGTCATGAAATTAGAAGACGCTTACTGCTTGGAAGAAAAGTTATGATCAACCGAGATAGTATGTTCAAAAGCAGAGACATTCCTTTGCCGACTAAGGTCCGTTTGGTCAAGGCTATGGTTTTTCCTGTGGTCATGTATGGATGTGAGAGTTGGACTGTGAAGGCTGAGCGCCGAAGAATTGATGCTTTTGAACTGTGGTGTTGAAGACTCTTTGAGAGTTCCTTGGACTGCAAGGAGATCCAACCAGTCCATTCTGAAGGAGATCAACCCTAGGATTTCTTTGGAAGGAATGATGCTAAAGCTGAAACTTCAGTAATTTGGCCACGTTATGCGAAGAGTTGACTCATTGGAAAAGACTTTGATGCTGGGGGGGATTGGGGGCAGGAGGAGAAGGGGGCGACGGAGGATGAGATGGTAGGATGGCATCATTGTCTTGATGGATGTGAATCTGAGTGAACTCCGAGAGTTGGTGATGGACAGGGAGGCCTGGCGTGCTGCGATTCGTGGGGTCACAGAGAGTCGGACACAACTGAGTGACTGAACTGAACTGAACTGATGTCTTCTTTGAAGAAATGTCTGTTTAGATCTGCCCATTTTTTGACTGGGTTGTTTGCTTTTTTTTTAAATATGGAGCTTCATGAGGTGTTTATAAATTTTAGAGACTAATACCTTGTTGGCCACATTGTTTGCAAATATTTTCTCCCATTCTGTGGATTGTCTATTTGTTTTGTTTATAGCCTTTGCTGTGCAAAAGCTTTTAAGTTTAACTAGGTCCCATTTGTTTACTTTTGTTTTTATTTCCTTTTCTGTAAGAGGTGGGTGAAAAAACAGCTTGTGGCAATTTATGTCAATTTATATGTTCTGCCTAGGCTTTCTTCTAGGAGTTTTACAGTGTTCAGTCATACATTTAGGTGTTTAGTACATTTTGTGTTTATTTCCGTGTGGTGTTGGGGGTATTCTAATTTCATTCTTTTACTATAGCTGTCCAGTTTTCTGAGCACTACTTATTGAAAAGACTGTCCTTTCTCCATTGCACTTTCTTGTCTCCTTTGTCATGTATTAGATGACCATAGGGGCAGGAGTTTAATATCTAGGCTTTCTATCTTGTTCCATTGATCGATTTTTCTATTTTTGTGCCATGACTATATTCTCTATACTCTTTATAATATTTAGATTATTAAAGCTTTGTAGTGTATCTGAAGTCAGGGATTTTAATTCCTTCTGCTCCATTCTTTTTTCTCAAGATTGCTTTGGCTATTCAGGGTCTTTGTGTTTCCCTACAAATTGTAGGATTTTTTATCTAGTTCTGTGAAAAATGCCATTGGTAATTTGATAGTGATTGCATTGAATCTATAGATTGCTTTGGGCAGCATAGTTATTTTGACAATATTGATTCTTCCAATCCAAGAACATGGTAGATCTCTCCATCTGTTTGTGTCCTCTTTGATTTTTTCATCAGTATCATAGTTTCGTGAGAACAGATCTTTTGCCTCATTAGCTAAGTTTATTCTTAGGTATTTTATTCTTCTGATGGTAAATAAGATTGTTTCCTTAATCTCTTCTGTGATTTTTCATTATTAATATATATGAGTTAGTTATTCAGTTAGCTAGTATTTAGTTAGTTAGTATATACAAGAGATTTCTTTGTATTACTTTTGTGTCCTGAAACTTTGCCAAATTCATTGATGAGTTCTAGTAGTTTTCTGATAGCATATTTAGGATTTTCTATCTATAGTATCACGTCATCTGCAAACAGTGACAGTTCACTTCTTTTCCAATTTGGATTCCTTTTATTGACTTTTCTTCTCTAGTACCTGTGGCCAGGACTTCCTAAACGAAGTTTAATAAAAGTGGCAAGAGTGGACACCTTGTCTTGTTCCTGATCTTCAAGGAGCAGCTCTCAGTTTTTCACCTTTAAGAATTGAATTTGCTGTGGGTTTGTCCTGTATGGCTTTTATTATGTTGACTTATATTCCCTCTATGTCCACTTTTTGTCAAGTTTTTATCATAAATGGGTGTTGAAATTTGTCAAATACTTCTTCTAGATAAAGATTTTTAGATCCATCTCTTCAGCTCAGTTCAGTTGCTCAGTCATGTCTATTTGTGAACCCAGGGAAGCACGCCAGGCTTCCCTGTCCATCACCAATTCCCGGAGCTNAAGGTCCGTTTGGTCAAGGCTATGGTTTTTCCTGTGGTCATGTATGGATGTGAGAGTTGGACTGTGAAGGCTGAGCGCCGAAGAATTGATGCTTTTGAACTGTGGTGTTGAAGACTCTTTGAGAGTTCCTTGGACTGCAAGGAGATCCAACCAGTCCATTCTGAAGGAGATCAACCCTAGGATTTCTTTGGAAGGAATGATGCTAAAGCTGAAACTTCAGTAATTTGGCCACGTTATGCGAAGAGTTGACTCATTGGAAAAGACTTTGATGCTGGGGGGGATTGGGGGCAGGAGGAGAAGGGGGCGACGGAGGATGAGATGGTAGGATGGCATCATTGTCTTGATGGATGTGAATCTGAGTGAACTCCGAGAGTTGGTGACGGACAGGGAGGCCTGGCGTGCTGCGATTCGTGGGGTCACAGAGAGTCGGACACAACTGAGTGACTGAACTGAACTGAACTGATGTCTTCTTTGAAGAAATGTCTGTTTAGATCTGCCCATTTTTTGACTGGGTTGTTTGCTTTTTTTTTAAATATGGAGCTTCATGAGGTGTTTATAAATTTTAGAGACTAATACCTTGTTGGCCACATTGTTTGCAAATATTTTCTCCCATTCTGTGGATTGTCTATTTGTTTTGTTTATAGCCTTTGCTGTGCAAAAGCTTTTAAGTTTAACTAGGTCCCATTTGTTTACTTTTGTTTTTATTTCCTTTTCTGTAAGAGGTGGGTGAAAAAACAGCTTGTGGCAATTTATGTCAATTTATATGTTCTGCCTAGGCTTTCTTCTAGGAGTTTTACAGTGTTCAGTCATACATTTAGGTGTTTAGTACATTTTGTGTTTATTTCCGTGTGGTGTTGGGGGTATTCTAATTTCATTCTTTTACTATAGCTGTCCAGTTTTCTGAGCACTACTTATTGAAAAGACTGTCCTTTCTCCATTGCACTTTCTTGTCTCCTTTGTCATGTATTAGATGACCATAGGGGCAGGAGTTTAATATCTAGGCTTTCTATCTTGTTCCATTGATCGATTTTTCTATTTTTGTGCCATGACTATATTCTCTATACTCTTTATAATATTTAGATTATTAAAGCTTTGTAGTGTATCTGAAGTCAGGGATTTTAATTCCTTCTGCTCCATTCTTTTTTCTCAAGATTGCTTTGGCTATTCAGGGTCTTTGTGTTTCCCTACAAATTGTAGGATTTTTTATCTAGTTCTGTGAAAAATGCCATTGGTAATTTGATAGTGATTGCATTGAATCTATAGATTGCTTTGGGCAGCATAGTTATTTTGACAATATTGATTCTTCCAATCCAAGAACATGGTAGATCTCTCCATCTGTTTGTGTCCTCTTTGATTTTTTCATCAGTATCATAGTTTCGTGAGAACAGATCTTTTGCCTCATTAGCTAAGTTTATTCTTAGGTATTTTATTCTTCTGATGGTAAATAAGATTGTTTCCTTAATCTCTTCTGTGATTTTTCATTATTAATATATATGAGTTAGTTATTCAGTTAGCTAGTATTTAGTTAGTTAGTATATACAAGAAATTTCTTTGTATTACTTTTGTGTCCTGAAACTTTGCCAAATTCATTGATGAGTTCTAGTAGTTTTCTGATAGCATATTTAGGATTTTCTATCTATAGTATCACGTCATCTGCAAACAGTGACAGTTCACTTCTTTTCCAATTTGGATTCCTTTTATTGACTTTTCTTCTCTAGTACCTGTGGCCAGGACTTCCTAAACGAAGTTTAATAAAAGTGGCAAGAGTGGACACCTTGTCTTGTTCCTGATCTTCAAGGAGCAGCTCTCAGTTTTTCACCTTTAAGAATTGAATTTGCTGTGGGTTTGTCCTGTATGGCTTTTATTATGTTGACTTATATTCCCTCTATGTCCACTTTTTGTCAAGTTTTTATCATAAATGGGTGTTGAAATTTGTCAAATACTTCTTCTAGATAAAGATTTTTAGATCCATCTCTTCAGCTCAGTTCAGTTGCTCAGTCATGTCTATTTGTGAACCCAGGGAAGCACGCCAGGCTTCCCTGTCCATCACCAATTCCCGGAGCTTACTCAAACCCATGTCCATCGAGATGGTGATGCCATGATCCAGTCAATGATGGTGATCCAACCATCTCATCTTCTGTCGTCCCTTTTTTCCTTCCTCCTTCAATCTTTCCTAGCATTGGGGTATTTTCCAGTGAGTCAGTTCTTCGTATCAAGTGGCCAAACTATTGGAGTTTAAGCTTCAGCATTAGTCCTTCCAATGAATATTCAGGACTGATTTCCTTTAGGACAATTGGTTGGATCTCCTTGCTGTCCAGGGAACTCTCAAGTGTCTTCTCCAACACTACAGTTCAAAAGCATCAATTCTTTGGTGCTCAGCTTCATTTATAGTTCAACTCTCACATCCATACATGACTACTGGAAAAACCATAGCGTTGACTAGATGGACCTTTGTTGGTAATGTCTCTGCTTTTAAATATGCTCTCTAGGTTAGTCATAGCTATTCTTTCAAGGAGCAAGTGTCTTAATTTCATGGCTTCAATTACCATCTGCAGTGATATTGGAGCACCCCCCACAAAAAACTATCTCATTGTTTGCCATGAAGTGATGGGACTGGATGCCATGATCTTAGTTTTCTGAATGTTGAGTTTTAAGCCAAATTTTTCACTCTCCTCTTTCGTTTTCATCAAGAGGCTCTTCGGTTCTTCACTTTCTACCATATCTTATCAACATTCTTTGCTTTCTGACCCATCTCTTAGGAATATTCAAATACGGTATAGCATGCAGTATATACTATACATTGTATAGCATTACAGAATATTTAGTGAAGTTAACTCTTCTTGAACAACACAGTTTTAAAATGTGTAGGTTTATTTCAGTTTAGTTTCAGTCAGTCGCTCAGTCGATCCAACTCTTTGAGACCCCATGAATCGCAGCACTCCGGGCCTCCCTGTCCATAACCAAGTCCTGGAATTTATTCAGACTCGCATCCATTGAGTCAGTGATTTCATCCAGCCATCTCATCCTCGGGTGTCCCCTTCTCCTCCTGCCTCCAATCCCTCCCAGCATCAGAGTCTTTTCCAATGAGTCAGCTCTTCCCATGAAGTGGCCAAAGTACTGAAGTTTCAGCTTTAGCATCATTCCTTCCAAAGAATACTCAGGGTTGATCTCCTTCAGAATGGATTGGTAGGATCTCCTTGCAGTCCAAGGGATGCTCAAGAGGCTTCTCCAACACCACAGTTCAGAAGCATCAATTCTTCAGTGCTCAGCCTTCTTCACAGTCCAACTCTCACATCCATACGTGACCACTGGAAAAACCATAGCCTTGACTAGATGGACCTTAGTCAGCAAAGTAATGTCTCTGCTTTTGAACATGCTATCTAGGTTGATCATAACTTTTCTTCCAAGCAGTGTCTTCTAATTTCATGGCTGCAATCACCATCTGCAGTGATTTTGGAGCCCCCAGAAATAAAGACTAACACTGTTTCCACTGTCTCCCCATCTATATCCCATGGAGTGATGGGACAGGATGTCATGTCCTTTTCTGAATGTTGAGCTTTAAGCCAACTTTTTTCCCTCTCCTCTTTTACTTTCATCAAGAGGCTTTTTAGTTCTTCTTCACTTTCTGCCATAAGGGTGGTATCATCTGTATATCTGAGGTTATTGCTATTTCTCCCGGCAATCTTGATTCCAGCTTGTGCTTCTTCCAGTCCAAGGTTTCTCATGATATACTCTGCATAGAAGTTAAATAAGCAGGGTGACAATATACAGCCTTGACGTACTCCTTTTCCTATNCTGTACAAAAAAGATCATGATCAAAATAATCATGACTGTGTGATCACTCACCTAGAGCCTGACATCCTGGAATGTGAACTCAAGTGGGCCTTAGAAAATATCACTACAAACAAAGCTAGTGGAGGTGATGGAATTCTAGTGGAGCTATTTCAAATCCTGAAAGATGATGCTGTGAAAGTGATGCACTCAACATGCCAGCAAATTAGGAAAACTCAGCAGTGGTCACAGGACTGGAAAAGGTCAGTTTTCATCCCAGTCTCAAAGAAAGGCAATGCTATAGAAAGCTCAAACTACTGCACAATTGCACCCATCTCACACGCTGGTAAAGTAATGCTCAAAATTCTCCAAGCCAGGCTTCAGCAATATGTGAACCGTGAACTTTCTGATGTTCAAGCTGGTTTTAGAAAAGGCAGAGGAACCAGAGATCAAATTGCCAGCATCCGCNCAATATGTGAACCGTGAACTTTCTGATGTTCAAGCTGGTTTTAGAAAAGGCAGAGGAACCAGAGATCAAATTGCCAGCATCCGCTGGATCATGGAAAAAGCAAGAGAGATCCAGAAAAACATCTATTTCTGCTTTATTGACTATGGCAAAGCCTTTGACTGTGTGGATCACAAGAAACTGTGGAAAATTCAGAAAGGGACAGGAATACCAGACCACTTGACCTGCCTCTTGAGAAACCTATATGCAGGACAGGGAGCAACAGTTAGAACTGGACATGAAACAACAGACTGGTTCCAAATAGGAAAAGGAGTACATCAAGGCTGTATATTGTCACTTTGCTTTAACTTATATGGAGTATATCATGAGTAATGGTGGGCTGGAAGAAGCACAAGGTGGAATCAAGATTGCCAGGAGAAATATCAATAACCACACCTATCAGAATACCCATGATTAAAAAATCCATAAAAAATAAATGCTGGAAAGGGAAAGGACAAAAAGGAACTCTTCTATACTGTTGGTGGGAATGTAAATTCGTTAATCAACTGTTGGAGAGTAGCATGGAGGTACTTTAAAAAACTGAAAACAGAACCACCCTATTACCCAGCAATCCTACTCTTAGACATATATGGAGAGAAAACCATAATTCGAAAAGATACGTGAACCATTATCTACATTTTAACACTGTTTACAATAGGCAGAACATTGAAGTAACCTAAATGTCCATCATTGTAGGAATAAAGAATATGCTGTACAATGATCCAAAGGACTATCACTCAGCCATAAGAAAAGAATGAAATAAGGACATTTGAAGCAGTATGGATGGATCTAGAGATTGTCATATAGAATGAAGTCAGTGAGAAATACAAATATTATTCAATATTTCTTATATGAGGAATCTAGAAAAGCAGTACAGAGTAACTTATTTGCAAAGCAGTAATACAAGGGTCTCAAAGAGTTGGACACGACTGAGTGACTGAACTGAAATGAACTGAATACAATCATAGGTATAGAAAACAAAGTTATGGTTACCAAAGGGAGAAAGAGGTGTGTGACAAATTTGGAGATTGGAATTGACACATAAACTACAGGTAAGGAATCATCCTGCAATGAGTTGATCCATTGGGTTGGGAAGATCCCCTGGAGAAAGAAAAGGCTACCCCTCCAGTATTCTGGCATAGAGAATTCCATGGACTGTATAGCCCATGGGGACACAGAGTTGGACACGGCTGAGAAAATTTCACTTCACTTCACACTATTTATAAAATACAGGAGATATGGGTTCAGTCTCTGGTTGGGAAGATCCATAGGAGCTGGAAATGGAGACCCATTCCAGCATTCCTGCCTGGAAAATCCCATGGACAGAGGAACCTGGCAGGCTACAGTCCATGAGGTGGCAAAAGAATTGAATGCAACTTAGTGACTAAGCAATAAGAACAATATATAAAATATATAACTAATGAGAAATTACTGTGTAACACAGGGGATTCTACTCAATGCTCTGTGATGACATAAATGAGAAGGAAATCTAAAAACAGTACACTTCAGTTCAGTTCAGTTGCTCAGTGGTGTCTGATTTTTGTGACTCCATGATACACAGCATGCCAGGTCTCCCTGTCCATCGCAAGTCCCGAGTTCATTCAGACTCACATCTATCAAGTCAGTGATGCCATCCAGTCATCTCATCCTCTCTCATCCCCTACTCCTCCTGCCCCCATTCCCTCCCACAATGAGTCAACTCTTTGCATGAGGTGGCCAAATTATTGGAGTTTCAGCTTTAGCATCATTTCTTCCAAAGAAATCCTAGGGGTTATCTCCTTCAGAATGGACTGGTTGGATATCCTTGCAGTCCAAGGGACTCTCAAGGGTCTTCTCCAACACCACAGTTCAAAAGCATCAATTCTTCGCTCTCAGCTTTCTTCACAATCCAACTCTCACATCCATACATGACTACTGGAAAAACAATAGCCTTGACTAGACGGACCTTAGTCGGCAAAGTAATGTCTCTGCTTTTTGATATGTTATCTAGGTTGGTCACAACTTCTCTTCCAAGGAGTAAGCGTCTTTTAATTTCATGGATGCAGTCACCATCTGCAGTGATTTTGGGGCCCCCCAAAATAAAGACTGACACTGTTTCCCCACTGTTTCTGACACTGTTTTCCACTGTTTCCCCCTATTTCCCATGAAGTGATGGGACCAGATGCCATGATCGTTATTTTCTGAATGTTGAGCTTTAAGCCAACTTTTCCACTCTCCTCTTTCACTGTCATCAAGAGGGTTTTTAGTTTTTCTTAACTTTCTGCCATAAGGGTGGTGTCATCTGCAAATCTGAGGTTATTGATATTTCTCCCAGCAATCGTGATTCCAGCTTGTGCTTCTTCCAGCCTAGCATTTATCATGATGTGCTCCATATAAGTTAAATAAGCAGGGTGACAATATACAGTAATTTTGAGCATTACTTTACTAGTGTGTGAAATGAATGCAATTGTGCGGTAGTTTGAGCATTCTTCGGCATTGCCTTTCTTTGGAATTGGAATGAAAACTGATCTTTTCCAGTCCTGTGGACACTCCTGAGTTTTCCAAATTTGCTGGCATATTGAGTGCATCACTTTCACAGCATCATCTTTCAGGATTTGAAATAGCTCTATTGGAATTCCATCACCTCCACTAGCTTTGTTCATAGTGATGCTTTCTAAAACTCACTTGACTTCACATTCCAGGATTTCTGGCTCTAGATGAGTGAAAACACCATCATGATTATCCAGGTCATGAAGATCCTTTTTGTACAGTTCTATGTATTCTTGCCACCTCTTCTTATTATCTTCTGCTTCTGTTAGGTCCATACCATTTCTGTCCTTTATCAAGCCTATCTTTGCATGAAATATTCCTTTGGTATCTCTAATTTTCTTGAAGAGATCTCTAGTCTTTCCCATTCTGTTCTTTTCCTCTATTTCTTTGCATTGATCACTTAATAAGGTTTTCTTATCTCTTCTTGCTATTCTTTGGAACTCTGCATCCAGATGCTTATATCTTTCCTTTTCTCCTTGGCTTTTCACTTCTCTTCTTTTCACAGCTGTACTTATCCATGGATTTTTCAGTAGTAAATGGAACAGTACTATTGTGGTTGGTCAAATCAAAGAATAAGGAACTGGGGATACAAGGAATTACACATATTTAGAGCTAAAGACTATACGTGGATTTTGAACTACATAGGGTTTTGGCACACATGCCCCCCACATTGTTCAAAATCATATGTATAGTCCCCATGCTATGCATCATGTCACCGTGGTTTATTTTATTACTGAAAGTTTCTACCTTTTGTCTCCCTTTCCCTATTTTACTTAACCCCTATACTCCACCTCTGTGTCTTTGAGGATGTTTGGTTTTTTAAGATTCCATACACAAGATCAGAAGATTGTTTTATGAATTTATCTGACATTTCACTTGGCATAACACTCAGGGTCTATCCATGTTGTCACAAATGGCAATATTGCCTTCTTATTATGACTGAATAATATTCCATCACTCACACACACACACACACATACACACATATACATGCCACATTTTCTGTATCCATTCATAAAGTGATAAGTAATTCCTGTTATCTTGGCTTTTGTAAAAATACTACAAATTGTGACTGTGCATGTGTCCTTTAAAGTTAGTTTTTTTTTTCATCTTATTTTGATACTAAGAAGTGTAATTGCATCATATGGTAGTATGTATTTTTATTGAATCTTCATACCATTTTCCATGGTGGCTACCCCAATTTAAATTTCCACTAATAGTATACAAGTGCCCCCTTTTCTCCACATTTTCACTAATACCTACTGCTTCCTGATAGTAGCCATTCTAACAGGTGAAGTAACATCGCATTGTGGTTTTGATTTGCATTTCTCTGAGGATTATGGATGTTGAGCATCTTTTTTATGGCCCTTTTGGCCATCTATATTTCTTCTTTGGAGAAATATCTTTTCAGATCCTCTGCCTGATTTTTCATCATATTGTTGCTGCTGTTGATGTTATTGACTCGTACAAGTTCTTGGATATCAATTCTTTATCATTATTTTCTCTCATTCAGTAAGGTTAACTTTTGAATTTGTTGATTATATCCTTTGGTGAGCTGTCTCAATTTCTTGAATTGAGGATTAGAGCTATTATGATACAAAATCCAAGTTGAAAACCTTAAAATGCACATATCCCCTTTGCCAAATAGTGAGTAAGTAGTACATCTGACTCTTAAACCACAAGGGGTAATCCATACATAATGTAGAATTGGCCCTTCATATCTGCAGTTTGTCACATTTGCCAATTAAACCAACCATGGACTGTGTTGCACTGTAATATTTACTACTGAGAAACATCTGCATATAACTGAACCACATAATCATACCGACATTAAAAGGTCAACTCTGATATCATATTCCAGATATAATGGCAGAGATTTATCACCCTGTAAGGTGTGACTAATTATACATGGATAATTGTCCCTATCATCATCCTCTTAATTTACTAGTATAAACCCTTCCAAAGCCAGAAGAATAATGGTGGTAAGGATGAATGTGTTATTTACTGCTGCAAGACAAATATCCAAAAACCTAGTTTCTAAAATAACACAGAAGTATTATCCACAATTTCTGTCAGAAGTCTGGGCACAGTTTACCTGGGTCTCCTGCTTCAGTCACAGGAGACTATAATCCACATGCAGGCAAGAGTATCGGTTGTGGAAACATCTGCTTTAGAGCCACTTTAGGTTGTTGGCAGTATTCAAGTATTTGCATTACTGAGGTTTAAGTTTCTTCCTGGAGAATGCTTTTGTACAAAAAGGCTACCCAGAGTTCTTATGGCATGGGATTTCTCACTTGGCCTTTACTTCATGGTATCTTTAGGGTCTCTCTAGTACATTGGTTAGGGTTAGAGTCAGCCATGAAATTAAAAGATGCGTACTCCTTGGAAGGAAAGTTGTGACCAACCTAGACAGCATATTTTAAAAAGCAGAGAAATTACTTTGTCAACAAAGGTCCGTCTAGTCAAGGCTATGGTTTTTCCAGTAGTCATGTATGGATAGGAGAGTTGGACTATAAATGAAGCTGAGCACTGAAGAATTGATGCTTTTGAACTGTGGTGTTGGAGAAGACTCTTGAGAGTCCTTTGCACTGCAAGGAAATCAAACCAGTCCATCCTAAAGGAGATCAGTTCTGGGTTTTCATTGGAAGGACTCATGTTGAAGCTGAAACTCCAATACTTTGGCCACCTCATGTGAAGAGCTGACTCATTGGAAAATACCCTAATGCTGGGAGGGATTGGAGGCAGGAGGAGAAGGGGACGACAGAGGATGAGATGGTTGAATAGCATCACCGACTCAATGGACATGAGTTTGAGTAGGCTCCAGGAGTTGGTGATGAACAGGGAGGCCTAGCATGCTGCAGTTCATGGGGTCGCAAAGAGTCAGACATGACTGGGTGACTGAAATGAACTGAAGTACATTGGTTAGTAAGATGGAATTCACATACATCATAATTACAGTAGTGACATTCCAATATCTTTGCCATGTTTCATTGATTAGAAGCAGGTAATGGGAAAACATTGTATAAGATCATGAATATCAGTAAGCAGGAAACACTGGGAGGCATCTTTGTGTCTGTTCACTAGAGTGGACATCTGTAAACTTTCTTATTCATAGCTGCTGTCATACTAGCTACAGTAAAATTACTCAAACAGATAAGGACATTTCAAAATAATAAAGGAATTTTCTTTTAGGAGGATGTTATAGTGCTAAATCTTTATGTACCTGATAACATAGCTTTAAGCTGAAACCCAAAATTCTTATAAACAACAGAATGGCTAAATTATGGCATAGTCACACAATGGAATACTACAATGCAATGAGATTGAACAAACTCCAGTGTTGTATACTTCAAAACATTTCTAAAAACCTATCTAGAATACTTACACGTGTGCTGTTTTATAGAAATGAGAGAATAAAAACATTGACTTCATATATTAAACAGAAAAACAGACAAAAATTACATATACTTTATTTTTATTGCTAAAGTTAGGGACTACCATGAATATTTATGTTTTGTTTGTGAAGACCAAACAACTTAATAAGAACAGCAGCAGATTCAAAACATAACGGCTAAAAGTATACCAGAATTAAAATCAACTTAATTTTAATTACTAGGAAAAATTTAAGATACTTTTAAACTTTTAGTTTAACTAATAGAAAAAGAATGTTTCTTCACACATTGTCAAGCAAAACATACAAACAGAAAAGACAAAACATAGAGAATATAGTAAATAATTACAAAATGCCATGTAATCAAAAACAAAATATTGTCAGATTTTCCTTTAAGAAATAAATGTTGAAATTTATATTCTAAAAATAGAGCATATTTAATTTATATCTTCCACTTAATATGAGATTTATAGTAAAACCACAGAGAAAATATATGTGTGACATTTGAGCAGTATTTAATATGGGAGAAATTAAGTTGCATCCATAAACAAATATTTATAGTATTATTGACATATGTAACCATGAGCCTTTTAAAGGTGAAAATTATAGCTTTTATATTAGTAGTTACCATGATATAATTATTTGTATTTGCATTTCTTATATTTTAAATCTTTTTCATATGATTTAAAGCTATAAAAGAGTACATTTTAATCCATTATTTACTTAGTTTATTAATAGGTGGAGAAGAATAAACATAAGCAGTATAAGAAGAAATGGAGGAGGAGGAATTGTGCTATAACAACTGACGCCAATAAATGTCACTCTCATGGGTACACACACTAGGTCAGGCACTGAAGCTTATGTGTGTGAATGTAATTAGTGAAAGTGTTAGTCAGTCAATTGTGTCCCAGTCTTTGTGACCCCGTGGACTATAGCCTGCCAGGCTCCTCTGTCCATGGAACTCTCTAGGCAAGAATACTGGAGTGGCCAGCCACTCTCTTCTCCAAGGGATCTTTCCAACCTAAGGATCAAACCCAGGTCTCCTGAATTGCAGGCAGATTTTTTACTATCTGAGTGACCAGGGAAACCCCCAATGGAATTAGCATCCCCATGAAATAAGAAGAGAATGTCATAAGTATATAAGTTCAAATAAATATGCAGAAACTGTTAAATATCACCAGGAACATAAAAATAAATACTAATATTTAACTAGAAATTAGAAAAAACTGCCTAATATTTCTATTTCTGTGAAAAATGACTTGGGAATTTTGATAAGAATTGCTTTGAATCTGTTTATTTCTTTTGGTAGTATGGTTATTTTAACAATATTAATTCTTTCAGTCCCTGAACTCATGATATCTTGTATATATGTCCTCTTCAATTTCTTTCATCAATGTCTTATAGTTTTCAGTGTATAGTTTTCATCTCCTTGGCTAAACTAATTTCAAGGTATTTTCCTTTATTTATGATGCAATGGTAAATGAAACTGTTTTCTTAATCTCTCTCTCTGATATTTCATTATTATTATTATTTATGCAAAAGATTTTTATATAATGACTTAATCTTGCTACTTTACTGAATTCATCTTGTAATAGATTTTTGCTGGAGGTTTTTTAAATATATAATATGCGATCAGGATAATGCTGGCCTTGTAAAGAGTTTGGAACTGCTCCCTTTCCTTCTAATATTCAGAAGAGTTTGAGAAGAATTGGTGTTAATTATTTTCTAACGTTTGTTATAATTCATCAGTGAAGTCCTCTGGTTCTGGGCTTCAGTTTGTTGTGATATTTTGATGACCAATTTAATTACCTTACTAGTAATCAGTCTACTCATATCTATTTCCTTATAATTGTCTTCATAGGTTATATGTATCAAGAAATATACCTATTTCTCCTAGATTGTTCAATTTGTTGTATATAATTGTTCATACCTGTCTCTGATCCGCTGTATATCTTTAGTGTCAGTTGCAATGTCTCCCCCTTCATTTTATATTTTAAGTTTTATCTTTTTTTCTTGATGAGCTTAGTTAATAGTTTGCCAATTTTATTTTTGCAGGAACGGGCTGTTAGTTTCATTGACCTTTTAATTGTCTTTTAAAAAAATTTTGCACTGTGATCTTTATCTGATTTCTCTTCTCCCTCTAGGTCCCCTATGGTGCAAATATTGTTTCCTTTGATGTTAGTCCCTCAGTCCCTTAAGCTATTTTCACTCTTTTATTTTTTCTTTTTGCTTCTCTGATTAGGTAAGTTCCCTGATTAGTTAATTTACAATGTTGAGTTACTTTCTGTTGTACAGCAAAGTAAATCAGTTATGCATATAGACATATCCACATAGCGTGGGGAGCTGCAACAGTTGCACATAGTGCAGCTGAGAAGAGCTACCACTTGACGGAAGTCAGGGTCAGAAACCATGAGGACCCCATCTCCAAAGGGCGGTGGCCAAGAGAAGTTACCCCACGTCCAAGGTCAGGGGCAGAAGCTGAGAGTGCCAGGCTGCGATGGCACAAGAATGGCTAAGAGGAGCTACCCCACATCCAAGACCAGGGGTGGCAGCCAGGAAGAGCAACCTCATGTCCAAGGAGTGGTGGCTGCACAGGCACAGGGGAGCCTAGAGGAGCTATTCCATATTCAAGACCAGAAGGGGCGGCAGTGAGGAGATACCCCTCATCCAAGGTAAGGAGCAGGGGCTGCGCTTTGCTGGATTAGCCGTGAAGAGATACCCCACGTCCAAGGTAAGAGAAACCCAAGTAAGATGGTAGGTGTTGCAAGAGGGCATTAGATGGCAGACACACTGAAACCATACTCACAGAAAACTAGTCAATCTAGTCACACTAGGACCACAGCCTTGTCTAACTCAATGGAACTAAGCCATGCCCATGGGACCACCAAAGACGGGCATGTCATGGTGGAGAGGTCTGACAGAATGTGGTCCACTGGAGAAGGGAATGGCAAACCACTTCAGTATTCTTGCCTTGAGAACCCCATGAACAGTATGAAAAGGCAAAATAATAGGATACTGAAAGAGGAACTTCCCAGGTCAGTAGGTGCCCAATATGCTACTGGAGATCAGTGGAGAAAATAACTCCAGAAAGACTGAAGGGATGGAGCCAAAGCAAAAACAATGTCCAGTTGTGCAAGTCAATGGTGATAGNTTCCCAGGTCAGTAGGTGCCCAATATGCTACTGGAGATCAGTGGAGAAAATAACTCCAGAAAGACTGAAGGGATGGAGCCAAAGCAAAAACAATGTCCAGTTGTGCAAGTCAATGGTGATAGAAGCAAGGTCCAATGCTGTAAAGAGCAATACTGCATAGGAACCTGGGATGTCAGGTGCATGAATCAAGGCAAATTGGAAGTGGTCAAACAGGAGATGACAAGAGTGACCACTGACATTCTGGGCATCAGCAAACTAAAATGGACTGGAATGGGTGAATTTAACTCAGATGACCATTATATCTACTACTGTGAGCAGGAATCCCTCAGAAGAAATGGAGTAGCCATCATGGTCAACAAGAGTCATAAATGCAGTACTTGGATGCAATCTCAAAAANTATTATAAATGAACAATGGGTTACACGTGTCTTTTCAAATTATGGTTTTCTCCAGGTATATAACTAGAAGTGGGATTGCTGGCTTATATGGTAGCTCTATTTCAGTTTTTTATGGAACCTCTGTACTGTTTTCCAATTCCATAAACTTTTCAGAACTTTTTCCTCCTTGGCACAAGCAACATCTAAATTTCAATGACTAAGTCACCTTGAAACTCAATAATTCTTTCAGTATGTTAAGCTGTCCAAATTTTCTGTATTCATATTCAGGGCTTCCCTTGTGGCTCAGTTGGCAAAGAATCTGCCTGCAATGTAGGAGACCTGGATTCATTCCCTGGGTTTGGAAGATCCCCTGGAGAAGGCAACAGATAGCCACTCCAGTATTCTCATCTGGAGAATTCCATGGACTGAATAGTCCACAGGGTGACAAAGAGTCTGACACGACAGAGCAACTTTCACATATTCTATTAGATGTCCCTATCGTCAAACTGTTTCTCATGAATCTTCTATTTAAAATTTGATACAGTAAATGTGAATTTTGGAGGCCCTTAATGCTTTTCTGAGTTGTTTATTCCAGGCTTCCCATGTNATATTCTATTAGATGTCCCTATCGTCAAACTGTTTCTCATGAATCTTCTATTTAAAATTTGATACAGTAAATGTGAATTTTGGAGGCCCTTAATGCTTTTCTGAGTTGTTTATTCCAGGCTTCCCATGTGATTTCCACTTTATTATTTGTTGGATCTCTGAGTTATCATTGACTTCCCTATTTGAACAACCATTAAAATTACTTCTTTCTAATGATAAGACAATTTAGAAGTTACTATCCAAAATGTATAAATAGCCCATAAAATTCAATATCAAAAAAGCAAACATCCCATTTAAACAATGGGCAGAAGACCTGAATATTTCTCCAAAGAGGACATACCTATGGTCAATAGTCACATGAAAAGATACTCTTCATAGCTAATCATCAGAGGAATGAAAACTAAAACCACAGTAAGATACCATCTTACACCAGTCAGAATGGCTAGCATCAAAAAGAACACAAATATCAAATGTTGGCAAGGATGTATAGAAAAGGGAACCACTTGTTCATCATTGGTGGGAATGTAAATTGGTACCACTATGAAAAACAGTATGAAGAGTCTTTAAAAAACGAAAACTAGAGTTAGTATATGACTCAGAAATCCCATTCCTGAGTACATATCTGAAGAAAGCAAAAACAGTAATTTGAAAAGATACATATACCCCAAAGTTTTTAGCATTAATTACAGTGCCAATATAAGGAAGCAACCTAAGTGTCTATCAATATTTGAACAGATAAAGAAGATTGGTATATGTTTATATACACACAATACAAAACTACCAGTCATACAAAAGAATTAAGTTTTGCCATTTGGCCTTCCCTTGTAGCTTAGTTGGTAAATAATCTGTGTGCAATGCAGGAGATCCAGGTTTGATTTCTGGGTTGGGAAGATCCCCTGCAGAAGGAAATGGTGACTTACTCCAGTATTTCTTTCCTGGAGAATCCCATGGACAGAGGAGACTGGTGGGCTATAGACAATGGGGTCGCCATGAGACAGACACAGCTTAGCGACTAAACCACCACTTGCCACAACATGGATGGACCAGGAAGGTTTTATACTTAGTGAATTAAGTCAAACAGGTAATATAAAAATAAGGCAAAATAATATAATAACAACAACAAAAAAGAAACAGACTCACAGATACAGGTAACAAACTAGCAATTATCAGTGAGGAGGGGCAAGATAGGGGCTTAAGAGGCCTAAACTACTATGAATCAAATATATAAACTACAGAGATACATTGTATAGCACAGGAAATATTGCCAATATTTTATAATAACTGCAGAATAATGTATAAGCCATTTAAGTCCCTATGTTATATACCTTAAATTAACACAATACTTATAAATCAACTGTGTGTGTGTCAAGTTGCTTCAGTCATGCCTGACTTTTTGCAAGTCTATGGACTGTAGCCCACCATACTCCTCTGCCCATGCAATTTTCCAGGCAAGAATATTGGAGTGAGTTGCCATGCCCATGTCCAGGGGATCTTCCCAGCCCAAGTTGGAACCCACATCTCTTGAGTTTCCTGCATTGACAGGCAGTTTCTTTACACTAGCACCATGTGGGAAGCCTGTAACTCAATTTAAAAACTTAAGGCACAGTTGATACCACCTGGAATCTTTGTACCTCAATTTTTTTAAAAAGCATCATAAGAAATGGATGCTTGGGGCTGGAGCACAGGGATGATCCAGAGAGATGATATGGGGTGGGAGGTGGGAGGGGGTTTCAGGATTGGGAGCACATGTACACATGTGGCTGATTCATGTCAAATTATAGCAAAACCAATACAGCATTTTAAAGTAAAATAAAATAAAATAAAAATTAAAAAACTCAACATTCAGAAAACTAAAAAAAAAGAAATGAATATGTGCTAGCATATTTCTAAAATTATATCTAGGTATTTTTTTTAATGTGTGAATTTTTATTAAAACATAGGATTAATTCATTGTAAAATCTGAACTCTTCTATAAAGTTTTTCTATATTCCTCAGTTCCTCCCAAATATATTCTTTACTATTTCCAGAACAAAAACATTTGAAAAAATTATTCTAACATATGCCAGCAAATCTGGAAAACTTAACACTGGCCACAGGACTGGAAAAGATCAGTTTTCATTCCAATCCCAAAGAAAGGCAATGACAAAAAATGCTCAAACTACTGAACAATTGCACTCATCTCACATGCTAGTAATGCTCAAAATTCTCCAAGCCAGGCTTTAGCAATATGTGAACCGTGAACTTCCTGATGTTCAAGCTAGATTTAGAAAAGGTAGAGGAGCTAGAGATCAAATTGCCAAAATCTATTGGATCATTGAAAAAGTACGAGAGTTCTAGAAAAACATCTATTTCCGCTTTATTGACTATGCCAAAGCCTTTGACTCTGGATTACAACAAACTGTAGAAAAGACTTCAAGAGGTGGGAATACCAGACAACCTGACCTGTCTCTTGAGAAATTTGTATGCAGGTAAGGAGCAACAGTTAGAACTGGACATGGAACAACAGACTGGTTCCAACTCAGGAAAAGAGTACATCAAGGCTGTATGTTGTCACCCTACTTATTTAACATATACTGCAGAGTGAAAGTGAAGTCGCTCAGTCTTGTCTGACTCTCTGCGACCCTGTGGATTGTAGCCTATCAGGCTTCTATATCCATGGGATTCTCCAGGCAAGAATATTGGAGTGGGTTACCATTTCCGTCTCCAGGGGATCTTCCCGACCCAGGGATCGAACCCAGGTCTCCCCCATTGGAGGCAGACGCTTTAACCTCTGAGCCACCAGGGAAGCCATCATGCAAAATACCCGGCTGGATAAAGCACAAGCTGAAATCAAGATTGCTGGGAAAAATATCAATAACCTCAGATATCCAGATGATGCCACCATTATGGCAAAAAGTGAAGAAGAACTAAAGAGCCTCTTGATGAAAGTGATGAAAAAGTTGGCTTAAAACTCAACATTCAGAAAACTAAGATCATAGCATCTGGTCCTGTCACTTCATGGCAAATAGATGGGGAAACAAAGGAAACACTGAGACCTTATTTTCTTGGTCTCCAAAATTACTGCAGATGGTGACTACAGCCATGAAATTAAAAGACGCTTACTCCCTGGAAGAAAAGTTATGACCAACCTAGACAGCATAGTAAAAAGCAGAGCTATTTCTTTGCCAACAAAGGTCCATCTAGTCAAAGCTATGGTTTTTCCAGCGGTCATATATGGATGTGAGAGTTGGACTATAAAGAAAGCTGAGCACTGAAGAATTAATGCTTTTAAATTGTGGTGTTGGAGAAAACTCTTGAGAGTCCCTTGGACTGCAAGGAGCTCCAACCAGTCCATCCTAAAGGTAATCAGTCCTGAATATTCAATGGAAGGACTGATGTTGAAGCTGAAGCTCCAGTACGTTGGCCACCTGATAAGAGCTGACTCATTGGAAAAGACCTTGATGCTGAGAATGATTGAAGGTGGGAGGATAAGGGGATAACAGATAATGAGATGGTTGGATGATATCACCAACTCAATGGACTTGTATTTAAGCAAACTCTGTAGTTGGTGATGGACAGGGAGGCCTGGCATGCTGCAGTCCATGGCGTCATGAAGAGTTGGACATGACTGACCAACTGAACTGAAGTGAACTGAACTGAACAATCATTCTATTTAATTAAAAATAGTGCTCCTCAGGGCTTCCTAGGTGGTGCTATTGGTAAACAACCTGTCTGCTATTTTAGAAGACATAAGAGATGCAAATTCGATCCCTAGATCAGCAAGATCTCCTGGATGAGGAAATGGTAATCTACTCCACTATTTGCCAGGAGAATCCCAAGGACAGAGGAGCTTGGTGGGCTATAGCTGGTGGGATCTCAAATAGTCAGACATGACTGAGGCAACTGAAAACACACTCAGAGTGTTCTTCAACCTTGGGAGGTGACTGGAAATACGGAGACAATTTTGATTGTCAGAATGACTGGGAGAATATTTGGGAGATTGGGGTAGAATATCAAATTTATTATCAGAAATAGGATTATCCTTCACATTGAGAAACTTTCCTGCCTAAAATGCCAGTGCCTCCTATATGTCCATTAAAAAAACAGTACTCTGAAAATAATCAGATTTTTTTTATCTTCTAATATATGCATATTCATTTCTGTCATGACATTGTAAATTCCCAAACTGAGATACCCCATTTACAGGCACATTTCAGTTACTTGTTTTGCACTTTGGTTTGTAATAATTTAGCTCACTTTCTACCAGTATCTAATAAGAAAATCCTATCAATGATATAGGATTTCAAGGTAGTTTATTTGTAGTTAATAAAGCCTTCTATATTTATGTAAGTCAAGCCAAAATCAAATTTCCTAATTTTACAACCACTATTTACAAAGAGTTAATAGCAAAGTCTCAAAAAGAATAGACAGTCAAGCCCGTAATCTCTATATGTCTATTCATCTTGAAAGAAAATGATCATTTAATGAAAGAAATATCTTGTAGTACAAGAGACATGGCTGAAAAACACAAACACAGAAACCAAATGATTCTATCATTGAATTTTTAGATACTCACAAACGAATTTTAAATATGTCTTACTAACTTTGGATGTCAAAGTCAGAAGTATACCAAGAAGAGGAATCTGAAAAGATGGCAGAGTAAGGAGCACGAAACAAGTATGCCCACTCTCACTGCTGTTATTCAATATAGTTTTGGAAGCCCTAGCTACAAAAATCAGAGAAGAGAAAAGGAATTCAAATTGGAAAGGAAGGAATCAAACTGTCACTGCAGATGACATGATACTATACTTAGAAAATCTGAAAGGTGATACCAGGAAACTACTAGAGCACATCAATGAATTTGGTAAAGTCGCAGAATATAAATTAATACACAGAAATCAGTTGTATTTCTATATACTTTATAATAAAACATTAATCTTTATTAAGAAAATAATGCCATTTTCATTTGATTTATAACTCCATACTTTGTTTTCTGTGTAATTTAAGAAACCAGTGCATTTAAGAGAAACATTAGTTTATATATGGGACCACATAATGTATAAAGAGGTAATTTTGTCATATCAATGACCAAAGAGTGTAGCGAAATAGCTGTAAAGGACCCGAATTTTTGTATGTTACAGAAGTTAAAGTGGTATAATTCATATTAGAGTATTGTAATCTCCATAGACACTACAAAGAAAATAGCTATAAAATTATATACAAAAGGGTATGAGAAATCAATTTAAAGACTTCACTAAAAAAAAAAAAAATATGCAGGAGAGTAATGCAGAGGATAAGACACAAAAATGCTATAAAGTATANGCATGGGGTATCTCTTCACGGCTGCTTCAGCAAAGTGCAGAAGAGCAGTCCTGGGATTTCTTTGGAAGGAATGATGCTAAAGCTGAAATTCCAATACTTTGGCCACCTCATGCGAAGAGTTGACTCATTGGAAAAGACTCTGATGCTGGGAAGGATTGGGGGCATGAGGAGAAGGGGACAACAGAAGATGAGATGGCTCGATGGCATCACTGACTTGATGAACGTGAGCCTGAGTGAACTCTGGGAGATGATGATGGACAGGGAGGCCTGGTGTGCTGCAATTCATGGGGTCGCGAAGAGTCGGACACGACTGAATGACTGAAGTGACTGAAATAGATGTATATGTAGTAAGAAGGCTGAATAAGTAATCAAAAATTTCTCNGAGATGATGATGGACAGGGAGGCCTGGTGTGCTGCAATTCATGGGGTCGCGAAGAGTCGGACACGACTGAATGACTGAAGTGACTGAAATAGATGTATATGTAGTAAGAAGGCTGAATAAGTAATCAAAAATTTCTCAACAAATCCAGTGGCTTCACTGGAGAATTCTACAACATATTTAAAAAACTAATGCCAATCTATCTCAAATATTTCTAAATATTGAAATGGAAGAAACAAGTCCCAAGTGATCCTATGGAGCCACCATTAACCCTGAATCCAAAGCTAGAGAAAGATACTTCAAGGGAAACAAACAAAAATAAATCTGTAGACCAATGGTCAAATGATTTGGGGGCAAAGGTGGCAAGACCATTCAATGAAGGAAGAACAGTTTTTTCAGGGAATAGTATGGGGAAATTTTGATATATTAATGCAGAAGAGTGAAATTGGATCCTTACTTATAACCATATATAAAAATTATCCACAGAATAAAAGGCAACATCCAGAATGTGACAAAATATTTGGAAGTAATATGAGATTAATATCCATAATATATAAAGGACACTTAAAACTCAGCAACAAAATACAAACAATTAAAAATGGAGAAAAGAGACATTTCTCCTAAGAAAATGTGTGAGTAGCAGATAAGTACATGAGATGATACTTAACATCACTATCCATTAGAGAAATGCAAATCAAATCTACAGAATACCACTTTACATCCATTAAAATGACAATGAGACAGCAAAAGAGATCCAGATATATAGAATGGACTTCTGGACTCTGAAGGAGAGGGAGAGGGTGGGATGATTTGGGAGAATGGCATTGAAATATATATACTATCATGTAAGAAATGAATCACCAGTCTATGTTCGATACAGGATACAGGATGCTTGGGGCTGGTGCCCGGGGATGATCCAGAGAGATGATATGGGGAGAGAGGTTGGAGGGGGGCTCAGGATTGGGAACTCATGTACACCCGTGGCGGATTCATGTCAATGTATGGCAAAACCAATACAGTATTGTAAAGTAAAATAAAGTAAAAATAATTTTTTAAAAAGGATGAAAATATTCCAAAAAAAATGACATCATAAAGAAACAACATCTATCCTAGCAAAGATGTAAAGGAATTGGTTCATACCCTTGAGCATAATTAATGGGGATGTAAAATGGTACAGTCACTCTAGAAAACAGTTTGGTGATTCCTGAAAAAATTGAAAATAGAGCAAGAGCATGGTTCAGCAATTCCACTTCTGGGTATATATACCCATGAGAATTGAAAGTAATGTCTTAAAGTGACATGTGTACACCTATTTATATCAGTGGCTCACAACAGCTCAAGTAAGGAAGCAACACAAATGGCCATGGACAGATAAATGGATAAGAAAAATATGGCATATATATATATATGTATATACAACAATATTATTCAGCCTTAAAAGGAAGAAAACTTTGCAATAGGTTACAACAATGAAGAACTTTGAGAACATTATGTTATGTGAAATAAGCAAGTCACAAAAAGACAAGTACTGATTTCATTTATATGAGATACTTAGGGGGGTCATATTACATAGTACAAGGAAAGTACAGTGGTAGTATCAGGGCTCAGGGAAGGGATATTTGGAAGTTATTGTTTAATGGATATAGAGTTTCAGAAAAATAATTATGGAATGGATGGTGGTGGTGGTGGTTGCACAAAAATGTGAATGCATTTAAAATCACTGAATTGTAAACTTTAAAATGGTTAAGATGGTCCATTTTATGCTGTGTATTTTACCACAATAAAAAATAATAAAAAGAACACATTCACACGCACACTCCACATTCTACAAGGACAGAAGCTTCCATGTTCAGGTCCTTTCCAGACTGTGTCTTCTGTATCACTTCATCTGTCTATTCTTTATCCTTTAAAGTATCTTTTCACAATAAACTAGTTATATAAAAGGTTAAAAAAAGAAGAAAATAGTATATTCAGACATACACATCCATTTAAATTTACCTGCTGTACCTCTAAACAATGTGTTTATCTCTAAGATCTACTTGTTCTCTCAATTTTTTCTGTCTGTTTCCTAGGTTTCCCTCATGGCTCAGCTGGTAAAGAATCTATCTGCAATGTGGGAGTCTTGGCTTCAATTCCTGGGTTGGCAAGATCCCATGGAGAATGGAATGGCTACCTACTCCAGTATTCTGACCTGGAGAATTCCATGGACTGTATAGTCCATGGGGTTGCAAAGAGTTGGACATGACTGAGCTACTTTCACTATTTCTCAGACATTAAGAACCCACCCGCCAATGAGGGAGACACAAGACACACAGGTTCAGTCCCTGAGTCAGGACAATCCCTTGGAGTAGGAAATGGCAACCCATTCCAGTATTCTTGCCTGGAGAATTCCATGGACAGAAGAGCCTGGTGTGCTACAGTCCATGGGGTCGCAAAGAGTCAGCCATGACTGAGCACACATACATGCTGCTGTTGCTGCTGCTAAGTCACTTCAGTCGTGTCCCACTCTGTGCAACCCCATAGATGGCAGCCCACCAGGCTCCCCCATCCCTGGGATTCTCCAGGCAACAACACTGGAGCGGGTGGCCATTTCCTTCTCCTATGCATTCAAGTGAAAAGTGAAAGTGAAGTCGCTCAGTCGTGTCTGAATCTTAGCTACTCCATGGGCTGCACCCTACCAGTCTCCTCCAACCATGGGATTTTCCAGGCTGGAGTACTGGAGTGGGGTGCCATCGCCTTCTCCATACACATACATACGTAAAGAATATACCAAATGTTGGAAGTAAATATTTTTTCAGAACCAGTTGAGAGAGAAATACAAAAATGAACATGTATTTTCTTTTCTCCTATTAAGTTTTTGAAGAACACAGTGAGACTCATGCGAGTTAAGTGGCTCTTCTTGAAACACTCATCAATTTAAAAATAGCCACAGGAAATCTTGGCTTCATAGAGCAAACATATGTAACCAGAGTGACTGCTCACACTAATCTGAGATGGAAAGGGAGGTCAGAGACCAAATGCATAATGCAGATATGTATTTTTTTACACAAATTAGCTCCACCCAAGTGAAAATATATGTACTGATACCTTTTTCATTTCACAACTAAGAAAGTCATTCCTTCATGAGGAGGAGTAAAAGTGAAACTAGAAGTTCTGAGTGCTGTTTTATTGCTTGTTAAAAAAGCCTTTCTATCTTAAAAGCTGTGAAAGACTAATGCTTGTTGCAAATTTGAAATAAAGTTACAAATGATTCATTTTGGGAGACTGCATCAATTTTAGAATTCTAAAGCACTAGGTCCATCAGATGGACAAAGAGAAGAGTCCTCCACAGAAAAAAATTGACACAGGCAAAGTATGGAAGCACAAAAAAGTCTGTCCATGGACCACTGTAAGTAATTTTGCATGACTGTGAGTTAAACACACAATTGGCAGAAAGCTTTGGCAGAAATGCATTAAGACAGGCGGGAAAGAAGCCAGATCATTTAAGGCCTTACATGCCAGCTAAAGAATTTGAGCATTATTGCGAAGGCTATAGAGAACAATTATGGGTTTTAAGATGGCTTAGAAATCAGATTTCAATATTAGATCATTTTAATTCCATTATGAATAAGGGATGGAAGATTTGGAGGGCTGAATGTACAGTAATGAAAGAATACTAACACGGACCAAGGAGAAATGATAAGAGTCTGGATAATTCAGTGTTCATAAGGAGTTAAATTTTAAGAAGTGTTTAGGAGGTGGCATAAGACTTGATTTGAACAAGATAAGTAAGAGGAAGAGTCATGGCTGACTTCTAGATTTCATTATTTATGATTGATCTAATGCCAGTGCCTATAAGCATAATAAGGAGAAATGGAAAAATGTGGGGAAAATACAATGAGTTTGTGAATAAAGCTATTGACTTTCAAATGTTTAAGTAAATGCAGGAAAAGATACTCAGTAAGGGTTTGATTATATCATTCTGGATCTCAGAAGATGGGACCCTGGTGGAAATATAGATTTATGAGTTATTAGCATATGTGGTTTATGAAAGAAAATTTGGAGAAAACATACAGAATGAAAATATAACATAACTAAGAAAACATTATCTTTTAAGAATGTGGTTAGCAACACACAATGTAATAGAATACCCAATAAATAGTAACATTTAAAATGGTTTCCAAATCTACAAATAATAAATCCTAGGGAGGATGTGGAGAAAAGGGAATCCTCTTGCAGTGTTATGCGGATGTAAATTGATACAGCCATTATGAAAAACAGTATGGAGGGTCCTTAAAAAACTAAGAATAGAACTACCATGTGACCCAGCAATCCCACAACTGGGCATATACCCTGAGAAAACAAGAATTCAAATAGACACATGCACCCCAATGTTAATAGCAGCACTATTTAGAATAGCCAGGACATGGAAGCAACCTAAATGTTCCTCAACAGATTAATGGATAAAGATGTGATGTGTGTGTATGTGTGCGTGTGTGTATGTAATATACATGCACATACATAATTTGTGTAAATATACATATATAAATGGTATAAATATACATATATAAATGGTATAAATATATATACAACCTTCCATTGTACAATGGAACATTACTCAGTCATTGCAAAGAGTGAAATTATACCCTCTGCAATAACAGGAATGGACCCAGAGATTACCATATTAAGTGAAATAGACAAAAAGAGAAAAAACCCATACCATGTCACTTATATGTGGATTCTAAAATATGACACAAATGAACATACTTATGAAAAAGACTCAGACAGGGAGGACAGATTTGTGGTTGCCAAGAGTAGGGGCTGGGGGTGGAAGTGATTGGGAATTTAGGATTAACAGATACAAACTATCATTTATAGGATGGATAAACAAGGTTCAACTGTAATGTTCAACATCTTGTGATAAAAATAGAGAAAAGAATATGAAATATATATGTGTGTATACATTAATATACGTATGCACGTATAACTCAGTCACTTTGTTACACAGTAAAAATTAACACAACACTTTAAAACAATGTTATACTTCAGTAAAATTAAAATATTTTAAAAAGGCTTATTTCTCTTATGTAATTAGACATCCAGAGGCCACTACTCCAGGGATTTTGCAATGATTTAACACCACCTTCCTGAGAAGGCAATGGCACCCCACTCCAGCAATCTTGCCTGGAAAATCCCATGGACGGAGGAGCCTGGTAGGCTGCAGTCCATGAGGTCGTGAAGAGTCAGACGTGACTGGGTGACTTCACTTTCACTTTTCACTTTCATGCACTGGAGAAGGAAATGGCAACCCACTCGAGTGTTCTTGCCTGGAGAATCCCAGGGATGGGGGAGCCTGGTGGGCTGCCGTCTATGGGGTCATGCAGAGCCGGACACGACTACAGCAACTTAGCAGCAGCAGCCACACCACCTTGAAGACCCTGACTTGTCTCTGTGTTTCTACTCTGAATCTACCCACATATAGGCTTTCATGGTCACACTGGCTCCTTGATGGCTGTAAGATGGCACTGCCCCTCTGTCTCATATCCACATTGTACACAGAAGGGACAAGAGAAAGAGATGCTTTCAATGTAGGAAAAGATCTTTTTAAAAACTCTAAGACACACTTCAATAACCAAAATTGTCATATAACTGTACCCGAAAGAAAGGAAAGCATGGTATTTTGATCTCAGCAGACTGCTACTCCAAGCCACTTCCTTTACTAAGGAAAAGGCTAGGTAGTGTTAATGGCAGGCAGTTCATAGGCTCCAAAAAAATAGAAGTTTGCTCCAAGAATTATCAAAAGAGATAGCACTTATGAAGCATATTGGAAAGGAGTGGCCCAAAAGGCCAGACCATGAGAGTCTTCTGATAATAATATCCAAATCAAACAAGCAGGAAGTAAGCAGCAGGGTGTATGTGGGGGGTTCGTATGCAAGAGAAATGAAAATGATGAAAATACTCTGAAAACATCAGCTGCTTGTTGTCTTGACTGTTCTATTTAATTTGCACATGAATTGCCCTTCATTTTTAAAACTCCTTTTTTATCTCTATATTATGGGCTTCCCCTGTGGCTCAGCTGGAAAAGAGTTTGCCTGCAATACAGGAAACCAGGGTTTGATCCCTGGCATGGGAAGATCCCCTGGAGAAGAGAAAGGCTGCCCACTCCACTATTCTAGCCTGGAGAATTCCATGGACTCTATGGTCCATGTGCATGGGGTCACAATGAGTTGGACATGACTGAGCGACTTTCACTTTCACTATCTCCATCTTATAAATCCAGCATATTTTCAGCTTCTGTTCTACATGTTTGTCTATGATGAAGTTGACTTATCCAGTGTCTTAGTAAACCAAATATATTTAATCATGTGGGTCCTCAGAATTTCTTCTTATACCTTTGAAACACTTTGATAATTTATTTGTAACATCTGACCTTGAAAATAAGAGCAGAGGGAAAAATGTGGGGCCTCTTAGAACTAAAATTCCATGTCCATCCTGATACTGAGAAGGTAACTGATATCAAGACAGATATGACCTTTATCTGAAAAGCACTACCTCCCCCAAGGGAGATTGCTTTCAGTGCTTGATGTGGGCTGTAAATATTCCCCCTATCTTGAATCCATTTCTAGATATCTACAGTGCCAACTCAGCTCCAGGGGTCTTCATAGAATCACAGACTGGCTTCTCCCTTGACCTAATGCTGCTTTTTTCACCCGACTCTCAGGAGTTTACCTTGAGAGTACTCTTCAGTGAACTTCCTAACCATTAATCTTCATCTCAGACTCTGTTTCCTGGGAACACATAAATATTTCATTGATCTTAAAAATATATACTAACGTCTTCCTTCATTCATCTAATACAGATATGCATCTCTGTCAGGCAAAGCTATTTTGCAATAAGGAAAGAATAACACAAATGACATTTCTCTTTTTTTTTTTAATAGCAGAGGAATACAGGCAGTAAATAAAATGTAGCTGTACTGTCTGACTATATTGTCAGGTAATGAGACACACTTTGGATGCCATTGCCATGAATTGAGATAATATTAGGTAGCCAAGTATAAAAGTTGTATAGGCAGTTGGATAACAAATCTGGAGTTCAGGGTGAGATCTTTATTGAAGATACGTATTTGAGAGTCAGCAGCACACAGATGAGATTTAAAACCAAAAGAATAAATATTAATAGAGGTCTGAATATTGAATCTTGGGACATCACCATCTATAGAGAATAGGGAGATGAAGAAGAATCAGAAAGAGAGACTCAGAGGAGTGACTAGTAAAAAGAAAGAGAACCAAGACAGAGTCTTTGGTCCAGAAGGCAAGTAAAGACTGACAGGTGACTGGAATACAAAAAAAGTATATGGATGAACAGCAAGGAGGTAAAATGGATTAAAAATAATTATGAAATTATTATTCTCTGGTAGTAAGCAGTTGGAGAAAGGGAGAGTAAGTGGAAATGGAAAGATATGAGAAATAATATGAGATATAAATTGATGCAGCTTAAATTTGGATTGAATTTTGGATGAGAGGGTGAGAAATGAGTTAAGCCTTAATTGCTTTTATGTGTTCTCCTGCTTCCCATAGTCTTTTGGTCAACTTGGGTAGGTGATGGATACTTGTAGAATCTCCCACTTTAAACAGTTCTACCTCTAACTTTCCCATTTTGTTAATAATTTATTTGTCACAAAACACTCATTAACAAAAGTGGGAGAATTGGAGGTACAGCTGTTCTTTCATTATGCCATACTCCTTTAAATCAGAATGTGAGTCTGTATATTCTCCAGAGGAAGAGATGGTATTCATTTGGATACATCAGGAAGGAGTCAGGAATTAAGAAAATGTTTCTAAGTTACCATAGCCATGTTTACACTTACCTTTGCATTTTTTATTAAAATGTTTATTCAATTCTATACTAAACTTCAAATAAGCCTTTGAAATATCATACTTGTGGCTTCTTAAAATTTTCTATCTAGACATTGTGACATCAAAGGAATGTGAGAAGGTAAACCCAGGACCCACTACAAGTATCAAACTTGTTTCAAGTCCATGTTTGGTTTTGGAAAATGCATATATTCTTCAATTCATTTTATTCAATAATAAGACTATTTCTATAATACAGAATTTTGTTTTAAAAAATAAATATATCTCCAGCAAGATGTATTATGCTTCACCTTGGTGTCCCATATGTCTTGCTAGCTCTTTTCATTTGCTTTAAGCTTCTTATTTTATATTAGTGTACAGCTGATTAACAATATTGTGATAGTTTCAGATGAACAGCGAAGGGACTTAGCCATACATATACACGTGAGGTGAGGTGAGGTGTGGTAAAGTTGCTCAGTCGTGTCTGACTCTTTGCAACCCCATGGACTATAACCTACTAGGCTTCTCTGTCCATGGGCTTCTCCAGGCAAGAATACTGGAGTGGATTGCCATTTCCTTCTCCAGGGGATCTTCTCGACCCAGGGATCGAATCCGGGTCTTCCACATTGGAGGCAGACACTTTAACCTCTGAGCCACCAGGGAAGCCCATACATATACACGTCCCATACATATACACATATTCTCCCTCAAACTCCCTTTCCATCCAGGCTTCTATATAACACTGAGCAGAGTTCCTTGTGCTATAAGCAGGATCTTATTTGTTATTCACTTTAAATATAGCAATGTGTACATGTCAGTCTCAAATTTCCTGCTTCCCTTCCCCTCTGGCAACCATAAACTCATTTATAATAGCCAAGACATGGAAGCAACTTAAAGGGCCATCAGCAGAGGAATGGGTAAAGACAACGTGGTGCTTATATACAATGAAATATTATTCAGCCACTTAAGAGAAAGAAATAATTTACAAAATAGAAACAGACTCACAAGCTGGCTCCCTTTTTAATGCAAGAGTTACATTTTCCATAACTGGAAGAAAACCCAGTTGAGTAACCAGTCAGAAAGCCTTGCAAAGTTCAAGGTATTANGTAGCCAAGTATAAAAGTTGTATAGGCAGTTGGATAACAAATCTGGAGTTCAGGGTGAGATCTTTATTGAAGATACGTATTTGAGAGTCAGCAGCACACAGATGAGATTTAAAACCAAAAGAATAAATATTAATAGAGGTCTGAATATTGAATCTTGGGACATCACCATCTATAGAGAATAGGGAGATGAAGAAGAATCAGAAAGAGAGACTCAGAGGAGTGACTAGTAAAATAGAAAGAGAACCAAGACAGAGTCTTTGGTCCAGAAGGCAAGTAAAGACTGACAGGTGACTGGAATACAAAAAAAGTATATGGATGAACAGCAAGGAGGTAAAATGGATTAAAAATAATTATGAAATTATTATTCTCTGGTAGTAAGCAGTTGGAGAAAGGGAGAGTAAGTGGAAATGGAAAGATATGAGAAATAATATGAGATATAAATTGATGCAGCTTAAATTTGGATTGAATTTTGGATGAGAGGGTGAGAAATGAGTTAAGCCTTAATTGCTTTTATGTGTTCTCCTGCTTCCCATAGTCTTTTGGTCAACTTGGGTAGGTGATGGATACTTGTAGAATCTCCCACTTTAAACAGTTCTACCTCTAACTTTCCCATTTTGTTAATAATTTATTTGTCACAAAACACTCATTAACAAAAGTGGGAGAATTGGAGGTACAGCTGTTCTTTCATTATGCCATACTCCTTTAAATCAGAATGTGAGTCTGTATATTCTCCAGAGGAAGAGATGGTATTCATTTGGATACATCAGGAAGGAGTCAGGAATTAAGAAAATGTTTCTAAGTTACCATAGCCATGTTTACACTTACCTTTGCATTTTTTATTAAAATGTTTATTCAATTCTATACTAAACTTCAAATAAGCCTTTGAAATATCATACTTGTGGCTTCTTAAAATTTTCTATCTAGACATTGTGACATCAAAGGAATGTGAGAAGGTAAACCCAGGACCCACTACAAGTATCAAACTTGTTTCAAGTCCATGTTTGGTTTTGGAAAATGCATATATTCTTCGATTCATTTTATTCAATAATAAGACTATTTCTATAATACAGAATTTTGTTTTAAAAAATAAATATATCTCCAGCAAGATGTATTATGCTTCACCTTGGTGTCCCATATGTCTTGCTAGCTCTTTTCATTTGCTTTAAGCTTCTTATTTTATATTAGTGTACAGCTGATTAACAATATTGTGATAGTTTCAGATGAACAGCGAAGGGACTTAGCCATACATATACACGTGAGGTGAGGTGAGGTGTGGTAAAGTTGCTCAGTCGTGTCTGACTCTTTGCAACCCCATGGACTATAACCTACTAGGCTTCTCTGTCCATGGGCTTCTCCAGGCAAGAATACTGGAGTGGATTGCCATTGCCTTCTCCAGGGGATCTTCTCGACCCAGGGATCGAATCCGGGTCTTCCACATTGGAGGCAGACACTTTAACCTCTGAGCCACCAGGGAAGCCCATACATATACACGTCCCATACATATACACATATTCTCCCTCAAACTCCCTTTCCATCCAGGCTTCTATATAACACTGAGCAGAGTTCCTTGTGCTATAAGCAGGATCTTATTTGTTATTCACTTTAAATATAGCAATG
This sequence comes from Raphicerus campestris, assembly GCA_006410735.1. NCBI lineage: Eukaryota > Metazoa > Chordata > Mammalia > Artiodactyla > Bovidae > Raphicerus > Raphicerus campestris. The sequence goes on along the minus strand of SJYW01028620.1, from coordinate 418,662 downwards.
TGTACATGTCAGTCTCAAATTTCCTGCTTCCCTTCCCCTCTGGCAACCATAAACTCATTTATAATAGCCAAGACATGGAAGCAACTTAAAGGGCCATCAGCAGAGGAATGGGTAAAGACAACGTGGTGCTTATATACAATGAAATATTATTCAGCCACTTAAGAGAAAGAAATAATTTACAAAATAGAAACAGACTCACAAGCTGGCTCCCTTTTTAATGCAAGAGTTACATTTTCCATAACTGGAAGAAAACCCAGTTGAGTAACCAGTCAGAAAGCCTTGCAAAGTTCAAGGTATTAGAAGTTGATTACAATTCAAATGAGCTTATCTATCAGTGATCAAGAGTCCATTGTTGTTATCTGAGTTTGGGCTGTATTAATAATTAAAATCATTTTAATTGGAAAGCAAATGAAGTTTCCTCAGAAAATGATCCACACAGTTTAGATAACATGAATTATAAAAGCTGAGTTGAGGTTTGAATAAAACATTTATCTGTGATATTTTGATCTCTTTCTCTGTGGGGCAGGAAGTACCGCATACTTGTATTTTATCCCCTCTTAACACTCCTTAAAAAAAATTCTCATCCTAAATGGAAAAAGAGTTCTCAGCAAAAGGAGTTTATTTTGTTTCTGTCTGAGTTTTGAGGGAGATGTCTAGTTGTGTTTATTGTTTCTAAAAGTTTTGGCAAGACAAAGAAAAGCATTTTTCGCTTATGAAAACCATAGGGGAAATTTAAATTAATACAAAGAGAATGAGAGCAAGTTTAGGCCATTCCTTTGAAGCTGGCTAGGCAATTCAAAGTCATAGGGCAGGGCATCAAAGAACCATTGCCTAGGAAGGCCTCTCTCCACCCCACATCAAGCTCTAATATATTTGGGATAAATTGTGTATCTAGTCCAACAGGCTTAAAATGTTTTATTTCAGATTGGCTGAGGTTGGAGTTATTGTCCTTTTTATGACTTCAACATCATTTGTCTTGGTGTCTTTTTCCTCCCTGGTTGCCCTAGTTGACCTTTTCCAAGTCCTCTCCACATAAATGTATCCTTCCCCATGTATCTTCCTTCTCATTTCTACTACCTCTGCCTTCTGATATTTTTTCTGTCACTGAAATAACTCACAAAATGATATGCACACATCATCATACACACAGCCTCCCACACACCACTGTGTTGGTAAATTTGACACAGCAATCCATTGAAAAAAGGAAGGAGAAAAGCAACATATATATATTTTTTAAATTTAAGAGACGATGTATTCGAGAAAACAGTCTGTAAATCTGTGTTCTATCCAGTGTTCTAATCCACTCGGCATTTTATATTAAATGTGTATATTAAAATTGGGTAATGAAAACTACAACAGATACAGAACTTCTTCTGACCTTCCCTTCAGATTCTAAGGCCCTTCATAGTGGGATATAACATAAAGAGGTCAGAGAAAAATTCCTAGAGGAAGTGATGTGTGAACTCAGAGTTGTAGGGATGAGTAGAAAAGATCTAGCTCAGGGTAAAAGAATGTAGAAAATACCTAGTTAAGAGTAGAGAAAAGGAGCAATAATGAGTATGAAGGATGCAAAGGAGCCCAGTGGGGCTGCATGAGGAAGTTGGTACACAACTTGCATTACACAGGGTGCTAAGGCCAAGGTAAGAATTCTACTTTTTCTCCTGAAAGCAATATGTATCATTAAAGGATAGTTAGCAGAAATGTATTTTGCTACAGAAATAGCAAAAGTAGATGATCAGAAATGTATTTTGACAGATCGCTCTGCAATAAAGTATGGATAACTGATTAAAGAAAAGTTTAGAGGAGTTTAGGAAAATTAGTTTCTAGGCTGTTAAGAATCCCAAGATTGCAATANGATCGCTCTGCAATAAAGTATGGATAACTGATTAAAGAAAAGTTTAGAGGAGTTTGGGAAAATTAGTTTCTAGGCTGTTAAGAATCCCAAGATTGCAATAAGTACAGAAGGAAATGTTGTGTTGACCGTGCACATGAAAAAATAACATTAAAAATATTTAGGAAATGTGACTGACAGGACTTAGTAAATGCTTCAGTTATGGAAGATGAGGAAGAATGCTATGTCCACGATGAGCACTGCTATTTCCTTGTAAACATAAAAGGATTAAAGTGCCATTCCCAGAGCTCAGGAAAGTTGAAAAAGGAATAGAACTGAGGGAGAATACTATGAGTTTATTATTTTTCATATCCTCTATTTGAGATGCTTTATAGGTTTCCAAGAAGGGATATCAGAGAAGGGGCCAGGTAAGTGCATCCGTTTCCTTTGTACAGCTTATAATGATTGAAATCATAAAAGGGAATGAAAACGTTAAGATATGAGAATAGGATTCTACCACTAAGAGTAACTTTGGAACTTAATGGCCAATAGTAATGAGGTTGAGAACAAATACAGTGAGGTATGAAGAAAACCAAAGGGTACTATTGCAAGAAATTCAAAAGATGAGTATTTTGCAATGCAAGAAAGTAGACGATAGAGCTGAATGTTACTGAGAAGCCCACTAAGAAGGGTATTAAAAATATTCTTTGAATTTAGAGCCAGGAATGTGATCACTGATCTTATCAGTAATTGTTTTGATAGAGACATGATGCTTGATGCCAGATCAGTTTGAGAAGTAAAAGATAATAAAGGAATGCAGCTCTCATATGCATCTTTTTTGAGAAAATTGTATTAGGATGTTCTTCCTCTACATTTTGGTGAAATGACACAAAAACTCATACCCAGATCAGAAACATGAGTGTTAAGCTAGATTAATACTTCTAATTTACTGTTCTACTAAGAACAAAACTTTGCAGATTTCAAAGCAAACTTAAAGACTTTCATAGCAAGCAGCATCTTAGACTAGAAGGAATTTAAGCCATGGATCTCTAAGCCCTTATTACCTCATTATAAAACAACATGAATAAAATCTTTTGCNACTAAGAACAAAACTTTGCAGATTTCAAAGCAAACTTAAAGACTTTCATAGCAAGCAGCATCTTAGACTAGAAGGAATTTAAGCCATGGATCTCTAAGCCCTTATTACCTCATTATAAAACAACATGAATAAGATCTTTTGCAGAGAGCTTTTTAGAAATTAGAGAGATTACTGTAAGTTGCTTATAAAATGATAGCCATTTTAAATATTAAAACTAGACATCCTTTATATTTATTTGTCTCCTTTTCCTTCCCCTATCAATACTTATGTTTGGGTTTTCATGAGCTTTTGCCCAAAATTTCACTTTTTTTTTTTTTCCTAACTAGCCTTTCTTCTCTTCCAGACTGTTGCCAGGATGAACTTTCTAAAAGGCGAGTATTTCATATTGCTGGCTTGGTTAGAGCCTTTGAAATGTTTCAATAGTTCCCCTCTAGCTTTCAGAATAAAGTTCAGATTTCTTAGACTGTCATCCAAGGTCCTTCATGTTGTAATACATGCCCCCAAATCCTAGCTCTGTTTATTGCCATCTCCTCGCATGAACACTTCTAATCAAGCCGTCAGAACTTCTTGCCATTCTCAAACACATAGACTATATTCTTCACATTATCACACAGGGTATCCCCACTGTTCAGACAGCTCTTCTTTCTGTCCCTTCTTCAAAACTAAACTGAATCTTCACTGTAACGCTTTTCCTGAATCGGATTGGCATGGATTTTCTCCGTGCTCCAGTAACATCCTGTGCATTTTCTTCTTTCATATAGTGGGTTAAGGCATAGACACTGGCATAGACTGTTCCTGTTCAAATATTGTTCTGATATTACTTGTATACCTCAAAGCTAAATACTCTCTTTCTGTGACCCACTTTTCTAATAAAGTTAGGATCATTTTAAATGAGTCACTTTTCTGATTTGTTATAAAAATATGAGTTAATACATGTAAAGCATTTAACACTCAGATGTTAATATGTAGGTAGCAGGGGGGGTGTTAGCTGTTAACACGGAGGTCATGATAGCCTACTGTTCTATGAGCTCCTTGGATCAAAGGTCTTCTATTGTTTGATTTTATAATACCAATATGTCACAACTATTCCAAAGTCCACTGCTGTTCAAGTAATACTGAATAATGAAGTGGACACAATAAAGGATAAATTTCAGAACATTGCATCTGAGATCTGAAAGTGCCAATATGAAACAAGGATTAGTATGGACACAGAAAAGTCTCTCCTAATAAATTAAGGAAAAATATCATTCTAGGGTGGTCATATGTTCATATCCCACAGTTTATTGTTTGCTGAAGAAATGAACTATGGTAAATATTAGTAATAAACATTCCTTGAAGAGATACAAATTACATGTTATGGGAATTTGAATATGCCTTAATTGTAACTGTACTTTTTATTAACAGAGTAAATAAAATAATCATTTCTTAAAGCATCAGTTACTCCTATAAGTTAGATATATTTTTAATAAAAAAATCTAATTTCCATGCTAAAAGGATATTCTCTTACAGTATTAAATTTTGTAGTGTGGTCATATGAAATATTCAGGTGTTAATTAAGCATATTAAATAGCCCCAAATATAGTATACATTATGATCAATAANTTCTTAAAGCATCAGTTACTCCTATAAGTTAGATATATTTTTAATAAAAAAATCTAATTTCCATGCTAAAAGGATATTCTCTTACAGTATTAAATTTTGTAGTGTGGTCATATGAAATATTCAGGTGTTAATTAAGCATATTAAATAGCCCAAAATATAGTATACATTATGATCAATAATAATATCAGTATACTTACTGATATAAGAATAAATAGAATAAAAAACACATTTTTTTGGTTTCCTAATTTATTTTATATAATCTGAACTCAGCTCAGAAGCTAAGAACATATTCTGTAATTTCCAGTTAATCAATTTCAACAGTCTGCCACTTTTCACATTGAGGTCAGTTCTCAGGAATCAGAATTATTTGTCTTACAAATTATAAGAATAACTCATAAGTGACTATCTTAGAAGATATTTCTCCCTTCAAATAAAACAAACTATTAAGTGACCATGAGCAAATTTAACCTGTGTAAAGCATAATAAATGCTTCTCAGTTCCTCTTTTATAACTGTCTTTTGTCATACTAGAAAATTCTACAAAGGAAAAACATGGTTGCAAAGTTTTTAATTTGAGAAAGAGAATCATGATCCACAAAGTCAAAACAGTAATTCAATCATTTTTTTAAATGATCACTTATCAATATAGAATCTGCTGCTGCTGCTAAGTCGCCTCAGTCGTGTCCAGCTCTGTGCGACTCCCTAGACGGCAGCCCACCAGGCTTCCCCATCCCTGGGATTCTCCAGGCAAGAACACTGGAGTGGGTTGCCATTTCCTTCTCCAATGCATGAAAGTGGAAAGTGAAAGTGAAGTCGTTCAGTCTTGTCCAACTCTTCGCGACCCCATAAACTACAGCCTACTAGGCTCTTCCATCCATAGGATTTTCCAGGCCAGAGTACTGGAGTGGGTTGCCAATTACTTCTCTGAATATGGAATCTGAGACCACATAAAACCTTTTGAAGATCGTTTTTCTCCAAATAATTTTTCTATTCTAATACTACCTATAACCTGGTTGACATGGACTTTTGCTTCAAAATCATAATCCACTGAGAAAAGAAAAGTCTTGACCTCCTTACCTTGTTCACGGCCAAGTCTTGGTATTTTCTTTACTCTTCTCTTGAGTTCCTGAACCTTCTAATCAACTTCATTTTTTATCACTCGCTTCACATATTATTAGTTGTTCTATACTCAGCTTTTATATCTAACAATAAATATTACTCCTCTGGTAATGGCCAAAATTCCCAAATATGACTCACCTTGCTCCTTGGAACTGTGCCTGCTGTGGTCACTTAGCAGGAAGCCTTGCAGAACTTCAGCCCTGAGAATAAAGATCAAATAATTTTTAAAAACAAGGGATAGAGTTTTGAGTATTCATACATTTCTAGACAAAAGTACACTAAATTACCTTTCTCCAAGTTTGAAATATTCTGATTTTAGTGTTAATATTGAAAGGTAAGGTTAGAGTTTAATATTCACCTTTAAGTAGCAAAATGCATATTTTTTAAAAATAACTTGCAGGAGTTTGAAAAATTAAGAATTCTAAGATATGATCTAAGACTAAATACATATAAAAATATGTATTCCATCTATATATTCATCAAATGCAGAACCTCAGTAAAGGAAATACTACGACTGAAAAATTAGACACAACAAGTTTTTTAAAAAGTATTCAAATCAGTGTTCAGCTGTGCTAAGCTGAGCCAGCTAGATCTAGCCTTTATGAGTATGTGGTTTCAAATTATACTCCATAATTTTCACCAAGTGTTTATATTCCTGAATNGTAAAGGAAATACTACGACTGAAAAATTAGACACAACAAGTTTTTTAAAAAGTATTCAAATCAGTGTTCAGCTGTGCTAAGCTGAGCCAGCTAGATCTAGCCTTTATGAGTATGTGGTTTCAAATTATACTCCATAATTTTCACCAAGTATTTATATTCCTGAATAGGAAAAAAATAACCATATAAGTCACTTTAAAATGTGTGTTCTTTACTAACTAAGAACAAAAGCTATTCTTGGTTAGAAGCATGGATAGAAGCAGCTATAATATAAATAATTCTGTTCTAAAATACAAAATTGTCTATATTTTATCATAGTATGTATAATGTGAGAAAATCTATCCTGATTCCATTTTTCACAATGCTAATATAAAGTCATTAGTAATAATATTAATTATTCACTTCTAACTCATATTTTTATCCCAAGAAAATTCTACAGTATCTTATTACAATATTTTGAATTTTACTCAAGCACCCACTGAATTTTGAATATATAGTCTAAATATGCCATGGACACATACAACTGTTTACAGTCAAAAATGATAAGAACTCACAGGAAAAATGGTTTAGGGAGTGTGATATTTCTGTTATTTTTCAATTAATATTAATGGATTTTGTTTGAGTAAATCACATAATTATTAATATTAAGCATGTTCATTGTTTCCAACTCAAAATCACCTTGTGATTTTAAAAGAATTATCAAAACCTTTTCCTGAATTAAATTTTGACATCAGCAGTCAGTAAGGCCATTGCAGCCAAAATGGATTGAGATTACCTACCTATTTTTACAGGCAGAACCAGATTCCATTTCTGGGATAATGTGGTCTCTAAGTTTAGATACTGGAATTATTTAAGAACCAAATTGATTCAATAAAATATTATAGGCAAATGTACATTTTTACCTTCTGTAAAGAAGCTCTTTATCTATTTGTATGAGGAAGACAGTGGTAACACATTATAAGTAGAGACCTATCATTTTCCATTGTTCTTGAGCCTAATGCTTTAAGCTAACTTGCAGGCAAAGAGAGAAAGCCAGAGGATAAGCAAAGAAAAGACCAAGGAGAGAGAACTATCCACATAATCACAGTGACTGGAATTGAAAACCAGTAAACACTCCATCAGAGGAAACTCAAAATAACAACTCACTTCTAACTACAGCTATTTTCTTATAAAAAGTTTAGTTTGAACAATATGGAACATGCTCTGTCTAAAATAAAGTAGGATGTGATGAACTTGGTTCTCAGACCAACCCAAGTTCTATTATCAACTCTGACTATATTATGTCAGAGAGATTATTAAATATGAAAGTTTCAGTTCCCTTATCTGACCAATAAAAATAAAGTTACCTGAAGCATATAGGGGAAGATTAATATGAAAGTATTTAAAAATAGCCTAAATTTGGCAGCAACATGGTATTTCACAACTGTAATTTTTTATCATTAGTCAATCCTGGCTTAAATATAGGATCTTGGGCATACTTCCATTCATTACACCCTCTGTGTCAACTTCTTTCATGGTAAATACCAACTAGTAAAAAGTTCCCAAAATCAGATGTGTAAAATACAACTTTATTTTTAGCTACAATTACTGTTACTGAGATTCCCATTCTATGGATATCAAAAATGTTTAACTCTACCAATTTATGGTAATTAAATTACTTCTGTTTTAAAAGTCTCGGAATTTCACCTCTCACACACACCACCACCATCACCATGCACACACAAACATACACAGGCGTGGTCTGCCTTAATTTCTCCAGAGTCATCATAATCCTAGGGTGGAGTCATGTATCATCCCAGCATTAGATGTGAGGCATCTGGTCCTTGTGCCAGTTCCTAGCTCCTCCGATTCACATGGAAATGTAGTTCACGCTCATCTGGCCCTCACTACTCTATTGCCTTAAAGGACCCAGTTCATATCTGTTTTCATTGTCAGAACCATATAATCCATATCCTCTTTGTCCTAAACATAAGTCTTCTTCTGGTACCTTGATCTTGCTAAAAATTCTGAACATTTGCTGGGGACTGGTTGCTCAGAAATGTTGGTTATCTTCCCACACTATTCAGGGAGTTTATGATTTTGTGTCATTGACCTCATACTGATTTAAAACTCCTTCAGTCACTGCTAGCCTAATCCTGGGTGCCAACTGGACATTGGGTTTTCCCATAAGACTTGCAGAATTCTACATTATACTGTGGGAAACCAAGCAGCTAGTCTTTCTTCTCATATCTGGGGATTTATTTCATCTAGTCTACTCTTTGGGGCTTGGTTCAAAAATCAAGGGATGGGCACTTCCCAGAGAAACATTGTTTCTAAATCTAGCTACATTCCTTTGTGGTGTCTCTTCCCATAAGCTAATCAGTCTAAACCTCCCTTTCCTACTCTAAGATATCAATTCTTGGCTGCAATTCCAGCAGGCGCTGGTTCTTCATAATTAAATGAAGCTTCCAGCAGTGAAAGAAAAAGGCACAAAATTCTTACAATCAAAAGTCCAGTCTTTTTAAAACATCATTTCCACTACAGGTTTATAGACATTCAGGGAATCAAGAATTTGACCCCTTGATCATTTCCCTTTTGTTTTATTCTTATCATCTCTGCCTTGAAGATACAGTTTATAGAAACCCTTCCTGCTCCCTCAGAGGCTGAGCCCATGAGAAAGTAATGGAAAAACATGGTTTCAAAATCAAAACTTTGCACAGGGCACTTGCCAAGGCCAAAGGTCGTTAGACAAGACTCCAGAGCCTAGTGTTCAACAGTCCACTCATATGTGGCTTTCTGCCTCTGTAGTTGTTGACATGATTCCTTCAAATTCTTCCCTTCAGGTTTGTATATTCAAATCTATGCTATCCTAAGCTCAATTCAAAGTGCTGCCTCTTCTAGTCAACAGAAATAGTAAAGATGGTCTGTTCTTCACTAGAAATTCTTAGAGTCATATCTGTACCACTGTCATGAAGTAGAATAATTCTCATGTATATTGGAATATTTCTGTTATATATTTTATTAGTGATACGTTAAGTCCCCAAAATGTATTTCTTCTGAGAGCTGTATTTATCACTAGCTGTAATGGTATCTGAATGAGATATTACATCAATTTTATTCCTAAATTGATCAAACCATTTAGCTTTCTCTAGGGTTTATTAAAATATACAACATTTATTCTAATATTAAAATAATTACATGTTAGTTTCCTAGGGCTGCTGTTGCAGAGTACCACAAACTGCATGACTTAAAAGAACAGAAACTCATGTTCTCAACAGATCTGAAGACAAGAAGGGCAAAATCAAAGTGTTATCAAGGCCATACTTCCTCTGAAACCTGTAGGGGAGAAATCCTTCCTTATCTCTTACTTTCTATTGGTGGCCATTAATCCATAGTGTGGTTGGGCTTGCAACTGCATTACTTTAATCTCCGCCTTTGTTGTCACATGGCTTCCTCATTATCTGTTTCTGTCCTGATGTGGCTGTTTGTCCTCCTTTTTGTGTGTATCTTTGTCTAAATTTCTCTCTTCTAAGGATACTGGTCAACTGAATCAGGGCCTACCCTAATGACCTGGGGGTTTCCCAGGTGGTGCTCCAGGTAAAGAACCTGTCTACCAACTCAGGAGATGTGAGTTAGACTCCTGGGTCAGGAAGATCCTCTGGAAGAGGGCATGGCAACCCACTCAAGGATTCTTGCCTGGAGAATCTCATGGACAGAGGAGACTGAGAGGTTGCAGACCACAGGGTCACACAGAGTTAGAAATGGCTTAAGTGACTTAGTAGGCATGCACTAATGGCCTGATCTTAATTTGATTACCTCTGCAAAGACCCTATCATAAATGCATTCACATTACATAGGAACCTTGGATTTGGACTTCAACATACCTTTTGGGAAGATACAATTCAACTCATAATAATAGTTGGTAATGGTTGACGAATAGTAAAATACTTAAAACAGGACTTGTCTGCAGCTCACATGGTAAAGAATCTGCCTGCAATGTAGGAGACCTGGGTAGGAAGCCAAGAGCTACCTGGAGTAACAGGCAAGTTTGGCCTTGGAGTCAAAACAAAGCAGAGCAAAGGCTAACAGAGTTTTGCAGCACTCAACATGCCAGCAAATTTGGAAAACTCAGTGGTGGCCACAGGACTGGAAAAGGTCAGTTTTCATTCCAATCCCAAAGAAAGACAAAGCCAGAGAATGTTCAAACTACCACACAATTGCCCTCATTTCACATGCTAGCAAAGTAATGCTCAAAATTCTCCAAGGTAGGCTTCAACAGGATATGAGTCAAGAACTTCCAGATGTTCAAGCTGGATTTAGAAAATGCAGAGGAACCAGAGGTCAAAATGCCAAAATCTGTAGAATCATAGAAAAAGCAAGAGAGTTTCAGAAAAAATCTACTTCTGCTTCATTGACTACAGTAAAGTTTTTGACTGTATGGATCAAAACAAACTGTGGAAAATTCTTAAAAAGATGGGAATGCCAGACCACCTGACCTGTCTCCTGAGAAACCTNTTCAGACAGTGGCTGTAGTATATTTATACTCCAGGACCAAGGAACTCTTACAGTTTTGCAAGTACTTGATTTTAGGACCCTGGCTTTGCTGCTGCTCTGGGTGCCAATCTGCCAAATCTGCCATTGAGAAGGACCAAATCAGTTAGAATTTCTTCTCAAGGGCAAAAATGGAGACTAGGAGGACACCAGGAGACTTAACTTCTGAGGACCACCACAAGACGAGCCATTAATGCCAGCCATAGAAAGTCCACAGTCTTGATCACAAAAGAGCCCATAGTCTTTGCTGATGCTGCCATCAATAGACAGAGNAACTTCTGAGGACCACCACAAGACGAGCCATTAATGCCAGCCATAGAAAGTCCACAGTCTTGATCACAAAAGAGCCCATAGTCTTTGCTGATGCTGCCATCAATAGACAGAGCTGTAGAAACTTCACCACTGTGCCTTCCCAGGAAAATTATCACTCCTCCTAGCTGGCACCCTCACAGTCACCATCAGGTGCAAATCTTTCCACACTGAAGCCAGTTTGAGAAGACTGAAAGAGAAGACTTATGCACAGACATCAATGCACAGAAATACACAAAAAAGGAAAAACATAACACTACCAAGAAAGACAATACTTTTCAGTAATTGAACACCAAAAGAATAGAGACCTATGAGTTATCTGAAAAAGAGTTTAAAGTTATTATGTTGAGGAAGTCCAGTGAAATTCAAGAGAACACAGACAACTCAATGAACTCAGACAACAATGCATGAACAAAATAAGAGATTCAACAGAGAAATCACAAAAAAATATTTTTTGACTTCAAGAATACAATGCATAAAATTAAAAATACAACAGAGAGCTTCAATAGCAGGCTCAATCAGACAGAAGGAAAAACTGCAAAATTGAGGATAGATCTCTAGACAGAGAAAATCTCTGTTCAGATCGCTAGTCATGGGGGTTGGTAAATAATAATGAAAAGGAATGGTTTTCTCTTCAAAATATTGACAGAGGGTGGTCCTGAAATCACCTCCTCCCATGAACACACTGAATTTACAGTTAACTATGGAATGACTACCTCTGAAAGAAATCCAAAGTAGCTCAGCCACTCAGGTGAATAAGAAAACAAACAAACAAACAAACAAATAAACAAAAAAACCACTGAAATGGGTAAAAGAGGCTGAGACACATAACTGGTAAGGAAATTATAACTCCCAGCTTCTCCCTGAGCAGGGAAGGATTTGGACCACTCTTCTGACTCCCCATCTTTTTTGAGTCTTCTACCTGATAGACAGGACCCAAAACATCTAGATCAGAAGATCCATGAGATAACAATATTATAGTGAACTAAGAAAAAGTTCTTAAAAAGTTTCCAAGGATTCACCATGATTTCCTCCCCAGTGTTCAGTGAGAAGCAAAAGACTGAAATCCCCAGTCTTTCTTTTGAAAGAAGCCTTATTTCTTATCTTAAAAGCTGAAGCCTGAGGAGTAGGCTTCTAGTTTAACCACAGTGAAGAGGAATTAAAGGGCTTCTTGATGAAGGTGAAAGAGAGTGAAACATTCAAAAAATGAAGATCATGGCATCCGGTCCCATCACTTTATGGCATATAGATGGGGAAAAATTAGAAACAGTGTCAGATTTCATTTTCTTGGGCTCTAAAATCACTGGAGATGGTGACTGTAGCCACAAAATTAAAAGATGCTTGCTCCTTGGAAGGAAAGCTATGACAAACATAGACAGCATGTGAAAAATCGGAGACATCATCTTGCCAACAAAGGTCCGTAGAGTCAAAGCTGTGTTTTTTTCAGTAGTCATGTATGGATGTGAGAGTTGGACTATAAAGGAAGCTGAGTTCCAAAGAACTGATGCTTCTGAACTGTGGTGTTGGAGAAGACTCTTGAGAGTCCCTTGGACAGCAAGAAGATCAAACTTGTCTTAAAGGAAATCATCTCTAAATAGTGTTTGGAGGGACTTGTGCTGAAGCTGAAGCTCCAGTACTTTGCCAACCTGATGCAAAGAGCTGACTCACTGGAAAAGACCGTGATGCTGGAAAAAACTAAAAGCAAGAGGAAAAGGAGGCAACAGAGGATGAGATGGTCAGATAGCATCATTGACTCAACGGACATGAGTTTGAGCAAACTCAAGGAGATAGTGAAGGACAGGGAAGCCTGGCATGCTGCAATCCATGAGGTCACAAAATGTTGAACACTTTGTTGGACTCAGTGACTGAACAATAACAAAGGGCTGATTACAATACTCTCCAGAGGCAGGAGAAGCTAGCGGCTACCAACCTCATACATTTTCTGTCATATTCCATAAGGCCAGAGAGAAGTTTGTGTACATGTCTAATGCCTTAGCCTTTATGGTTGTTACCCAGAGTACACATCCCTTCATCAACTAATTCTGGCGACCAATGAGGATACATTTTTGAGTCCCACATGCCAAGACCTCTTGTGAAAGAAGCTGTTTTGCTGACTTTAAAAGCTATAGACTTAGGGCAGACTTGTAATTTATCACACATCTACGAGCTGATTCAAATTCTCCCTAGAGACAAAGAAGGCCAGCAGATGTCATCTTTGTGCTGTCCCTCTGCCCCACACCAGATTGCAGGTGTCTCTTTGAAAGGAGTTTGTGCACATGTCTGGCACCTCAGCTTTGGAGGCCATCCAAATTACACAGACTTCGATTGTCTGGCTCTGGTGGCCAACAGGACTTGTATTCATGGGTTCAATGGGGTTGTAGCAAATAAAAAAACACTTCTTAACTGGCTTTTCCCTCAGGCTCCATGTAGCTGGAGCAGGTGGAAAAGCTAATCTCCTGAAAGAGAGATATCCTCAGTCTTCTCCTGAAAAGGCTATTTGCATACTACAAAATCTGCTGCCTGAGGGTCTGAGTTTCAACAAACCTGCATCTAAGTATTGACGGAGACGTTGCCCCTTGGTGACTGACCAGTCTTGGAACACAGTCAACCATAAGAATCACTGAGAGAAAAGAAATCTGCTTGAACAATTCAAGGTTTCAGAAACAACCAAGAATGAGGGCAGAATTCAATAAGACTTATTTCTTACACAGGGGCATTCATTCAAGAGTGAGAGAGATGACTATTCTATCTAATTCACAGAAAATCAACAAAAATGAAAAAACAACGGAATATGTTCCAATAAAAGAATAATATAAATGTTATATATCATATTTTATATAAAATATATTCATATGAAGTATGAATACATGTGATTTACCTGGAAAAGAGTTCAAAATAATGATTATAGAGATGATCACTAAGGATAGGAGAACAATACATGAAAAATGTGATAATTTCAACCAAGAGAAAATTTAAGGTTTCTGTACCAAACAGAAATTACAATGTGGCAGAATAACTGACCTCAAAAATTCAACAGAGGGGTTCAAAAGTAAATTAAATGAAGCAGTACAAAGGGTTAGTGAACTTGAAAAAAGAACAAACTGGAGGAGCAAAGAGTAAAAGGAATGAAAAACAAAGGATGAAGATAGCTTAAAGAATTTAAAAGACAATATAAAGAGAACCAATATTCATGTTATACAGATTCAAGAAAGCAAAGCGAGAGAGAAAAGGGATAGAAAGCTTATTGGAAGAAATAATGGATGAAAAACTCTCCTAACCCAGGGAAGGAAACAGACACCCAGATCCAGGAAGCCCATAGATTCCAAATAAGATGAATCCAAAGGCCCTCAGACCAAGATATATTATAATTAAAATCTCAAAAGTTAAAGACAAGAAGAGAATATTGAAAACGGCAAGAGAAAAATAAACTACAAGAAAACCATTAGACTCTGAGCATATTTTCAGCAGAAATTTTCAGACCAGAAGAGAGTGACATGATATATTCAAATTTTTGAAAGGAAAAAAGAAAAACTAACAGCCAAGAATACATTGCCTGGTAAAGCTGTCATTCAAGAATGAAGGGATAATGAACTTTTCATATAATTGAAAGCTAAAGAAGTCTTCATGACTAGCCTAGACTCATAAGAAATATGAGGGTTTTTTAAAGCTGAAATAACAAGATAGTAATTAGTAAGAGTAAAATATATTAAAGTGAAAACTGACTGGTAAAGGTAAATACATAATTAAATTCAGAAAAAAACTATAATGATGTGATGGTGGTGACAAATAACAGTATCTATATGAAGGTTAAAAGACAAAAGCAGGGGCTTCCCTGGTGGCTCAGTGGTAAAGAACCTGACACNTGAGGGTTTTTTAAAGCTGAAATAACAAGATAGTAATTAGTAACAGTAAAATATATTAAAGTGCAAACTGACTGGTAAAGGTAAATACATAATTAAATTCAGAAAAAAACTATAATGATGTGATGGTGGTGACAAATAACATATATCTATATGAAGGTTAAAAGACAAAAGCAGGTGCTTCCCTGGTGGCTCAGTGGTAACGAACCTGACTGCCATTTTCAGACATGGGTTTGTTCACTAGTCCAGGAACATGGACATGAACATGCTGTGGAGCAACTAAACCTATGCACCACACATCTACTATGCCTGTGTTCTAGAGCCTAGGAACTGCAACTCCTGAAGCCCTGAGCCCTAGAACCCAAATTCCACGATAAGAGAAGCCACCACAATGAGAAGCCTGTACATTGCAATGAAGAGTAGCCCCTACTCGCCTCAATAGAGAAAAGCCTGCACAGCGGTGAAGTCCTAGCACGGCCAGAAATTAAAGCAAAAAAGACAAAAGCAGTAAAAATAACTATTATCATAATAGGTTATCATTGAATGCAAAAGAAAAAGATGTAAATTGTGACATCAAAAACATAAANAGTCCTAGCACAGCCAGAAATTAAAGCAAAAAAGACAAAAGCAGTAAAAATAACTATTATCGTAATAGGTTATCATTGAATGAATGCAAAAGAAAATGATGTAAATTGTGACATCAAAAACATAAACAAGAGAGCGGGAGTAAAAATATATTTCTAGAATATGTTTCAGTGTAAGTTGTTATCAACTTAAAATATAATGTTATAACCCTAAGACAGTTTGGGTAAGCCTCATGGTAACCATAAAGCAAAAAGTATAGTAGATATACAAAGTTAAAGAAATAACAATCTAAGTATGTGTGCTAAGCTGTTTCAGTCATGTCCAACTTTCTGCAACCCTATGGACTTTAGCCTGCCAGGCTCCTCTGTCCGTGGGTTTTTCCAGGCAAGAATACTGATGTCAGTTGCCCTTTCCTTCTCCAAGAAATCAGTCCATATCTAACAAGAATTAGCTAAAGTGTAAATGGTGAAATTCTCAAATAGAANATCAAAAACATAAACAAGAGAGCGGGAGTAAAAATATATTTCTAGAATATGTTTCAGTGTAAGTTGTTATCAACTTAAAATTGATAAGACAGTTTGGGTAAACCTCATGGTAACCATAAAGCAAAAAGTATAGTAGATATACAAAGTTAAAGAAATAACAATCTAAGCATGTGTGCTAAGCTGTTTCAGTCATGTCAAACTTTCTGCAACCCTATGGACTGTAGCCTGCTAGGCTCCTCTGTCCGTGGGTTTTTCCAGGCAAGAATACTGATGTCAGTTGCCCTTTCCCTCTCCAAGAAATCAGTCCATATCTAACAAGAATTAGCTAAAGTATAAATGGTGAAATTCTCAAATAGAAAGATACAGAGTGGCTGAATAGACACTTAAAAAACAAGACCTGTCTACAAGAGACTCACTTCAGATGTAAGCACACACATAGACTGAAAGTAAGGGATAAATAAAGATATTCTGTACAGATGGAAACCAAAAGAAAGCTGGGGCAGTTATAGCAGACAAAAGAAACTTAAAAGACAAATTTGGTAATAAGACACAGATAAGGTTCTTACATAATGATAAAGCTGTGATTTCAACAAGAGCATGTTATTCATAAATATTTATGCATCCAACATATAAGAATCCAAATATATAAAGCAAATATTATATACCTTACAGGAGAAATAGACATCAGTAGAATAATTGTAAGGAACTTTAATACTCCCCAACCCCTTAACCAGTGGATGACCATCCAGACAGAAAAAGGATAACAAAATATTGGACATAGACTAAGTGTTAGACCATATGGCTTTAACAGACATCTAGAAAGCATTCCCTCCAAAAGCAATAAAATACATATTCTTCTCAAGTACACATGGAATATTCTCCAGGATAAATCATATGTGGGACCACAAAAACAAGGTCATAATAAATTTAAGAAGGTTGAAGTCATATCAAGCATCTTTTCAGATAACAATACAAACTAGAAATCAATTATAAGAAGAAAACTGGAAATTTCACAAATATTAAGCAAAATGCAACTAAAAAAAACCAATAGTCAAAGAAGAAATCAAAAGAGAAAGCATAAAAGAAAATCCTGAAAAAATAAAAATACTTTGATACTCCATATCAAAACTTATGGAAGGCAGTAAAAGTAGTGCTAAATACAAATATATAGCAATAAACATCTACAGTAAGAAACAAGAAAGATCTGTGTGTGTGCTTACCCACTTAGTCATGTCTGACTCTTTGTGACCCTATGGATGGTAGCCCACCAAGCTCCTCTGTCCATGGGGATACTCCAGGCAGGAATACTGGAGTGGGTTGCCATGTCCTCCTTCAGGAGTTCTTCCCAACCCAGGGATGGAACCCAGATCTCCACCAGTGCAGGCAGTTTCTTTACCAGCTGAGCCACTAGGGAAGCCCAAGAATACTAGAATGGGAAGCCCATCCCTTCTCCAGGGGATCTTCCTGACCCAGGAATCAAACTGGGGTCTCCTGCATTGCAGGCAGATTCTTTACCAGCTGAGCTACCAGAGAAGCCCAAGAAAGATCTCAAATAAACTAATTTTATAAAACCACAAAATGAATAACAAACTAAGACTACAGTTAGTAGGAGGAAGGAAATAAAGAACAGAGTGGAGATAAATGAAATAGAGACTAAAGACAGTAGAAAATATCAACGAACCTGAGAGGTTTTTTTTTAAAGATAAACAAAATTGGCAAGTATTTAGCTATATTCATCAAGAAAAAAAGAAAGAAGACTCAAAATTAGAAAAAGACATAACTACTGTTACCACAGATATTAAACGATCTAAAAGACTGCTATGAACAATCATATGCCAATATTTTAGACAAATAGAGAAATAGACAAATTCCTAGAAGTATGCAACCTATGCAACTGAACCGTGAAAAAAAGTCTTACCAAACCAATTACTAGTAAGGAGATTGAATCAAAGTCCTCCGAAAAAAACAAAAACAAGAGTTCAGGACAAGATAGCTTTACTGATGAATTCTACTAGGCCTTTAAAAAGGAATTAATATCAATCCATCTCAAATTTTTCCACAAAAGAGAAGAGGGACACTTGAGGCCACGTTATGCTTACACTAAAAGCAGACAAAGAAAGTACAAGAAAAAAACATAACCGGTCATATCTCTGAAGAACACAAATCCAAACACTGTCAACAAAATACTAATAAACTAAATTCAAAGCCACCTATTAATAAAAACCATAATGAAATGGGACATATCTCTTGAATGCAAGGATGGTTACCACACTCAAATCATTAAATGTTATATACCACAGTAACAGAAGATGGACCAAATTCATATGATTGTTTCAACAGATGTAAAAAACTTGCTAAAATTCAGCAGTCTTAATAAAAACTCACAAGTCAGGTATAGAAGGAATGTATCTTAATATAATAAAGACTACAGCTAATATCACACTCAGTGATCAAAGTTAGAACCTTTCCTCTGAGATCAGTATGAAGACAGGAATGTTCACTTTCAGCACTTCAGTTAACACAGTACTGGAATCTAGCCCCAGTAATTCAGCAAGAATAAGGTAAAAAGCATCCAAATCAAAAAGANAAGACTACAGCTAATATCACACTCAGTGGTCAAAGTTAGAACCTTTCCTCTGAGATCAGTATGAAGACAGGAATGTTCACTTTCAGCACTTCAGTTAACACAGTACTGGAATCTAGCCCCAGTAATTCAGCAAGAATAAGATAAAAAGCATCCAAATCAAAAAGAAAGAAACAAAATTATCCCTCTTTGTAGATGATATAGTACTATAGTTAGAAAACTTTAAATATTCCATCAAAAACTTTTAGAACTAATAAAAAATTAATGAAGTTATAGGATACAAAAAACAGCATACAAAAATTATATTTCTATTTGCTAACAAAGAAGATGTAAAAGATAAATTAAGAAAGCAATCACATCAAAAACAATAAAACACTTAAGAATAAGTTAATCAAGTAGGTGAAAGACCTGTACACTGAAAACTATAAGATATTGATAAAGGAAATGAAAGAAAACACAAATAAATGTAAAGATATACTACGTAGTTCATTTAGAAGAATCAATACTATTAAAATATTACATTTCTATATGCTACATTTCTACATTTCACAATCAGTGAATTGCAAAATCCCAATGCATTTCCCACAATATTAAAACAAAGAATCCTAAAATTTGTGTGGAACTCCACACAAATAGCCAAAACAATCTTGACAGAACAGAACAAAGCTTGAAGCACCCCACTTCCTGATTTCAAACTATATTACAAGTTTATGGTATTCACAACAGTATGCTATTGGCCTAAGAACAGGTATACAGACAAGTGGAACAAGCAAGAAGCTCAGAACTTACGCTACACATACACAGTCAACTGATTTTTGACAATGATACCAAAAATGCACAATGGGTAAAAGGTAGTCTCTTCAATAAATTATGGTGGGGAAACAATATTTATATGCAAAAGAATGAAACTGGACTCCTATATTACACTACTTTAAAAAATTAATTCAAAATAGATTAAAGACTTGAACATAAGACCTGAAAATATAAAACTCCTAGAAGAAATCACAAGGAAACAAGTCACTGACATCAATCTTACAAATGATTTCTTGGATAAGACAAGGTATAGGCAGCAAAAGCTAAAATAACTAATAAGAAGTACATCAAACTCAGAAGCTTCTGCGCAGCTAAGGAAAATATCAACAAAAATAAAAGACAACCTATGGAATGGGGGAAAATATTTGCAAGTCCTATATATGATAATGGATAAACAGCCAAATTATATAAGAACTCAATAGTGAAAAGTCAATTAATCCAATTTTAAAAAATAGGCAAAAGACCTATCCCTGAAAAGGCAATTTTCCAAAGAAGACATAAAAATGACTAACAAGTACATGAAAATATACCCAACATCACTAATACCAGGGAAACACAAGTCAAAACCACAAATACTTATCATTTAACATTTTTTTGCAGGAGACCCTGGTTGGATTCCTGGGTCAGGAAGATCCACTGGAGAAAGGACAAGCTATCCACTCCAGTATTCTTGGGCTTCCCTGGTGGCTCAGCTGGTAAAGAATCCACCTGCAATGCAGGGGACCTGGGTTCAGTCCCTTGGTTGGGAAGATTCGCCTGGAGAAGGAAAAGGTTACCCACTTCAGTATTCTGGCCTGGAGAATTCCATAGACGGTATAGTACATGGGGTCACAAAGACTCGAACACAACTGAGTGACTTTCACTTTCAGAATGGCTGTAGTCAAAATTATGAAATAAGAATATGAAAAAAGATTCCATATAGCTGGTTGGTGGGAATATTAAGTAGCCATTATGGAAGACAGTATGGAGCTTCCTAAAAAAATTAAAAATACAATTAACATATAATCCAATAATTCCCATCCTGTGAATATATCCAAAAGAAATGAAATAACAATCTCAAAATATCTCTCATATTCATTGCAGTACTANACTTCATTTCTTATATGATAGTATACATGTTTCAGTGTCATTCTCCCAAATCATCCCACCCTCTCCCTCTCCCCCAGATGTCAAAAGTCCGTTCTATACTTTTGTGTCTCCTATATTGTCTCACTTACAGGGTCATCATTACTATCTTCCTAAATTCCATATATATGTGTCAGTATACTGTATTGGTGTTTTTCTTTCTGGCTTACTTCACTCTGTATAATCGGCTCCAGTTTCATCCATCTCATAAGAACTGAGTCAAATACTGCCATTTGCATCAACATGGGTAAACCTAGAGGCAATTATGCTAAGTAAATAAATCACCAAAAGAAAGATAAATAGTACATGGTAACATTTATATGAGGAAAATAAAAACAAATAAAAGTTAATTTCATAGAAACAGAGGATAGAATCAGCAGCTGAGGGAAGGGGAAATTGGGAGATGCAAGTCAAAGGATAAAAACATTCAATTTTAAGAAGAATAACTTCTGAGAATCTAATGTAGGATATTGTGACTATAAAGAAAGCTGAGTGCCAAAGAACTGATGCTTTTGAACTGTGGTGTTGAAGAAGACTTGAGAATCCCGT
>SJYW01028620.1:372778-383024 GCA_006410735.1 Raphicerus campestris | reverse complement strand
GGTGGGTGGGGGCGGGGGGGGGGGGGGGGGGGGGGGGGGGGGCAGTCAACACCCCTAACACTGTCATTGTTCAAGAATCAACTGCAAATCTTTCTAAATCTGAATCCATAAATACCATACAAAATTCACTGTAAACACCAACTTTTCCAAACCAGCTTCAGCTGCTTCCTTCAGGCATTCTGTATGGCTTTAGAATTTCTACATATGTCAGCATTCCAGTTGTTTCAAATTCCCTCCCCCTTCTTCCACCTTCCAATCCTTCTCCCTATTCTTTGTCTCAACCTTTTTTATTATTGCTGCTCTTTTCTCATGTTTTCAAATTTTAAGTTTGAAACACTCCTCAGAAAACTGTTCAGGACACTTTTTCTAACAACTGCTCACATCTCCAACTAGTATACACAGCTAGGAGGGCTCTGGGTCCCACTCGTTAACTTGCTGTATACAAAACTGCAAAGTTTACACAAGGTTCTCTCTCCCAAGGTCCCTCTGAAAGAAAGTCAAGACAAAAGGAGCTGGCCATCATCCAGACATTCTGTGGACATGTAGTTCTCAAACTGTGTTCCAGACTAGCAAAATCAGTAATATCAGAAGGCAAGTGAGAAATGGAAGATTTCTAACCACACTCTAGACCTGCTAAATTAGAAACCCTGGCGCTGAGGTCCTGCCATTTTTGTTTTCATAAGCTCTGTAGGTGACTCGGATTCATGCTACAGTTTAAGAATTATCACTGCAGATGATGTTCAACAAAGTAACTCTATATGTAAGAAAGCTACTTTGCTGCTGAGTCAGAAGAGTGACCTAGAAATAAATCAACATGGTTAATTAAGAGAGAAACAGTAGGAGAAAAAAAAAAACAACAACTAGACCTAATGTACTATAGTTCCTTTCCTGATGTTTATTCAAATGATTCACAGAGGTAGAAGGAGAGATTGTACTTAGAATAAGTAAAAGGATTATTATCAACTGGTTATGATGGAAAGATATAAAATTTTATTTATGCTTTGACTTAGTCATGTGTTTATTCAGCAAATGTTTCTTGAAACTTTTTCTAGACAATCAGAATGCTGCAGTTTGGAAGACAGGGACCTTATACTTCATAAAGTTAAATTTTAGTATGTGTAAGAAGTCTCATTTGCCCTCTTTGAGTCCCTGGCAAGGCCTAAGAATTAAATTGAAGTAAAACAGATTAACAGGAGAAAAAGCATACAAGTTTAGTCAGTTTTACATATAGGTGGAAGCCTTTATGTGAGAATGAAAACCCGAAGAAGTGACCAGAATGAAAAGCTTTTATACCCTTTAGACAAAGAAAAGACATTTGTGAAGACCTGATAAAGGATTTGGGGCTGCAATAACAAACTGTAGACAAGTGATCAGGAAGTGAGGGTTAATTTAACAAGGCTGCTTTGCACAGATTTTTCAGCCTCAATTCCCCATCTCTGGTGATGTAACAATGTCTTCCTTTCTTGTGGTACAGGAAGGGTACCTTTCACATGGGAGTTTTATCTCTGACTTTCAGGAAGAGGAAAAGGGTCAGAGTACCCTTCCTGTACCTGCTGTTTCTAAGTGCCTTTAATTTAAAATAATCATTATGACAAAATAGCATATTCTGGGGATACATGTTCTGAATTATTCAAGGGGAAGAAAGAAAAAACTAAATATTTTATTATAATTTTAAGGCACTGTAAGAGTGATAAAAGGAAACTTTGTAAGAGATTAGAAATGACTAGAACGAAATGATGGATGAGCAAAAAAGAGGAATATTTAAACAAGAAAATGAATAAAATTTGGGGAATAGACATCAACTTGGGGACAATAGATTCTGGCAAAAAGAACAGAAAAATGCGAATACCTCGGGCTGAACTTGAACATTTCAAAAATTAGCAAGAAGGCCAGTGTGGCTGCAGCATAGGGAACAGAAGGGAAGGTAGGAGACAGAAGTAGAGGAACAGGCTGAATCTCTGAGGACATCACAAGGATGCCAGATTGTATTCCAAATTTTGTGTGAAATCACTGGAAATTTCTCAATGGGAAAATTGACATGATTTGCTCAACTGCTGTGTAAAGAAGCTATAAGTGGAGCAAGAGTAGAATAAAGGTAAAACCACTTAGAAGTCTAGAGAAGAGGTCAAAACAAGAGTAGATGGTAATTTGGATGACAGTGCTAGCAGATAAGATAAAAGGCAGAATTTATGGGTGAATTGAATGTGAAGTGTGATAGAACTAGGAAACAAGGATTATTTGTAGTTTTAGGAGCTGAAAAACTGCAAAATTGGTAGTGCCTTTTATTATGGTGGGAACCAGTATGGCAGCAGCAGACTTGGAGAGGGATACTGAGGTCATTTTTGGCACATTAAATTTATCTGTCTAAGTAGAGAGATATATCATGCTTGTGCTGAGGGGAAAGATAAGATTAGTGAAAAAAATTGGGGAGGAATTCATGGTATGAGAGAATACTTTTGAAGACTACACAGTTCATACGAGGAAAAGAGGGAAAGTGCTTACAGGTAATTAAGAAGATACTGAATTTTTTGGTGCAAAAGCAAATGCTCACCAAGAAACTAAAAGTCAGGATTTCAGGTAAGCCCTCCAAAATATTTGTTGATATCTGTTCAGATGTGTGATTCTGTTCACAAATATGTCTCTAGGTAGCCTGATAAATTACTAGATCAATAGGACTCCAGATTTTCTTTCCATGATAACCTTTCAGTGAGCTGCAAAAATTCAGAGATTTTCCACCAATTAATGAGGGTTGGTAATATTTTAATACAAAGACAAAAATAGGGAAGGAAAATTGCCTCAAAGGAAAAGTAGTCAAATTTACGTGTGCTGGTTTTTATGTACAAAAGGACCAGAAGAGAATATCTGTAGCACATATACTATTGTTCATACCAGAAAAATACTTACAAAACCCTGTAGATTCACAGCCAAGCTTTAAGGATTTATTTAATGTATTACATATTGTCAAGAGAATTTAATAAATGTGTTCTCTTGCTCATTAATACAGTATGCAGAAACAAAATGATTTATTTTCTTAAAATGTTTCTCTTTCTCTTCCTGGCAAGATTTTAAAATAACTTGTAGCTCTAAATATTTCTTCCATCATAGCCTAAAGGCACAGAACCTATTTTAATAGTTTTGTTAACATGTATAACTCTAATAAACAACTCTAATATTTTTTTTAAATGAATGTTTGTCCTAAATGGTATTTGAAAATTATAGTTTCAAATAGCTGATTTTTGCATCTAAGTTAGAAAAAATTTATAGCAACTGTAAAGAAAAACACAGAAAGTATAAATNCATGCAAAGATGTGTATAAGAGACAGTAACTCTAATAAACAACTCTAATATTTTTTTAAATGAATGTTTGTCCTAAATGGTATTTGAAAATTATAGTTTCAAATAGCTGATTTTTGCATCTAAGTTAGAAAAAATTTATAGCAACTGTAAAGAAAAACACAGAAAGTATAAATATTGTAGCTAAATAGGAAAGAAAAAAACTAATAGCAAAATAGTGAAAGGTCCAATCAACATAGTGGCTTTTTCCAATAGGACTCGTGGAATAGGTAAGTCAG
Organism: Raphicerus campestris; assembly: GCA_006410735.1. NCBI lineage: Eukaryota > Metazoa > Chordata > Mammalia > Artiodactyla > Bovidae > Raphicerus > Raphicerus campestris. The sequence continues at coordinate 379,452 of SJYW01028620.1, read as the reverse complement.
CTTTTTTTAATTTTTTTTTTTTAACTGAAGAGGAAAAAAATCCTTTTGTAAACAATACTTTTTGGTTACTAATTCACACTAGCAATTTCATAGCAAATGTATAACACGTGTACCACCATGAAGACAGGGCATGCTGTAATCAGACTGCTTTGTGAATTTACTATAACAAAGTGATTAGACACTGGATTCAATCATGCCACGTCTGGGATTTGGCATTCTAACAACTGCAGTGCAGCTGCCAGCCCTGCCAGTGGTAGAAACTTACCAGTCCTTTGTAATAAGGTTGTCTGGAGTATTCCTTTGATTACTTTCAAGAGAGAGAAAGAATTATGTATATCTTCTACATGTGTAGAGATGACATGACTCATCTGTGGTTGGAGGCTTTTCTTACATATCTTACTACACAGTGGTATCCATATGAATGATCACTCCCATGAACTCAGGAAATGAATATCTGGATAGTTTTCATGATGAAACTAATAAATTATTCTAATGAATTCTGATGAGCAGGAACTAATAAAATAATTTCAAAATTTTCAATTTATGCTGGAGTAGAGAATAGCATGCTACAGCTTTATTCAGTGCCTTTCCAAATTCTAAAGTGATGTATTATAAATATTTTAATAATAAGGAATTTGATTTTGCTGCCAAATCATATCTACTACATGCGATGTAACAATTGAATGTATCAAATACCTTTAAAAGAGTTACTTCTCCTATGGTCAGATTTTGAAATGCCCCTGTTCTCAACCTCACCAAAATCCCAAACTAGAAAGATTACACCATATTGTCCTTTTTGACAGTTAACTTCGAGAATGATGTTGATAACAGAACTGTTACAAAGAAGAACTGATTTAAGTGGAATATTAAGATTCTATTTTGAGGCTTTAGATACATTATATAGATGAAGATTGAGGAGATAATATGCAATTATCTTATCTGTATGCCCAACATAAATGATATCAGTGACTGTAATAACTAATCTGAAAATTTTGGCAGCTTCCTATAGTATGTGTATTCTTTGCTCCGATGCAGATATTCCTGTTGGCAAGCATTCAGGTAATTATTCACAGGCAGGTACTTTATATTTTGTTGCTCATACCGTGTTCAGTATCTCCATTCACTTGCTGAATAAAGACAAGGAAGGTCAAATATTTTGTAGGAAAGATTTCTGGAATCTGGGTATTGAAGTGACATACATGAATCACCTTTGTCCACATTCCACTGTGTAAAACTGTAAGGAGGCTGGAATATAGTCTACTTGCATGCCTAGGAGTAAAAGGTGAATACACATAATCTCTGCCATATTTTGCTTGGTTAAGAGCTGAGGAATTGTGACGTGAACCTGAGTAGCAGAATGGAAGTGACCATGAAAACTTGACGATAAGTGGATATTTTGAAAAACTATGTGTACATGAAAAATCAATCAATATTGATCCCAAGCAGTATTTGAAGAGTATAATTTCAAACAGGTGACTTTTGCATCTAAGGTAGAAAAAAACTTATAGTCTAAATATAAAGAAAAACCCAGAAGACATAAATATTATAGCTAAATAAGAAAGCAAAAATCTAATAGTAAAATAGTGAAAGGTCCAATTAACATCATGACTTTTTCCAGTAGGACTGTGGAATATGAAAATCAGTTCTGGTGTGTTTTTTTTTTTTTTAACCTGAAGAGGAAAAAAATCCTTTTGTAAACAATACTTGNTCCATCAACAACTCCCAGAACTTATTCAAACTCATGTGCATTGAGTCGGTGATGCCATCCAACTATCTCATCCTCTGTCATTCCTTTCTCCTCCCGTCTTCAGTCTTTCCCAGCAACAGGGTCTTTTTCAAGGAATCAGTTCTTTGCATCAGATGAACAAAGTATTGGAGCTTCAGCTTCAGCATCTGTCCTTCCAATGAATATTCAGGGTTGAATTCTTTAAGGATGGATAGGTTGGTTCTCACTGCAGTCCAAGGGACTCTCGAGTCTTCCCCATACATAGTTGAAAAGCATCAATTCTTCTGTGCTCAGCTTTCTTTATAGTCCAACTCTCACCAGACCACCTGACCTGCCTCTTGAGAAATCTGTATGCAGGTTAGGAAGCAACAGTTAGAACTGGACATGGAACAACAGACTGGTTCCAAATAGGAAAAGGAGTATGTCAAGGCTGTATATTGTCACCCTGCTTGTTTAACTTCTATGCAGAGTACATCATGAGAAACGCTGGGCTGGAGGGAACACAAGCTGGAATCAAGATTGCCGGGAGAAATATCAATAACCTCAGATATGCAGATGACACCACTCTTATGGCAGAAAGTGAAGAGGAGCTAAAAAGCCTCTTGATGAAAGTGAAAGAGGAAAGTGAAAAAGTTGGCTTAAAGCTCAACATTCAGANCAGCACCCTAGTCCGAAAGTATCAGTTCTTTGGCACTCAGCCTTCTTTACAGTCCAACTCTCACATCCATACATGTCTACTGGAAAAAATCATAGCTTTGACTAGATGGACCTTTGTTGGCAAAGTAATGTCTCTGCTTTTTAATACACTGTCTAATCTTTTCTTCCAAGGAATAAGCATCTTTTAAGTCGATGGCTGCAGTCATGTCTGTAGTGATTTTGGAGCCCAAGAAAATAAAGTCTGTCACTATTTCTATTGTTTTCCCACCTATTTGCCATAAAGTGATAAGACCAGATGCCATGATCTTAGTTCTCTGAATGTTGAGTTTTAATTCAGCTTTTTCACTCTCCTCTTTTACCTTCATCAAGATGCTCTTTAATTCCTGTTTGTTTTCTGCCATAAGGGTGGTGTCAACTGTATATATGAGTTTATTGATATTTATCCCGGCAATCTTAATTCAAGCTTTTTATTCATCCAGTGTGGCATTTTGCACGATGTGTTCTTCATATAAGTTAAATAAGCAGGGTGACAGTATACAGCCTTGATGTACTCCTTTCTGAATTTGGAACCAGTTAGTTGTTCCATGTCTAGTTCTAACTGTTGCTTCTTTACCTGAATACGGATTTGGTCAGGTGGTCTGTATTCCCATCTCTTTAAGAATTTTCCACAGTTTGTTGTGATCTACACAGTTGAAGGCTTTAGCATAGTCAATGAAGCAGATGTTTTTCTGGAATTCTTTTGCTTTTTCAATGATCCAACGGATGTTGGCAATTTGATTTCTGGTTCCTCTGCCTTTTCTAAATCCAGCTTGAACATCTGGAATTTCTCAGTTCACATACTGTTGAATCCCAGCTTGGAGGGAGAATTTTTAAGATATCCTTGCTAGCACTCAACAAATGAGTGCATTTGTAGAGTAGTCTGAATATTCTTTGTCATTGCCCTTCATTGGGACTGGAATTAAAAACTGACATTTTCCAGTCCTGTGGACACTCCTGAGTTTTCCAAATTTGCTGGCATATTGAGCGCAGCACTTTCACAGCACCATCTTTTAAGATCTGAAGTAGCTCAGCTGGAATCCCATCACCTCCACTAGCTTTGTTCCTAAGGCCCACTTGACTTTGCATTCCAGGATGTCTGGCTCTAGGTGAGTGAGCACAACACTGAAGTTATCCAAGTCATGAAGATCTTTTTTGTATAGTTCTTCTGTGTATTCTTGCCACCTCTTCTTAATATCTTCTCCTTCTGTTAGGTCCATACTGTTTCTGTCCTTTATTATGCCCATCTTTGCATGAAATGTTCCCTTGGTATCTCCAATTTTCTTAAATGGATTTCTAGTCTTTTCCATTATATTTTATTTTCTCTCTTTTTCTTTGCATTGTTCACTTAGGAAGAATTTCTTAATCTTCCTTGCTGTTCTTTGGAACTCAGCATTCAGTTTGCTGTGTCTTTCCTTTTCTCATTTGCCTTCACTTCTCTTTTTTTCTCAGCTACTTGCAAAGCCTTCTCAGATAACCATTTTGCCTTTTTGCCTTTTGTAAACAGGAATTATATTAACTAAGTATTTCTGCCAATAGGATAAATGAGATCAACACACTGAATTGGTAGAAGAGATCCAAGTTATTTGCTTTAGTTTTGTTCATCCTTTAATGCAACTTGTAGGAAAACATTGAGTTTTCAGAAATCAAACTTTTTTTTTTTCTAATTTGAGCCTCTATGGAGATACATCTTCATGTTAGATCTGCACAAGATGACTCTAAATTCTAATTTCTGGATTATTAAACACCTCTCCTATGCTTTTTTCATAGATAATGGTATAGTTCCTTGTTGGATTAAATGAAAACTATGCAAAATAAGAGGCTAACCATATTGTTTGGCAAGGCACACCAACAGAATACATAAATAGATATATTCCACATTTTAAGTTAAATATCATAAAAGTAGCTTGTGCCTACAGTGTGGTACTATATTCTACACATTATGGTATATATTATTAACTGAGATTTATAGTGGAAATTTACCTTGAAGTCTTTTTTTTTTAATAGTATATTTTCCAGTAAATGGGTGGATTTTTTAATTGGCACATTTTAATATCCTCAATGTTTATTTAAATTTAGATATGTTACTCTGACAGATGTTTCCAAAAGAAATGTTTATTTCAATATTAGCAGAGAAACATCTGCTGTTGGAAGGAGAAAGACTGCCATTTTATTTCTAAAACTTACAAAGGCCAGTGGCTCATCACCAAAACCATCTACCATCCATCTTAAACAAACATATTTATGTTATTAGGAATGAGCAACAATTTCCTTAATATTTCCTGGAACTCCAATTGCGTTCTGCTGAGATACTTGAAACTGTTTCTTTGTGATTCTTAATCTTTTTATTTGCCTATATTCATACAACTCAAAACTAATAAAGGTAAGATAGACTTATAACTCAGTTAAAAACTATTACAATAGAGTAATGGAAAGAGAATACCGATTAATGCAATATAAAGGGCAATCAATCATTTTATTTATCCATCTGAAAATAACTTCAGACTTGGAAGAGGTTTTTCTCATTATAAAGGGATACATCTGGTGTTTTCTTGAGTTCCGTGGTTATAGAGAGAGATTTTATCTTGACTTATATTTTGTCTCCTGAGAAGCTTTAAAGGAAATGGAATGGAATTGCATAACCTATGGCATACACCTTCCCATCACTACTTTTTAGTAGAAAATCAGATTTTGTAAGCTTTTATTTAGTGACTACCTTACAAGTAATGAGCAATTTTTAATAAGTAAAACCTAAGGTTCCAATGTAAAGGCTCTTAAATATGACTGTTAATTCTCTAATGAACTGTGACATAATACTATAGAGGAAAAGTTTACATTTATCATTGCTTCCAGCAGTAGAATATCTGAGCATAACAGAAGTACTAGCTGTATTGATTTGGGTTCACATGTTTTTGCCTAAGTCAAATAAAAATTAATAAGTTCATTTTTGCAAAGTAAAAATTATTTTTCCAACCAAAGTAAATACAATGATTATATCTCTTTAAACAACATATTCTTTCCCCTCAGAGTTACAACTAGTCCCCCAAAAGTGTAGAGGATAAGAATTGCTTGGAACATTGAATAAAGAAATTAACGATTGGTTCAAGAACTTCAAGTAGTACATAGCAATGGCTGCTTTTACACAAAAGGAGTGATGATTGCAACAGGAAGGTTAACAAGAGAATTTGTTTTCAGATTTACTTCAGTTCAGTTCAGTCGCTCAGTCATATCTGACTGTGTGACTCCATGGACTACAGCATGCCAGGCTTCCTTCCATCAACAACTCCCAGAACTTATTCAAACTCATGTGCATTGAGTCGGTGATGCCATCCAACTATCTCATCCTCTGTCATTCCTTTCTCCTCCCGTCTTCAGTCTTTCCCAGCAACAGGGTCTTTTTCAAGGAATCAGTTCTTTGCATCAGATGAACAAAGTATTGGACCTTCAGCTTCAGCATCTGTCCTTCCAATGAATATTCAGGGTTGAATTCTTTTAGGATGGATAGGTTGGTTCTCACTGCAGTCCAAGGGACTCTCGAGTCTTCCCCAATACCATAGTTGAAAAGCACCAATTCTTCTGTGCTCAGCTTTCTTTATAGTCCAACTCTCACCAGACCACCTGACCTGCCTCTTGAGAAATCTGTATGCAGGTTAGGAAGCAACAGTTAGAACTGGACATGGAACAACAGACTGGTTCCAAATAGGAAAAGGAGTATGTCAAGGCTGTATATTGTCACCCTGCTTGTTTAACTTCTATGCAGAGTACATCATGAGAAACGCTGGGCTGGAGGGAACACAAGCTGGAATCAAGATTGCCGGGAGAAATATCAATAACCTCAGATATGCAGATGACACCACCCTTATGGCAGAAAGGGAAGAGGAACTAAAAAGCCTCTTGATGAAAGTGAAAAAGGAGAGTGAAAAAGTTGGCTTAAAGCTCAACATTCAGAAAACGAAGATCATGGCATCTGGTCCCATCACTTCATGGAGAAACAGTGGAAACAGTGTCAGAGTTTATTTTGGGGAGCTCTCAAATCATTGCAGATGGTGACTGCAGCCATGAAATTAAAAGATGCTTACTCCTTGGAAGAATAGTCATGACCAACCCAGATACCATGTTCAAAAACACAGACTTTATTTTGCCGACTAAAGTCCATCTAGTCAAGGCTATGGTTTTTCTTGTGGTCATGTATGGATGTGAGAGTTCGACTGTGAAGAAGGCTGAGTGCCGAAGAATTGATGCTTTTGAACTGTGG
>SJYW01028620.1:338686-367981 GCA_006410735.1 Raphicerus campestris | reverse complement strand
CTGGAGGGAACACAAGCTGGAATCAAGATTGCCGGGAGAAATATCAATAACCTCAGATATGCAGATGACACCACCCTTATGGCAGAAAGGGAAGAGGAACTAAAAAGCCTCTTGATGAAAGTGAAAAAGGAGAGTGAAAAAGTTGGCTTAAAGCTCAACATTCAGAAAACGAAGATCATGGCATCTGGTCCCATCACTTCATGGAGAAACAGTGGAAACAGTGTCAGAGTTTATTTTGGGGAGCTCTCAAATCATTGCAGATGGTGACTGCAGCCATGAAATTAAAAGATGCTTACTCCTTGGAAGAATAGTCATGACCAACCCAGATACCATGTTCAAAAACACAGACTTTATTTTGCCGACTAAAGTCCATCTAGTCAAGGCTATGGTTTTTCTTGTGGTCATGTATGGATGTGAGAGTTCGACTGTGAAGAAGGCTGAGTGCCGAAGAATTGATGCTTTTGAACTGTGGAGTTGGAGAAGACTCTTGAGAGGCCCTTGGACTGCAAGGAGATCCAACCAGTCAATTCTAAAGGAGATCAGCCCTGGGATTTCTTTAGAAGGAATGATGCTAAAGCTGAAACTCCAGTACTTTGGCCACTTCATGTGAAGAGCTGACTCATTGGAAAAGACTCTGATGCTGGGAGGGATTGGGGGCAGGAGGAGAAGAGGACAACAGAGGATAAGATATCTGGATGGCATCACTGACTCGATGGGTTTGAGTCTGAGTGAACTCGGGGAGTTGGTGATGGACAGGGAGGCCTGGAGTGCTGCGATTCATGGGGTCACAAAGAGTCAGACACAACTGAGTGACTGAACTGAACTGAACACATCCATACATGACTACCGGAAAAACCATAGCTTTGACTAGACGGAATTTTGTCTGCAAAGTAATGTCTCTGCTTTTAAATATGCTCTCTAGATTGGTCATAACTTTTCTTCCAAGGAGCAAGTGTCTTTTAATTTCATGTCTTCAGTCTCCATCTTCAGTGATTTTGGAGCCCCCAAAATAAAGTGTCTCACAGTTTCCATTGTTTCCCCATCTATTTGTCATGAAGTGATGGGACCAGTTAACATCACTTATATTTACTTAGATAAATTTACTTAAATAAATTCAAATTGCAGCTCAACAACTGTCTAGTGTAAAGTCCTTACAACAGTACCTAACACAGGACAAGCTATTATTGTTAATAATGTTTTGTTCCAGAGAAAGAAGAGGTTATAGGAGAACACACACACAAAAAATATAACCTGGTGGTATTCTTCTATTTTAGACCCATGAGAGGCACATGAATTTACTCACCCATTTAATAAATTTTTACTTCATTTTTACTGATTTATAGTTATACAATATTATGTTTTGGGTGTTCAACATAGTGATTCACAATTTTTAAAGATTGCATGCATATATGCTAAGTTACTTCAGTCATGTTAACCTCTGTGTGATGCTATGGACTAAAGGCGGCCATGATTTTCTGTCCATGGGATTCTCCAGGCAAGAATACTGGAGTAGGTTGCTGTGCCCTTATCCAGGGGACCTTCCTGACCCAGGGATCGAACCTGGTTCTCTTATGTCTACTTGCATTGGCAGGAGAGGTTGTTTGTTTGTTTGTTTGTTTGTTTTTACCACTAGCACTCCTGGGAAGCCCTTTTTGAAGGTTATATTCCTTTTATAGTTATTATAAAAATACTAACTATATTCTTTGTGTTGTACTATTATATCCTTGTAGCTTATTTTATAGTATAGTTTGTATCTCTTAAGTCCCTACCCCTTTCTAACTCTTTCCCCTTCAGTCTCCCCACTGATAACCACTAGTTTATTTTCTGTATCTGTGAGTTTGTTTCTTTTCTGTTATGTTCACTAGTTTGCTATATTTTTTAGTTTCCACATTAAGTGATATCAGGCTATATTTATCTTTCTGTGTCTGCCATTTAATATTTTCAAGTCATAGTCCATACCAAGCTATTTATTAGGATCTGTGACCCTAGCAATGAACAAGACAAAAGTGGCTGGCCCTTGGAGAGGTTAGCAAATTCCATCACTGGAGAGTAGTATACAATTGTATGCAGATAAGAGTGACAACTGCCTTGAAGCAACCACCGTGTGCTGTGTCTTTATAATTAATAACAATATTGACATTGTATTAATTTTAATCAACAGTTACTTTACATTTGGTATCTTTAATTTCATATAGGGTACCTACTACACACATACTACAGATAAGGATCTTGAGATCGCACAGAATTTAATGGTTTCATCGAGCGCATGCAACTGGTAAAATGACAGGGCCAGAACTCACATCTCTGCCCTTATTTACTACACTAGCTATTACAGAGTGAGTGAGAGGTTTCTTCCTAGAAATCTCTATGCTCTGCATAATTTTGTTCTTGTTGCTGGTTTTACGCTGAGTGCTATCTTCTCCCTCAGGGAACCATTCTTTGTTTTACCCTAAATCAAAAATCAAAAATTTTAACCATGGAGTTGGTTCTCAAATCTCCCTGCACATTGGATTAACCCTTAAAAACTACTAATGTACTGTTTCTACCAACAGAAATTATGATTTAATTGATTTGAGTTATTGCCTGGGTATTGAATTTTTAAAGCCCCTGGATGATTTCAATGTATTGTGAAGGCTGATAACCAATGAACTAAGAAATAGTTTGGCTGATAACCAATGAACTAAGATTGCTTGGGTGGTGCTTAAACTAGGGATCAGACATATAAATTAAGGTATTATGTTTATATAATTTGAAAAATTATATTGAAAAATAATAAAAATTATAAATTCAATTTTATAAAAATGATTTGCAGTATTTCTATAAAGATTAGAGATATAATTTATTACATATATTATTGATAAAATAATATAATTGATTAAATATATAATTGCTTAAGTATATACTTGATTAAAACATTTTATTATTATTGATAGATTTAACAAAAGATACAAAATTTCCCCATATAATTTATATGCTCTATGACTTGAAACTAAACATTATAAAAATGAAGATCATGGCAACCAATCCCATGACTTTGTGGCAAGTAGAGAGGGGAAAAGTGGAAACAGTGTTAGATTTCATTTTCTCAGCTTCAAAATCTATGTGGATGGTGACTGCAGCCATGAAATTAAAAGATGCTTGCTCTTTGGAAGAAAAGCTATGATAAACCAAGGTAGTGTATTAATAAGCAGAGATATCTCTTTGCTGACAAAGTCCATATAGTCAAAGCTATGGTTTTTCTGGTAGTCATGTACAGATGTGAGAGTTGGACCATAAAGAATGCTGAGTGCCAAATAATTGATGCTTTCAAATTATGGTGTTGGAGAAGACTCTTGAGAGTCCATCCCTTGGTTGCAAGATCCAACAAGTCCATCCTAAATGAAACCAACCCTGATAGGCATGGAAGGACTGAATGTGAAGCTGAATCTCCAATACTTTAGCCACCTGATGCAAAGAGCCAATTCATTGGAAAAGACCCTGATGCTGGGAAAGATTGAGGGCAGGAGCAGAAGGGGCCAACAGAAAATGAGATGGTTGGCATCACCAACTCAGTGGACATGAATTTGAGCAAAGTCTAGGAGATAGTAAAGGACAGGGAAGCCTGGTGTGCTGTAGTCCATGGGGTCACAAAGAGTTGGACATGACTTAGTGACTGAACAACCACCACCATTAGATTAGCTTCTGTTTTCACACACATTTCAAACTTTTTATTCCTTGTACTATTCACACTTTTTGGCACTGAGAGCCATCGAAAGAGTTTACATTTCAGTCCAATCTCTAGCCCTGTCAGTATGCCCTGGTAGCTATGAAATGTAAGTGGTACAAATATTCCTGAATGCTATTCATAACCAGCATAGTTAGCAATTATTTTGCTGTACACCAAAGATACCATGAACCATCAACTACTTCTTACTAAACCCCAAAGACATTTATCCCCAACTCAACTTCCCCTTAGTGTCAGTCACTCAGTCATATCTGACTTGTTGTGATTGATCCCATGGACTATAGCCCACCAGGCTCCTCTGTCCATGGAATTCTCCTGGCAAGAATACTGGTGTGGGTTGCCATGTCCTTCTCCAGGGGATCTTCCTGGCCAAGGGATCAAACCTGGGTCTCCTGCATTGCAGGCAGATTCTTTACTGTCTTAGCCACCAGTCACCCTACGAGGGGAAGTGTGATGGAGTGGAAAGTCATGTAGTGAGAAGACAGTGTTCTCAATGACTCTAGTTATAACATTACTTTTGAAAATATTACTAAAATTTCATAACCCTTAAGAGACCTGTTAAAGTGAGGGATATTGAAGATTAAGCCTTAACAATATTCATGGCAAATCCATCTGTAAATGTTAGCCACGATTATTGTCAGTAGAATCTCTACCATTTCAATACAGGGTAATAATCTGGTTAGAACATGTAGATAAGTAACTAATGTTATTAATTTCTTTTTTTTTTTTTACAATAAGCATGTATCACAGTTTTATTTAGATGTTTTAACAAAGGAAATATGAGATGACAAAGAATGCTGACAAAATATTGTTGTTAGATGCAAAATTGGTTAATGCCCCATGGGGCAGTAAAAACACAACTTTGGGGGTTATCTTTTCTATCAAACAGGAGCAATTTGCATCTCTACTGGACAAACCAACCAAACAACCAACTAACCAAACAAACTATACCTAATCAAACATTCTACAAGCTAGCATCTAACTTTACACAATTATAAAATCTCTGGACCCTAATTAACAGTAAATAGTAAATCAGACAAACATACGTATTTCTAGAGAGTCAGATGATCTTTAGGCAGCTTGTTAGGCCATGCTCTTATATGATGTTGACAAGACATCTGGTCATCCTTTTGATTTATTCTTGAGTTCTGGGTAACTTCATCAGTTCACCTCTATGACTACAAACTTTAAAAATTGTTTATGATCACAAAAATGGCTGGTTTCATTATACGTTGGGGATATTTGACCTGACTCATTTACATAGAAGACTCCTTGTTATGTGGTAGTCAGCAAATCTAGAACACACGGTGCTGAACAACTACCACAGCTGGAGGAATGACTTCTGCTTGAGATTTCACAAGAAGCTAGGATGGAATGTTCATTACCCACTTTCATTCTGAACATATTTTTAACTTGACTGAGATATAATTCACATATCACACACTTAATTCACTTAAAGTGTGCAGTTCGTTGGCTTTTAATATGTTCACAAAGTTGTGCAACTGTCATAACAATCAATTCTAGAAGATTTTCATTATTCTAGAAAGAAATCTCACCTTCTTTAGATGTTGCTCCTCAACCCCCTAACTACTCTGAGTCCTGCTGCTGCTAAGTCGCTTTAGTCGTGTCTGACTCTGTGCGACCCCNAGATTTTCATTATTCCAGAAAGAAATCTCACCTTCTTTAGATGTTGCTCCTCAACCCCCTAACTACTCTGAGTCCTGCTGCTGCTAAGTCGCTTTAGTCGTGTCTGACTCTGTGCGACCCCATAGATGGCAGCCCACCAGGCTCCCCTAATCCCTGGGATTCTCCAGGTAAGAACACTGGAGTGGGTTGCCATTTCCTTCTCCAATGCATGAAAGTGAAAAGGGAAAGTGAAGCCTCTCAGTCATGTCTGATTCTTCGAGACCTCATGGACTGCAGCACACCAGGCTCCTCCATCCATGGGATTTTCCAGGCAAGAGTACTGGAGTGGGGTGCCATTGTCTTCTCCAACTCTGAGCCCTAGGAAACCATTAATATTACCACCTCTATTGATTCACTTGTTTTTGATGTTTTGTGTGAATGAAATCACATAATATGTGGTCCCTTGTGACTGACATCTTCCATTTAGCATGATATTTTCAAGGTTCATCTTGAAGTCTGCAGCAGTACTTCATTTTTTTTTTTATTGCTGAGTAATATTCCATTGTAAGGTCATGAAGAATTACTCTGTTTTCCTTTTAGAGTTTCACAGTTTTAACTCTTTCATTTATGCCTTTGATCCATTTTGAGTTAATTTTTGTATGTGGTGTGAGGTATTAATTTCTATTTTAAGCATTTCACAGACATTAATGTGTTTAAGCCTCACAAGAACTTCCCGTAAGTACTCTTATGATCACCAGCTCTCAGCTGAGGCAGGTGAGGCCCAAGAGCTCAGTGATCTTAACTCACAAAGTGAGTACATGGCAGATGTGAACACAGACAGCCTGATTCTTGAGGGCATGTTAGGCATCTCTTGGAAGCTCAGCCTGAGCTGAAAATGCACAATCGTTTACCCTAGTAAGGGGAACCACCAAATATTTTTTTTTTAAATCACTGAATAGGGAATATGGGAGCTGATGAAAATTACAGAAAATTGACTGCCTGAATGAAAGATAGTTGGGTCTATGGAGTCAGTATGAAAGTCTGCCCTGTACTGTTGAGGCAGTTACATACGACATAAAGGAAGATTTTAAAGTGGGCCTGACAAGAGAAAAGAGAACCACTGATAGAAATGCCAAGCAAAATGAAAATTGAGTCAACTTCCTACTACGTGTCAAAGCAAAAGCCCAAAGCAAAGAGCATTTACATATTATTTACAAAGATACACAGGATCAATTAGCAAGACAATTACCTCTTTATTATTAAGACAGAGACATTATAATATAAAGGCATTACATGTTCAGTCAAAGAGCTTACAAAAAATATAATGCAGCGGTAATTGTGGTTCACCCAGTAAGAAATCAAAAAGGAGTATGTGTGGACAACTGTATCTGAAAATGTGTAATGGTCTTGCTATGTGGTGTGAGAAGGCAAGAGAGGAACTGGGACTAAACTAAAGANGATCTTTAGGCAGCTTGTTAGGCCATGCTCTTATATGATGTTGACAAGACATCTGGTCATCCTTTTGATTTATTCTTGAGTTCTGGGTAACTTCATCAGTTCACCTCTATGACTACAAACTTTAAAAATTGTTTATGATCACAAAAATGGCTGGTTTCATTATACGTTGGGGATATTTGACCTGACTCATTTACATAGAAGACTCCTTGTTATGTGGTAGTCAGCAAATCTAGAACACACGGTGCTGAACAACTACCACAGCTGGAGGAATGACTTCTGCTTGAGATTTCACAAGAAGCTAGGATGGAATGTTCATTACCCACTTTCATTCCAAACATATTTTTAACTTGACTGAGATATAATTCACATATCACACACTTCATTCACTTAAAGTGTGCAGTTCGTTGGCTTTTAATATGTTCACAAAGTTGTGCAACTGTCATAACAATCAATTCTAGAAGATTTTCATTATTCCAGAAAGAAATCTCACCTTCTTTAGATGTTGCTCCTCAACCCCCTAACTACTCTGAGTCCTGCTGCTGCTAAGTCGCTTTAGTCGTGTCTGACTCTGTGCGACCCCATAGATGGCAGCCCACCAGGCTCCCCTAATCCCTGGGATTCTCCAGGTAAGAACACTGGAGTGGGTTGCCATTTCCTTCTCCAATGCATGAAAGTGAAAAGGGAAAGTGAAGCCTCTCAGTCATGTCTGATTCTTCGAGACCTCATGGACTGCAGCACACCAGGCTCCTCCATCCATGGGATTTTCCAGGCAAGAGTACTGGAGTGGGGTGCCATTGTCTTCTCCGACTCTGAGCCCTAGGAAACCATTAATATTACCACCTCTATTGATTCACTTGTTTTTGATGTTTTGTGTGAATGAAATCACATAATATGTGGTCCCTTGTGACTGACATCTTCCATTTAGCATGATATTTTCAAGGTTCATCTTGAAGTCTGCAGCAGTACTTCATTTTTTTTTTTATTGCTGAGTAATATTCCATTGTAAGGTCATGAAGAATTACTCTGTTTTCCTTTTAGAGTTTCACAGTTTTAACTCTTTCATTTATGTCTTTGATCCATTTTGAGTTAATTTTTGTATGTGGTGTGAGGTATTAATTTCTATTTTAAGCATTTCACAGACATTAATGTGTTTAAGCCTCACAAGAACTTCCCGTAAGTACTCTTATGATCACCAGCTCTCAGCTGAGGCAGGTGAGGCCCAAGAGCTCAGTGATCTTAACTCACAAAGTGAGTACATGGCAGATGTGAACACAGACAGCCTGATTCTTGAGGGCATGTTAGGCATCTCTTGGAAGCTCAGCCTGAGCTGAAAATGCACAATCGTTTACCCTAGTAAGGGGAACCACCAAATATTTTTTTTTTAAATCACTGAATAGGGAATATGGGAGCTGATGAAAATTACAGAAAATTGACTGCCTGAATGAAAGATAGTTGGGTCTATGGAGTCAGTATGAAAGTCTGCCCTGTATTGTTGAGGCAGTTACATACGACATAAAGGAAGACTTTAAAGTGGGCCTGACAAGAGAAAAGAGAACCACTGATAGAAATGCCAAGCAAAATAAAAATTGAGTCAACTTCCTACTATGTGTCAAAGCAAAAGCCCAAAGCAAAGAGCATTTACATATTATTTACAAAGATACACAGGATCAATTAGCAAGACAATTACCTCTTTATTATTAAGACAGAGACATTATAATATAAAGGCATTACATGTTCAGTCAAAGAGCTTACAAAAAATATAATGCAGCGGTAATTGTGGTTCACCCAGTAAGAAATCAAAAAGGAGTGTGTGTGGACAACTGTATCTGAAAATGTGTAATGGTCTTGCTATGTGGTGTGAGAAGGCAAGAGAGGAACTGGGACTAAACTAAAGAAGATCAGTGTTACTCTAATAAGTCAGACTAAGTCCAGTTCATTGTGATTCAGTTCAGATGTCAAGAAACAAAATCAGATACACCAAACTCTGACATACTACATATTCCTTTTCTTTGTGTCTCTCTTAGAGCTTATCAGAGCATTTGGCATTTATCATAATCATTTCCGTTCTTATATATTTGCCTGTCTCATCCAAAACATAGTGACCTCATTGCTGGAAGATATTATTTTTTTACTTCTGTGTTCTAGTTTGGTCACCTTGGAACTGTTCCGGAAACCATAGAAGGATGAGTGAACAAATGAATGTGGGAGGGAAGAAATGCAATGTCTCACATCTTGCTTACCATGCATCACAGAGTTTTAAATTCAGCACGACAGAACACAGCACTGAGCAATGGCCAGGAATGTGACTCACACAACTTTCTACAAACATCATACACTCCCACCCATCCTTTGAACACTTGGAACACTTTTATTCTCGTGATATTTATCATATCCATTCTCCAAAATATATATATATTGCTATATTATACATATGGAGAAGGCAATGGCACCCCACTCCAGTTCTCTTGCCTGGAAAATCCCATGGGCAGAGGAACCTGGTATATGTTGAGTACAACCATGTGATAGACACTATTTAAAGCAACAGTATAAGAGTGTTGAACAAAATGATACTACTTTGTGGTCTATTTATAGAAGTTTTGTTCCTGTGCAGTTCCTGGATATTAAAAAAAAAAAAAAAGTTATAGCCGACTCAGTGCTATATCACCTATGAGTGGTGGTGGTGGTGCTTTAGTCACTAAGTTGCAACTGACTCTTACAACCCCAGGGACTGTAAGCCCACCAGATTCCTCTGTCCATCTGATTTCCCAGCAGGAATACTGCCATATTTCCTCCTCCAATATTACATATAATACTTGGCCATTCATTTAAATCAGGGGCTTCCCTGGTGGCTCAGATGGTAAAGAGTCTGTCTGGGTGGGGAAGATCCCTTGGAGGATGGAACGGCTACCCACTCCAGTATTCTCGTCTGGAGAATTCCATGGACCTAGGATGGCATGGACCTATTCAGGGGGTCACAAACAAAGCATAGGACACAACTGAGCAACTGACACTTGCACTTTTCACAGTCCTACTTTTTAATTGCTAAATAGTTCACAGTATGTAAAAAGTAAAACTTTGTGTTCAAATCTTATAAGCTACATTCTTAGTGAATGAATATAAGTAAGCCATCAATAGTTTCATTGGAAACTACTGCTGCAGGAGAGTCTCTCCTGAGGAATGTGTGTGTGTCCATTGCTTCTATTGAATCAGAACCTATGATTTAACAGAAGATATGACCTTACAGAAAACACTCTTCTGAGATATCAGCCTATCGACATGCAAAGATCCTTGATCGGCAGATATTGAGGTAGCCAAGCACCAAATAATGTGGTATTATTTTTGAACATCCCCTAGGGCAAACAATAACTTCCTCACTAAGTCTGTGGAATCAGAATACATCATCTGATATAACTGAGATCTAAAATTCCGATTTCTCTATCAATTTAAATAATTGATATTTAGGCTATGAAACAACAGTCTGATTATGCTTTTAAAATCCTTTTACTGTTTTATTTCAATGGTGATTTTTAAAAAAAGGATTCTGAATTTTTTATCTTAAAAAATTGCTACATTTAAAACGTGCACTTTCAAGCATTCAAACTCTTGATCAGTTTAACAGCACTCTCTCAACATTCCTGCCACTCAAGTCATGCCAAATGCTCTTTTGTTTGTTCTTTGAGAAAGGAACACTCTCTTCTCTGACAGGACCAAAAAGTTTTCCTATGAAGTCAGTGTTTATTTCATTGTTTTGACCTCCCCGCTTCCCCCAAATGCAAATATAGTTTTAGAATGTTATTTATATTTAGTTTTGTTTGTTTCCATTATACATGGGAAAAAAACAAGGTTAAAAAAGTATATGTTTTAAAATTAACTATTGTTAGGAATTTAGAAGACTAAGAAACACAAACTCTGAAACATTTTAATTCTTACCATCCCTCCTATTTTGAAAAACATATAGTACACTATGTAATTCTATTGAGAAAACTGTTCTCTCTGGGTGGTAAAGCTCTTGACACTAATTAACTCCTTACATGTCAATAGATATAATTTTTAGTAACATTCCTTTTCCATAGAGGAAATTAAGCAAATTGAATCCAGTCTAAAGTGGTTCTACAACACCTTATCTACTTCATATTGCTTAGTAATTATTCTTTCTTGAAATACTTCCCAAATTATTGTTATTTTAAAGAAAGATGANCTTCCCCTTAGTGTCAGTCACTCAGTCATGTCTGACTCGTTGTGATTGATCCCATGGACTATAGCCCACCAGGCTCCTCTGTCCATGGAATTCTCCTGGCAAGAATACTGGTGTGGGTTGCCATGTCCTTCTCCAGGGGATCTTCCTGGCCAAGGGATCAAACCTGGGTCTCCTGCATTGTAGGCAGATTCTTTACTGTCTTAGCCACCAGTCACCCTACGAGGGGAAGTGTGATGGAGTGGAAAGTCATGTAGTGAGAAGACAGTGTTCTCAATGACTCTAGTTATAACATTACTTTTGAAAATATTACTAAAATTTCATAACCCTTAAGAGACCTGTTAAAGTGAGGGATATTGAAGATTAAGCCTTAACAATATTCATGGCAAATCCATCTGTAAATGTTAGCCACGATTATTGTCAGTAGAATCTCTACCATTTCAATACAGGGTAATAATCTGGTTAGAACATGTAGATAAGTAACTAATGTTATTAATTTCTTTTTTTTTTTTTACAATAAGCATGTATCACAGTTTTATTTAGATGTTTTAACAAAGGAAATATGAGATGACAAAGAATGCTGACAAAATATTGTTGTTAGATGCAAAATTGGTTAATGCCCCATGGGGCAGTAAAAACACAACTTTGGGGGTTACCTTTTCTATCAAACAGGAGCAATTTGCATCTCTACTGGACAAACCAACCAAACAACCAACTAACCAAACAAACTATACCTAATCAAACATTCTACAAGCTAGCATCTAACTTTACACAATTATAAAATCTCTGGACCCTAATTAACAGTAAATAGTAAATCAGACAAACATACGTATTTCTAGAGAGTCAGATGATCTTTAGGCAGCTTGTTAGGCCATGCTCTTATATGATGTTGACAAGACATCTGGTCATCCTTTTGATTTATTCTTGAGTTCTGGGTAACTTCATCAGTTCACCTCTATGACTACAAACTTTAAAAATTGTTTATGATCACAAAAATGGCTGGTTTCATTATACGTTGGGGATATTTGACCTGACTCATTTACATAGAAGACTCCTTGTTATGTGGTAGTCAGCAAATCTAGAACACACGGTGCTGAACAACTACCACAGCTGGAGGAATGACTTCTGCTTGAGATTTCACAAGAAGCTAGGATGGAATGTTCATTACCCACTTTCATTCTGAACATATTTTTAACTTGACTGAGATATAATTCACATATCACACACTTAATTCACTTAAAGTGTGCAGTTCGTTGGCTTTTAATATGTTCACAAAGTTGTGCAACTGTCATAACAATCAATTCTAGAAGATTTTCATTATTCCAGAAAGAAATCTCACCTTCTTTAGATGTTGCTCCTCAACCCCCTAACTACTCTGAGTCCTGCTGCTGCTAAGTCGCTTTAGTCGTGTCTGACTCTGTGCGACCCCATAGATGGCAGCCCACCAGGCTCCCCTAATCCCTGGGATTCTCCAGGTAAGAACACTGGAGTGGGTTGCCATTTCCTTCTCCAATGCATGAAAGTGAAAAGGGAAAGTGAAGCCTCTCAGTCATGTCTGATTCTTCGAGACCTCATGGACTGCAGCACACCAGGCTCCTCCATCCATGGGATTTTCCAGGCAAGAGTACTGGAGTGGGGTGCCATTGTCTTCTCCGACTCTGAGCCCTAGGAAACCATTAATATTACCACCTCTATTGATTCACTTGTTTTTGATGTTTTGTGTGAATGAAATCACATAATATGTGGTCCCTTGTGACTGACATCTTCCATTTAGCATGATATTTTCAAGGTTCATCTTGAAGTCTGCAGCAGTACTTCATTTTTTTTTTTATTGCTGAGTAATATTCCATTGTAAGGTCATGAAGAATTACTCTGTTTTCCTTTTAGAGTTTCACAGTTTTAACTCTTTCATTTATGTCTTTGATCCATTTTGAGTTAATTTTTGTATGTGGTGTGAGGTATTAATTTCTATTTTAAGCATTTCACAGACATTAATGTGTTTAAGCCTCACAAGAACTTCCCGTAAGTACTCTTATGATCACCAGCTCTCAGCTGAGGCAGGTGAGGCCCAAGAGCTCAGTGATCTTAACTCACAAAGTGAGTACATGGCAGATGTGAACACAGACAGCCTGATTCTTGAGGGCATGTTAGGCATCTCTTGGAAGCTCAGCCTGAGCTGAAAATGCACAATCGTTTACCCTAGTAAGGGGAACCACCAAATATTTTTTTTTTAAATCACTGAATAGGGAATATGGGAGCTGATGAAAATTACAGAAAATTGACTGCCTGAATGAAAGATAGTTGGGTCTATGGAGTCAGTATGAAAGTCTGCCCTGTATTGTTGAGGCAGTTACATACGACATAAAGGAAGACTTTAAAGTGGGCCTGACAAGAGAAAAGAGAACCACTGATAGAAATGCCAAGCAAAATAAAAATTGAGTCAACTTCCTACTATGTGTCAAAGCAAAAGCCCAAAGCAAAGAGCATTTACATATTATTTACAAAGATACACAGGATCAATTAGCAAGACAATTACCTCTTTATTATTAAGACAGAGACATTATAATATAAAGGCATTACATGTTCAGTCAAAGAGCTTACAAAAAATATAATGCAGCGGTAATTGTGGTTCACCCAGTAAGAAATCAAAAAGGAGTGTGTGTGGACAACTGTATCTGAAAATGTGTAATGGTCTTGCTATGTGGTGTGAGAAGGCAAGAGAGGAACTGGGACTAAACTAAAGAAGATCAGTGTTACTCTAATAAGTCAGACTAAGTCCAGTTCATTGTGATTCAGTTCAGATGTCAAGAAACAAAATCAGATACACCAAACTCTGACATACTACATATTCCTTTTCTTTGTGTCTCTCTTAGAGCTTATCAGAGCATTTGGCATTTATCATAATCATTTCCGTTCTTATATATTTGCCTGTCTCATCCAAAACATAGTGACCTCATTGCTGGAAGATATTATTTTTTTACTTCTGTGTTCTAGTTTGGTCACCTTGGAACTGTTCCGGAAACCATAGAAGGATGAGTGAACAAATGAATGTGGGAGGGAAGAAATGCAATGTCTCACATCTTGCTTACCATGCATCACAGAGTTTTAAATTCAGCACGACAGAACACAGCACTGAGCAATGGCCAGGAATGTGACTCACACAACTTTCTACAAACATCATACACTCCCACCCATCCTTTGAACACTTGGAACACTTTTATTCTCGTGATATTTATCATATCCATTCTCCAAAATATATATATATTGCTATATTATACATATGGAGAAGGCAATGGCACCCCACTCCAGTTCTCTTGCCTGGAAAATCCCATGGGCAGAGGAACCTGGTATATGTTGAGTACAACCATGTGATAGACACTATTTAAAGCAACAGTATAAGAGTGTTGAACAAAATGATACTACTTTGTGGTCTATTTATAGAAGTTTTGTTCCTGTGCAGTTCCTGGATATTAAAAAAAAAAAAAAGTTATAGCCGACTCAGTGCTATATCACCTATGAGTGGTGGTGGTGGTGCTTTAGTCACTAAGTTGCAACTGACTCTTACAACCCCAGGGACTGTAAGCCCACCAGATTCCTCTGTCCATCTGATTTCCCAGCAGGAATACTGCCATATTTCCTCCTCCAATATTACATATAATACTTGGCCATTCATTTAAATCAGGGGCTTCCCTGGTGGCTCAGATGGTAAAGAGTCTGTCTGGGTGGGGAAGATCCCTTGGAGGATGGAACGGCTACCCACTCCAGTATTCTCGTCTGGAGAATTCCATGGACCTAGGATGGCATGGACCTATTCAGGGGGTCACAAACAAAGCATAGGACACAACTGAGCAACTGACACTTGCACTTTTCACAGTCCTACTTTTTAATTGCTAAATAGTTCACAGTATGTAAAAAGTAAAACTTTGTGTTCAAATCTTATAAGCTACATTCTTAGTGAATGAATATAAGTAAGCCATCAATAGTTTCATTGGAAACTACTGCTGCAGGAGAGTCTCTCCTGAGGAATGTGTGTGTGTCCATTGCTTCTATTGAATCAGAACCTATGATTTAACAGAAGATATGACCTTACAGAAAACACTCTTCTGAGATATCAGCCTATCGACATGCAAAGATCCTTGATCGGCAGATATTGAGGTAGCCAAGCACCAAATAATGTGGTATTATTTTTGAACACCCCCTAGGGCAAACAATAACTTCCTCACTAAGTCTGTGGAATCAGAATACATCATCTGATATAACTGAGATCTAAAATTCCGATTTCTCTATCAATTTAAATAATTGATATTTAGGCTATGAAACAACAGTCTGATTATGCTTTTAAAATCCTTTTACTGTTTTATTTCAATGGTGATTTTTAAAAAAAGGATTCTGAATTTTTTATCTTAAAAAATTGCTACATTTAAAACGTGCACTTTCAAGCATTCAAACTCTTGATCAGTTTAACAGCACTCTCTCAACATTCCTGCCACTCAAGTCATGCCAAATGCTCTTTTGTTTGTTCTTTGAGAAAGGAACACTCTCTTCTCTGACAGGACCAAAAAGTTTTCCTATGAAGTCAGTGTTTATTTCATTGTTTTGACCTCCCCGCTTCCCCCAAATGCAAATATAGTTTTAGAATGTTATTTATATTTAGTTTTGTTTGTTTCCATTATACATGGGAAAAAAACAAGGTTAAAAAAGTATGTTTTTTAAAATTAACTATTGTTAGGAATTTAGAAGACTAAGAAACACAAACTCTGAAACATTTTAATTCTTACCATCCCTCCTATTTTGAAAAACATATAGTACACTATGTAATTCTATTGAGAAAACTGTTCTCTCTGGGTGGTAAAGCTCTTGACACTAATTAACTCCTTACATGTCAATAGATATAATTTTTAGTAACATTCCTTTTCCATAGAGGAAATTAAGCAAATTGAATCCAGTCTAAAGTGGTTCTACAACACCTTATCTACTTCATATTGCTTAGTAATTATTCTTTCTTGAAATACTTCCCAAATTATTGTTATTTTAAAGAAAGATGATATATTTTAATGTATGACTTTGGGCAAGTCGGCAGGCTTTTCAAAGTCAAGCTTAACTCATATCCTCTCATCTTTTCATTTTAATTCCAACTATATTCCTTTATGTGCCTCCAAATTCCACTAAAATTATGGTGTGCCTGTTTATATCTATTTATCTCTATTAATTTCAGTATCTTTACCTAATGAAAAGTTAACCTGATGTTTTTGATATTGCTAAAATCATAATTAGTTTAGGACATATATAACATTACAAAAGTCAGAAGTATGTCTACTTTACTCGTTGTTTGAAAAAGACAATATTTACTCAGCAGTAGCAAAGGTGAAATTTGCTTCTTCACTATGAGTTAAGATATAAATTTCATTTTTCATATTGTAACACATGAATCAAAAATGCTAATAAAATTCCTTAAGATGATTCTACAAGTAAGAAAGCTTCTACAATTTAATAAGATATTTAACACTGTGTTGAAAGAAAGAGGTTGGAAGGTCAAAAAATAGGCCAAATTTTTAGAAAAGTCTAAGTTCATAGTGAAAGTCACTCAGTCCTGTCCATCTCTTTGTGACCCCATGGGCTTTACAGTCCATGGAATTCTCCAGGCCAGAATACTGGAGTGGGTAGCCTTTCCCTTCTTCAGGAGATCTTCCCAACCCAGGGATCAACCCAGGTCTCTCACATTGCAGGCAGATTCTTTACTAGCTGAGCCACATAGGGAAGCCCAAGAATACTGGAGTGGGTAGCCTATCTCTTCTCCAGTGGGTCTTCCCAACCCAGGAATCGAACNTCCCAACCCAGGGATCAACCCAGGTCTCTCACATTGCAGGCAGATTCTTTACTAGCTGAGCCACATAGGGAAGCCCAAGAATACTGGAGTGGGTAGCCTATCTCTTCTCCAGTGGGTCTTCCCAACCCAGGAATCGAACTGGGGTCTCCTGCATGGCAGGTGGATTCTTTACCAATTGAGCTATGAGGGAAGACAAGTTCATAGTAAGCAAATATTAATAACAAACTTCCATACTGTGCTCAAGAACAGCTCAAAGACTATTTTACACAACATATTGCTGTAAGTCAGACTGAAATCCAAAGTTAATATGTGCTTTGTTTTCAAACTAGAAGATGCAAAAACATAAAGCAAAATTAAAATATTACTTTACTGGCTGCCTCAGTTAGCAAATTGTTTTGCTCCAAGGAAGAAAATTAAATGTGTGGGTTTTGTGTAGCTTTCTTTTAAATCTCTTAACATTCTAACCTACTTTAGTATCACTTCAACTTTAATATTACTGTACCACTGAAGTAATGCTTACATAAAACTACAAAAGTAGATTTACCTTAGATTGCGGGGAATGGGGAGTTCCCTAGTAGTTCATCAGTAAAGAATCTGCCTGCCAATGCAGGAGACAAAGGTTCAATCCCACGTGATGCCACATGCCACGGAGCAACTAAGCCTGTGTGCCACAACTATTGAGCCTGTGATCTAGAGCCCGGGAGCCAAAACTATCGAACCCAGGTGCCAAAACAAGAGAAGCCCCCACAATGAGAAACCCACTCACCACAACTAAAGAGTAGCTCCTGCTCTCTGCAATAGAGAAAAGCCCATGCAGCAGCTAAGATCCAGCACAGCCAAAGTAAATAAATAAATAAATAATAGATCAAGATTTGGGCATGAGTAACAAACTACATGGTCTTCCCTTGTGGCTCAGATGGTTAAGAATCCTCCTGCAGTGCGAGAGACCTGGATTCAATCCCTAGGTCGGGAATATCCCCTGGAGGAGGGCATGGCAACCCACTCCAGTATTCTTGCCTGGAGAATCCCCTTGGGCAGAGGAGCCTGGCAGGCTACTGTCATGGGGTCACAAAGACTTAGACACAACTGAGTGACTAAGCACAGCACAGTACAACTAAGTATCTGGTCATTAAAATCTTGAAAACAAATGCAATCCCTTAGACAGACTGAGGAGAAGGCAATGGCACCCCACTCCAGTACTCTTGCCTGGAAAATCCCATGGATGGAGAAGCCTGGTAGGCTGCAGTCNCTGCCAATGCAGAAGACATGAGTTTGATCCCTGATCCAGGAAGATCCCACACTCCGAGTAGCAACTAAACTGCATGCCATAACTACAGAGCCTGTGCTCTAGAGCCCAGTAGCCACAACTACTGAGGTCATGAGCTGTAACTACTGAAGCCCAAACACCCTAGAGCCTGTGGTCTGCAATAAGAGAAGCCATAGCAATGAGAAACCAGTGCACCATTAGAGACTAGACTACGCTTACCTCAACTAGAGAAAAGCCCAGGCAGCAACAAAGACCCAGAACAGCCAAAATAATTAAATAAATTTCAAAAACTTAAAAAACAAATGGGTAGTTTAGCTACTCAAATCTACTTTGAAGTGAATTTTTTTTCAACTATAAATACTACAGTACCACATGATCCACAGTTGTTCAAATCCGTGGATGTGGAACCGTTTCATGGGAAAAACACGTATGAGGAAGGCCAATTCTATGTTATATTCAAATTCTCAACTCCAGGGAGGTCAGACCCTAAGAGCTACTTTGTGCAAGGGTCAACTGTATTTAGTTATTCATCCTGTGTGATGTCACAGAAACTTTACTCGGAGAAACATTGCCTAGGTCAGACCCTAACAGCTACTTTGTGCAAGGGTCAACTGTATTTAGTTATTCATCCTGTGTGATGTCACAGAAACTTTACTCGGAGAAACATTGCCTTTATCTCACAATAGTTCATCCAGATTATTATCCTCATTGCTGGTCCAACTTTTCCAGATGCTTCTGTATTATTTTTGTTTTGTTTTTTCCTTAAATCGCCTAAACATATGACAATGATCAGCAGGTTTTTTTTTTTTACTGTCCATCTCAGTGACAGAATTAGAAGATAAATAAAAACTGAATGCCAAATATGCATCCACTCAAAATATCTCAAAGGAGTCATATTTTTAAAAGGGACCCCCAGGCACATGGGAAACTAATTTTGGATTTGAAAATACTACTTCAGAAAAGCAATAATGTTTATTTGGAAGAAAATTTAAATGAAAAGAACAATGGGTTGGGTGGAGAACAAAACAATGTACTATAAAAATAAGCATCAAAGAAAAAAGTAAAAATATGCCATGTGGAAAAACATATTTCCCCAATGCGTCGTGAAAAGTAACAAATACTACTAAATCATACTGAGGAAGAGACATTTCGTCATAGTGATTTTCTACAGATGTCGGCTGTGGCAGGCCACTAATTTATGTTTAGAGCAATAAATAAGCATAGGTTTAGTTGAAGAAGTTTTAAGTTTGATGCTTTAAGCTTTCTTGGAAGGATCACTGGAGTTATTTTATATGCATAAAGAATACTTATAAACTACATACTCTGAGTAATCTTACTTGTTATAAGAATGCAGTAATAATCTGTAAAAGGTGCATTCATCACTATGGTAATAAAAACAATCAACCTCAGTCTTTCTTCTCATCCTTTCTTACCCTGCACTTACACAGTAGTTATTCATTTTCCTGTTTCTATTCATGGTACCACTATTTTCCTGCCTCCCAATGTGGAAAGCAGCTATTAGGATCACAACTTTGGAATTAGACAACCCCCTGAGGCCAAGCTCTCACCCTAGCTGTTTAACCTTGAGCCAGCTGCCTTAACCCATCTGGTTCCCATTTCTTCTCTCTACATGATAGAGATCACAGCATCTTGCTCACTCCATTTTTGCCAAGATCACAATATATGCAAACATTCATGATATGCACTGGTATCACTATCACCATGGTTATCCACCTTCCTCAGCATCATGCTGATATCTATCCTTCCTTCCCCTTTCCTGTTTATCTTCATTCCAACATTGAGCCTCTGATTCACTTTCTATTATCTCTAACTACATCTCCCAGTGTTCTATTTTCTTGGTTGCAAACCCATGTTCTATCCTCCTCATAAATGAAACCAAAGCCAAAAGAATATTCCTCTTTTGCACACCTGGTTTTTGCTATAAAAACATTCCCCTTCCCTCCCTTTGCAAAGCCTGCACAAATGTTAACATGCCAGCTGCATGAAATCACAGGCTAATAGGCTATCCAGCCTAAAATGTTTTCAAGTGGGGCAACTTGAACGCCCACCCATTCTATCTGGTAAGCAGAGTCTTTTTTCTTCTAAACAAGATAACTCTTCAAACCAAGACATTTAACCTCTGTCAGTATCTTTCATCAATTCACCAGACCTTCCCTCACAGAAGCCCTGGTGTTCATTGTAAAGAAGACAACCTGAGCAAAGAAAAAGGGAGCTTCTCCTTTTCCATCGATATTACAATCTAAACATGTATGCTGAAAGCTCCTTGTGTTTCCTCACCACAAGCTCCTTGGAGGACAAAAGGTAGTATTGTGCTTCGCTTTCTTTTCCTTCCCATTCTTTCCTTTTCCCTCCCCTCTCAGCCTCTTCCTCTTCTTCCTTCCCTCTTGACTGCTACTTATTCTTTCTTTCCCCTATTCTTCCTCTCCCTGTTCATTATACCTGGATGCCTAATGTTTTTTCATATTATCCTAGGTATGTGTGAGTATATCAAGGTGCATCTGGCTTGAGCAATACTGTGCCAATTGCCAGCAGAGCATCTAGAATCTCCTGTTCTACACGAAAGTGACAGTGAGGTCACTCAGTTGTGTCCGACTCTTTGTGACCCCATGGACTGTAGTCTACCAGGCTCCTCGGTCCACGGAATTTTCCAGGCAAGAATACTGGAGTGGGTTGCCATTTCCTTCTCCAGAGGGTCTTCCCGACCCAGGGATCGAACCCTGGTCTCCCACATTACAAGCAGATGCTTTACCCTCTGAGCCACCAGGGAAGCACACAGTGTTCCACATGGATGACATAAAATAGCGCAAGGTATAAATATTCAGCCAGTTTGGATAAATGGAATTTAACTTTCTATTTTATTTCTGCCTTAACTGTCTTAGAAGGACAAAACCACTCTAAGAAAAAGAAAGTATAAAGGGCATGGCCAGCTCCTATGTTTTAGAATAATATGAAAATATACCACCTCACTTCTAGACAGAAAATAATGCCTACATATTAAAGGCTCCTGAGCTCCAACGAAACCCAGGCGAGGTCTAGGAGAAACAGTACTACAGATATAGAAGATGTAATAAACCCGTGCATGCTGCTTCCTCATACTTATCTATGGCAAAATGTCAATGTCACTTTAGAATATGATTGTGATCTACTGAATATAGTCTCCTGGGAATCACGTTGTTCCTGCTTTGCATAATACACTTTTCCACGTGCCATCACTTCCATCATCTCAAGGATAATCCCAGGCAACCATGGGGACCACTAGATTCTACAAACATTTGAGTACCTATGAAACACCATTCAGCTACATTCTTCTTCCATGCCTTCCTTCATCCTACCTATTATCTCTTTCTTCTTAATCAAAAGTGTTTCCCCCTATCTGGGATCATTTCCATCAAATAAACATTCCAAAATATCTCCCATCTCAACAAAAAATAAAAACCCTGTTGCAATGTTTGACTCTCCTTCAGAAAACATCATATGTCTGTGTTCCTCTTTCAGTAAAAAATATGTAAAATGTTTTTAATCATCTCTGTTCTCTCATTCTCTCTAGTCCAATCAGGTTTCATCTTTGCTAGCCACTGAAACAACAGTTGACATATCTAGTAATTATCTCCATTGTGGCTAAATACTGTGGTTGTTTTTTGGGGCTTCTTATTTGTCTTGGTTGTTTTGGGGGTCTTATTTGCGTTACTGGCAGCATTTGACACAGTTGATTATGGTCTCCTTCTCATAATAGTTCCTCAACTTAGCCCTTTATGACATCACTCTCTCTGGGTCCAACTCAGATTTCATTGAGAGTCCCTAACAGTTTACTCTGCTGATTCTCCTTACCTTCTCAAATTCTAAATTTTGGGTTTCTCCTACATATAATGTTTAGGCTCTGCTTCTTGTCTAGTGATTTTATTTCATCTATATCCTGCTATTCCTAAATGTATATCTTCAGACCATATCCATCCCCTACAAATTTATTTCATGAAATAAAATATTTTAGGTCTGTTTTAAATTATTTTAAGTACAGTTATTTCTCTACTCTATGCAGTTTATTCACCTATTATTGGAAACAATATCTACATTTTAGGGTTACTGCAAAGTTGAAGTAAAATAACTTAAGTGGAAACATATAATTTTCATCTTAAAGCAATAAAACACAAAGGGTTAAAAATTAGAAAATAACTTTAGTGTTACTTCTCAAATATGCCCAGATATTAAAAATTTTAGTGACATAAACATAGAGCTACTTTTCAAAATTGCACTTCTCTACTCAGTATATAATGAATCTATCTATAAGAATATGCATTTTCCATGGAGTTCATTAGAATAAATTGTGCATTAACATTTAATATAGATCTTGCAACCATCTTTATTTTCTCTAAATTGATCCTTAAGGAGAAGAAAAAAGTATTCTTCAAAAAAATTATGTTACTAATGAAAAAGCTGTTCATGGGGTTCTCAAGGCAAGAATAACGGCATGGTTTGCCATTCCCTTCCCAGTGGAACACATTTTGTCATTAAAAAGCAAAAAGTTAGGACACTAAAAGATGAATTCCCCAGGTCGGTAGGTGCCCAATGTGCTACTGGGGATCAGTGAAGAAATAACTCCAGAAAGAATGAAGAGACGGAGCCAAGGCTAAACCAACACCCAGTTGTGGTTATGACTAGTGATGGAAGTAAAGTCTGATGCTGTAAAGAACAATATTGCATAGGAACCTGGATATTAGGTGCATGAATCAAGGCAAATTGGAAGTGGTTAAACAGGAGATGGCAAGAGTGAATGTCAAATTTTAGGAATCAGTGAACTAAAATAGACCAGAATGGGTGAATTTAACTCAGGTGACCATTATATCTACTACTGTGGGCACTCCTTAGAAGAAATGGAGGGTCCGGAAATGCAGTACTTGTCAATTATGTCAAAATGTCATTATGTCAAAAATGACATAATGATCTCTGTTCATTTCCAAGGTAAACCATTCAATAACATGGTAATCCAAATCTATGTCCCGCCTAGTAAAGCTGAAGAAGCTCAAGTTGAATGGTTCTATGAAGACTACAAGATCTTATAAAACTAACATCCAAAAAACTTGTTCTTTTCATTATAGGGGACTGGAATGCAAAAGTAGGAAATCAAGTGATACCTGGAGTAACAGGCAAATTTGGCCTTGGAATATGGAATGAAGCAGGGCAAAGACTAATAGAGTTTTGCCAAGAGAACACACTGGTCATAATAAACACCTTCCAACAACATAAGAAAAGACTCTACACATGGACATCACCAGATGGTCAATACCAAAATCAGATGGATTATATTCTTCACAGCTAAAGATGGAGAAGCTCTATACAGTCAGAAAAAACAATATGGGGGGGCTGACTGTAGCTCAGATCATGAACTCATTGCCAAATTCAGACCTAAATTGAAGAAAGTAGGGAAAAGCCACTAGACCATCCAGGTATGACCTAAATCAAATCCCTTACAATTATACAGTGGAAGTGACAAATAGATTCAAGGAATTAGATCTGATATACAGAGTGCCTGAAGAACTATGGTCAGAGGCTCGTGACATTGTACATGAGACAATGACTAAGACCATCCCCAAGAAAAAGAAACTCAGAAAAGGCAAAATGCTTGTCTGAGGAGGCCATTACAAATAGCTGAGAAAATAACAGAAGCAGAAGGCAAAGGAGAAAAGGGAAGATATATCCATCTGAATGCAGAGTTTCAGGGAATAGCAAGGGGATATAAGAAAGCTTTCCTCAGTGATCTATGTAAAGACATAGAGGAAAACAATAGAATGGGAAGGACTAGAGATCTCTTCAAAAAACTTAGAGATACCAAGGGAATATTTCATGCAAAGATGGGCACAATTAAGTACAGAAGTGGTATGGACTTAACAGAAGCAGAAGATATTAAGAAGAGGTGGCAAGAATACACAAAAGAAATACACAAAAAAGATCTTCATGACCCAAATGACCATGATGGTGTGAACACTCACCTAGAGACAGACATCCTGGAATTCAAAGTCAAGTGGACCTAAGAAAACATCACTATGAACAAAGCTAGTGGAAATGATGGAATTCCAGTTGAGTTATTTCAAATCCTAATTAGTTAATCCTGATGCTGTGAAAGTGCTACACGCAGTACGCCCACAAATTTGGAAAACTCAAGAGTGGCCACAGGCCTGGAAAATATCAGTTTTCATTCCAGTCCCAAAGAAAGACATTGCCAAATTCAGACTACCACACAATTGCACTCATGTCACATGCTAGCAAAGTAAAGCTGAAAATTCTCTAAGTGAAGTTTCAACAATACATGAACCAAGGACTTCCAGATGTTCAAACTAGATTTAGAAAAGGCAGAGGAACCAGACATCAAATTGCCAACATCCATTAGATCATCAAAAAAGCAAGAGAGTTCCAGAAAGACATCAGCTTCTNACACCACTTTTAAGTTCTGCCTGCTACACCTCCTATGGAGCATTGAAACCTAGTTCATTCAGCTGAGCTGAGAACTATACAGCACACTGATCACCAATCATTTTCCCCCTAAGGTCCTATATTCAAACATTCTCCATAAAGACCCACAGCATCCCTCGCGATCAGCTCATGAGATATATTCTTAATGGGCCTGCATGACCTCTTCACTAGATATATTCAGACATGCCTCAGACTTAACCACAGGCTCTACTTAATTTCCAGCTGTAAAATGTTACAGCTTGAGTCTATCTCATTCAATCCTCTCCTTTTACAGCTAAGAAAAGCAAAGTCTCAGATGTTAGGGAAGATGTTCNATGCCTCAGACTTAACCACAGGCTCTACTTAATTTCCAGCTGTAAAATGTTACAGCTTGAGTCTATCTCATTCAATCCTCTCCTTTTACAGCTAAGAAAAGCAAAGTCTCAGATGTTAGGGAAGATGTTCAAAGTCTACTCCAGTTTCAGGATTGGAGCCTATCAACTCCTAACTTGGAATCCATTTATCTTTCCACAAGACTATGCTACCACTACTTTAAATACTTTAAAAATTCTTTCACCTTGCCTCTAGACATTATTCTTCCTAAGTAACATGTGAAATCTTCAAAATAAAAATAAAAATATGCGAGACCTTGAAACAAGCTTATAAAAAGATATCACCAAATGCCTCCTCTGTGGCAGGCCTATAGGATATATGAGAATGTGTAAGAAGCTGCTTAAGCCCTTGAGAATCATGGGCTCTTGCTCAATTGAATAGCAAGTATCATAATTTATGATCATTTTCAAACAATACTTGTTCAAGAAGAATATCTGAATGTCAGACTAATAATTTCTGTTTAATAACTTAAAATGGTTGTCAGTTGCTGGTGCTACCCAGGCTGGATCCTATTAAACACAAAGTACACTATAAATTCTGGGTGATCTATTAGTGTAGGCTCCATGTTTGATGATAAAGAAGAGTTATATAAAATGCACTGCAGGGGACTTTATCCCACGCTTTTTCTAAAATTCATTTCCATTCAGGAAGTGGTAAAGCTAACAAATTCTCCCTTTATGGAAAGGCCAAGAGTCATATCTATTTATTCTTCCCTAATAGGTTACATGCACCAAGGCATCAGTGGGGAATGATGGTGGGACATTTTGCTCAAATAACAGATGATTTACTTTTCTGAGAGTAATATATGAGAAAAAATTATGTGTAAGACTTCAGACTGTGATTTATATTTTAAAGGCATTGAATATGAATAAGTGTACTTTTATAAAAGGTAGGTAGATGACATATGCTTAGTACTGAAAGGGTTTTAGAAGAACCCTTCACTCTTAACCACTTTTTAATCTTGATTTTAGAATCACAGGTTTCATTAAATATCACCCTAGTATTAGATACATCATCAAGCAAATATTTGATACAAAGCCTTGGAAAAGAAATCTATGTTTCCAGGCCTTATTTGCTGAACTTGGAATACTACTTAACACTCCTCCAGAAGACATGGTAAGAGAATACATGTGAAGGGCTCAGTAGCTAATTAAACAATGGAACATTATATATTTCTTTCCTAAAGATTAATATGCATATTAGCAAATACCTACTTTACTGTGTTAGGGTTAGTCACTCAGTCATGTCCAACTCTTTTACAATCCTATGGACTGTTGCCAACCAGGCTCCTCTGTCCAGGCAAGAATTCTCCAGGCAAGAATACTAGAGTGGTTGCCATTTCCTTCTACTTTACTAGAGCTGCCCTAACTGTACCACAGGCTGGGTGTTTCAAAAAGATAGAAATTCACTGTCTCACAGCTCTGAAGGCCAGAAGTCTAAACTTATCAGGAAGCCATGATCCCCCTCAAGGGGTAGGGTAGGATTTGTTGCAGGCCTTTCTTCTAAGCTTCTGGGAGGGTGTTCCTTGGCTTGTGACAGCAACAGTCCAATCCTCACATGGTGTTATCATTGTGTGCACATCTGTGTCCAAAGTCCCCTTTCATAAGGACACAGTCATATTGGATTAGGTGTCCTTCACACTCTAGCATGACCTTCCTCAATGTAACCAACATATGCAATAACCCTACTTCCAAATAAATCCATATTCTGAGGTCCTAGGGGTTAGGATATCAACAAATAAATTTTTAGGGAACACAATTCAATCAAACAGCACAATAAAATCTTTTGGAATACCATTAAAGAATAGCATTTTATTCTGATCATATTCTTTTTTTAATCTTAAAAAAAAAAAAAGAATAGANGGATATCAACAAATAAATTTTTAGGGAACACAATTCAATCAAACAGCACAATAAAATCTTTTGGAATACCATTAAAGAATAGCATTTTATTCTGATCATATTCTTTTTTTAATCTTAAAAAAAAAAAAGAATAGACCACTTAATTACTATATTCCTGTCACTATCTTCCCTGGTGGCTCAAATGGTTAAGAATCTGCCTGTAATGCAGGAGATCCAGGTTCAGTCCCTGGGTCAGGAAAATCCCCTGGGAAGGAAATGACCACCTGCTCCATTATTCCTGCCTGGAGAATCCCATGGACAGAGGAGCCTAGTGGGTGGCTACATTCCATAGGGTGGCAAAGAGTCAGACACAACTGAAAGACTAACTTTCACTTTCACTTTGTTAGCATCTTATAAAGCAGTATAAGGAAGGGGCAAAAGAGAACATTAAGGTATAACATGTAAAAAATACCTGAACTTAAGGTAGTGCTGATGTGAATGGAAAATATTAACTTGAGAAGGAAGCTGTGTAAAGAGTTGCTGCAGAAGTGGAAAGACAGAAAAATACAATGGATATGAAGGGAAGGAGAGAGTCAACACAAAGAGGATATTCAGCTGGAATCCAGCCTGTATCTAGTGGCTTTTGCTACTAAACAGATCACCCCAGATCTCAATGGCTTAAAACAATAAACGTATATTTCTCACATGTAGAATTCAGCTGCTGTCTATACTGAATTTGGCAGATCCCTGCTTACTCACTCACGCCTCTGTGGGTTGGCTTTGTTCTACATGTCCCTCAGTCTCCTCCTGGAATTAATAGGTTAGCCTAGGTATCTTCTTTAGTTCAATGGCAGGGGTGAAGAAAGCAAGTGGAAATAGCCAAGGCCTTTTGAGAACTGAACTTAGAAATGCATAGCCCTGCTTCCGCCTCATTCTCTTGGCAGAAGCAAATCATATAATTGAGCCAGAATTAGGGCGAGAGAACATTCATCTTCACATTGACCATCCCACCCCCAAGCTAGAGGCCAAAGGAAGCTAATGAGCTCTTTCCTTCCTCCCACAGATGCATCAGCTGCTTGATCTTTACATTTTTAATTTACCTCTTCAACCTGGAATGCCTCCTTTCAGTAGCAATTATGTGCTTTCTTGATGCTAAAGCCAACATCTATAGAATCTAAAAGCTGCCCAAAGGAATATCTGGGGTATAAGTTCATTTTTAACAAGGATATAAATAAAGTGGATGTGAATGGATACTGAGCTGCAATACATATAAGTATATATACATACCACGCAAATACTCAACACACACATTTATTTGGCACACTGACAGACTAAAGTCTTGACCTCTTCAATGTAACCTCCCTCTTTATTTCCTGACTCTACCTTTTTATCTTTTGGTACAGCCAACGTCTTTCACTTCTTATTGGATCATATTTTATGATAAGTGAGAAACAGTTCAATGAACTGAGATATAAAACATGATACTATACTGAAGATGTATACAACCTTTCTGAATATATGGCCATATTTTGTTTGCATAAAATTAGTTATGACATGGAAATGGAAATTCAGTGCATAACAAATTAGAATAACTATGCATTCATCTAATATTATTGAATGCGTATTGTATATCAAGAATTGTTTTAGCTCTGGAGAGAAATTTTATATCACTAAAACCATCTATTTCATAGGACTTTCTATCATATCACATTAAATCAGCTCTGAAACAAGAAAAATTCAATACATAATATATTTGATACTTGTTGTTTCATCTAATATTTACTGAATGCCTATTATGTTTTATTCACTATTCTAGACTCCAGAAATATTTCAGTAAATATCTTAGCTTACTTTTCAGTGGTTCAGTTCAGTTCACTCGCTCAGTCATGTCTGACTCTTTGCGACCCCATGAATCGCACCATGCCAGGCCTCCCTGTTCATTACCAACTCCCGGAGTTTACTCAAACTCATGTCCATCGAGTCAGTGATGCCATCCAGCCATCTCATCCTCTGTTGTCCCCTTCTCCTCTTGGCCCCAATACCTCCCAGCATCAGGGTCTTTTCAAATGAGTCAACTCTTCACATGAGGTGGCCAAAGTATTGGAGTTTCAGCTTCAGCATCAGTCCTTCCAGTAAACACCCAGGACTGATCTTCTTTAGGATGGACTGGTTGGATCTCCTTGCAGTCCAAGGGACTCTCAAGAGTCTTCTCCAACACCATAGTTCAAAAACATCAATTCTTTGGCACTAAGCTTTCTTCACAGTCAAACTCTCACATCCATACACGACCACTGTAAAAACTATAGCCTTGACTGGATGGACTTTTGATGGCAAAGTAATGTCTCTGCTTTTTAATATGCTTTCTAGGTTTCCTTCCAAGGATTAAGCATCTTTTAATTTCATGGCTGCAACCACAATCTGCAATGATTTTGGCGCCTCCCCCAAAAAAAGTCTGACACTGTTTCCACTGTTCCCCATCTATTTCCCATGAAGTGATGG
>SJYW01028620.1:253778-270787 GCA_006410735.1 Raphicerus campestris | reverse complement strand
ACTGAACTGAAATGAATGCAATTGTGCAGTAGTTTGAGCATTCTTTGACATTACCTTTCTTTGGGATTGGAATGAAAACTGGCCTTTTCCAGTCCTGTGGCCACTGCTGAGTTTTCCAAATGTGCTGGCATATTGAGTGCAGCACTATCACAGTATCATCTTTCAGGATTTGAAAGAGCTCCACTGGAATTTCATCACCTCCACTAGCTTTGTTTGTAGTGATACTTTCTAAGGCCTGCTTGACTTCACATTCCAGGATGTCTGGCTCTAGTTGAGTGATCACACCATCATGATTATCTCAGTACAACTTAAAAGCACCATTTCTTTGGCATTCAGCTTTCATCATGGTCCAATTCTCACATCTATACATGAAGACTGGAAAAACCATAGCTTTGACTATACAGATATTTGTCGGCAAAATGATGTTTCTACTTTTTCATGTGCTGTCTACATTTGTCATAACTTATCTTTCAAGGAGCTAGCATCTTTTAATTTCTTGGCTGCAGTCACCATCAGCAGTGAATTTTGGAGCCTCAGAAAATAAAACCTGCCACTGTTTCCACTTTTCCCCATCTATTTGCCATGAAGTAATGGGACCAGATGCCATCATCTTCATTTTTTGAATGTTGAATTTTAAGACAGCCTGTTTACTCTCCTCTTTCAGTCTCGTTAACAGGCTCTTTAATTTCCTCTTCATTTTCTGCCATTAGAGTGGCAATGTGCCAGTATGCAGATTCAAATCCCTGTGATCCTAGAGCTCTGAGTCCTGTCCACTTCAAAATATATTTCCTTTCCCTTCATGTCAAGGAAGCAAATAATGAAATAAGAATTCTAAAGTATACTGTTTAACTCTGCTGGGTATGTCTATTTATACATAAATTGATACACAACCATCAAATCTTTATATTCTTTCTATGGCAAGATTGATCTTCTCTGGGTAGATCCATTACAATGAACAGATTCCGGGATCACTCTAAAAACAACCTTGGACAAGTGGAGGCAAAGTTGTCAAATCAAGCCCGGAAACCAGGAACATTCAGACAACTCCATTTATGGCCTGTATCTGGAGACAAACATTGTTTTTACTCTCAGATACCCTCATTTGCTTCATTCTTCTTCTCCTACAAAGCCCACTGGACTCAGATAAAACATCACAGCAAGGATTATATGTGGAGTTTAACAGCTCCACTGTTATACGTGGAGCGCGTGCACCATAACTATTGATCCTGTGCTCTAAAATTCAGAAGCTGCAACTACTGAGTCCACACACCACAACAAGTGAAGCCCTCACACCCTAGAGCCTGTGGCTCCTCAACAAGAGAAGTCACAGCAATAAGAAGCCCCTGCTCTGCAGCTAGAGAGGAACCCCTTCTCATCACAACTAGAGTAAAGTCCACACAGCTATGAAAACCCAGCACAGCCAAATAAAATAATAGTATAACAAACCCCCACAATTTTCTCATTGTCAACATCTTCCATCCATTCCTAAGTTTCCAAAAGTTCTGCAGGTCTTAAATACAGTATTTTCTTTCTCAGATGCCACTGGACTTTCTTTTCATAATTCTGAGGTAAGTCACTGAATCACTGAGTGTTCAAATTAAAATCCCCAATGTTCCCTTAGTAGCCACTAATTCCTAAAATGTTTGAAATATCTGTGATTGGTAAGTCAATT
Organism: Raphicerus campestris; assembly: GCA_006410735.1. NCBI lineage: Eukaryota > Metazoa > Chordata > Mammalia > Artiodactyla > Bovidae > Raphicerus > Raphicerus campestris. The sequence goes on along the minus strand of SJYW01028620.1, from coordinate 269,115 downwards.
TCAATTAGGGAGGGTAATATACTTTTAAACATTGGTGCTCAACAAATGTTTAAATAATATCAACTATATTTCAATAAAGTATGGAATAATTCATACCTAAATCTACAAACATCACAAATCTATATGCTATTAGGAAACTAGCACCTATAACAGCTTTGCTCTGTTTTAGTATCTTACTATGTCATTTAAGTAAATAACACTTTAAAAATTCATATCTCAAAATTAAAACTAATAAAATTTAGATTGATAAATTATATGAGAAAGACTGTTTTGGTACTGGTAGTGGAGGTTTCTGCTTGCTTAGTGATACTCACTAGCCATTGGGTATCTGCTAAAAATCACTCCAGTGCAACACTGGCTTCTGGATCCCTAGTAAAGAGTCCAGAGCATCTTAAATTCAGGGTATGATGTGTTCATTCACCTTAACGCAACTATGTTTTTTCTTTTTTTTTTTTTTTTTCCTTTTAATACTTTATTCTATTTTACAGTACTGTGTTGGTTTTGCCATACATTGACATGAATCATCCACAGGTGTACACGATCTCCCCATGCCAAAGCTCCCTCCCAGCTCCCTCCCCACCCCACCTCCCCGGATCACCGAGGAAACCCGAATTGAAAGAGACACATGTACCCCAATGTTCATTGCAGCATTATTTATAATTGCCAGGACATGGAAGCAACTATGTTTTTTCTGATGCTTTTTCCTGCATCACCATTAATGGAGGTTTTACTGCTAAACTGAAATTTTTCCCTAACAGAAACATTAGAAAATCTTTGTGACAAAACAAAAATGAAAACAGAATATATCAGAAATTGTTATATGCAGCTGAAAGCTGCTCAATGCAACTAAATAAAATGTGGAATCATTAATAAGGTATAGAAATAAATAATGGACACTAGCCTAAAATTTTTACAAAATTTGAGCAAAGTCTCTAGTTAATAATACTGTATCACATGTGAATTTCCTGGTTGTTTTTTTTTTTTTAAACAACAGAGTATTTCTTTATATTCTCAGAATTTGATTAGACATTTCAAGCTTCATTCATTTTTTTTCTTAAATCATTAAGATAATAAACTTTCTAGATGTTAAGCAAAAATACTATATGCCAAAATACATGGAATTATATCAATGTTTTTAGTGAATATACATTAGAAATCTAGCATTCTATTTATACTAAGTCAAATGAGTGGAATCAAAATGCCATAAATTTTTTAGTTAGGCAACAATTTATAAGTTTTGTAAAAGAAATATATAGATATTCTCTATCTATTATTTTCTATAATATATATATTATATATCCTCTATATGTATACAAAAGTTTTTCTACTACACTTGATAAAGGTTTGAGAGAGAACAACAAGAAAGAGACAAATTGGAAAACATAAACTTAATGAAATAGGAGCACTGAATATAAAATAGAAAAAGTTAAACAAACTAGATAAAAGTAAAAGATCATCATATAGTCATATAATACAGTTATTTTTAAACACGGTTGCTCATCAGAAACACATTTGGAACTTTGGAGAGAAAAAGCAATACCTGGGCACTTTCATTTTTCAAAAACTTCCAAGATAATTCTGATATGTGCATCTGTATTTTAAAAGTGATTACAGGTTTTTCTATCAAATTGTAATTTTAGTGATATAAAGTTCTACTATTTTCTGTAGACCAATTATGATACAATGGTATTAAGCAAATAACTATTAAGCAAATAGTTACATAATCACAATAATAAGATGTATTTATCAGTTTTCACAATCAATAGCCGGACAAAATAAAAGATAATTACAATCACAAGCCATAACGGAAACATGATTAACCTAATGAAACAACATAATTACCACTTTGAGGGGTTAAACACACTGATATGGTAAGTGTATAAACTGCAATTTTTCATGTTGTTTCCTCACTCTCTCAATTTCAAACAATGCAATATCCCTAGAGTTCTCTCCAAATTTATTAAATTTATTCAACTCTATCCTGTATTTCCTCATGGAAAGAGAAGTCATTTCTTCTGGCTTGGAGTCTCTTCCACAGATTTTCCTTCCACTCTGAACCTACTGAGGAGGCTTCCAAAATCAGTTTGTAAGCTTTTGCACGAGGAATACTCCAGGTACCATTCATGATAAGAGTGAATTAAGGGATACTGACTCATCTATTCATTTTGCTTCTCTTGCATTAGTACACAGACTGTGAAAAGAAATGGCATCCACTTACTGGATGTCTTCCTGCTGCTGACAGAGCTGAACAAGCACTTAAAAAATAATCTTGGAATTCACTGCAATCAGAAGTGTCTGTGCGTCTGAACTCTTTCCAAGTCTGGGCATGTAAGTGTGGCAGTATCTACCTAATGAATGCTGCTATTATCCAGTAAGGAAATTCCAATTAAATGATACCATTACCTAGAAATGGATGGGTTCCAGAATCTCAGCATCGAGAGAAGGAGAAAGAAAAATAAAATAAAATGTAAATCTAGAGATGTCACTTATGTTTTTGAAAAATAACTAATACTGCTCCCTGAGGCCACAGGGTTTTTTCCCTTCACTGTCCTGCTTTACTGCTTGGGTTCATGATAACATATCAAGGCGGCATATTTCAAGTATCTCCCCTGGGCTATCTGAAAACATGTAGCACTACTATTAGAAACCACATATGCTTTCATATAGTCTTATTGGCAGGAGGTTTAGATCTTGGCTAGTGTCATTTCCACATGCTGTTCTAGTGATTTTTTTTTTTTAATATTCTCTCAACTTGCCTTCAGCTTCTGTCTCCTTTCCTTCTTTGATCAGCTTTAATAATTAAGAAAAAAGTTCTGGGAGGGCAATCATATTCTACTTAGAACAATTTATATTTGGAAAAATTTGGGCTTGGAATTGATCCAGAAAACATTTGAACTCAAATCCATACTCCACAGATTTTTTAGGTAGTAAAGATATATTTCTCCTATCATTCTGGGAAGTTATTTAGCAATTAGCTACAACAGCCCTCCAGCTCTCTACTCACCAAAATGCCCAGTTGAAGGCATTTATACATTCTGCCACTGTCACAACTTGCTTGGTTTTTTGTTGTTATTTGTTTTGGTTTGGACTAACACTCAATTACAGAATTTTCTAACTCTTTACTTTTGTATCTAGCAGCAAATCAGGAAAACATGCTGTGTCACAGCTCAAAAGGTCACTGACCTGATGCTAAGATACAATTTCCTGAAAACAATCCCAGTTTTTGGTTATGGCATTTTCGGTAAAAGAGGAAATAAGTATCCTGATGCCAAGAGGCATTTATCAGTTTAACAATTATTAATATTTTCTGATTCCTTCAAATCACCTTTCAGGCTCTCTCCTTTTTTAAAGGATGCATAAGGGGAAAAAAATCACTTTTTACTGGACCCCCAGCTAACTTCCAACTACCTTTCTTTATTTTAATAAGCTAGCACTCAAGGTAAGATAATTGCATAGAAACTACACCCTTTGGTAGAGTCTTCCTAAGAAACCATGTCTAATATGATTTTAATGATGTTTTCAACAACCCATAGATCCTGCTCACAGTTGGTCATTGTTTCTATCACCAGAAATGTGAATATCAGGTTGATCTTTATTCCTATGCATTATTTCTATATGAAGCCGGTGTTTAAAAAGGAGAGAGATATTTAATTCCAGCTTAGAGGTACTGTTATACCTTGAAGTAATTCAGGTTTCTGAATTACTCAGGACTTTCTACATTATGGTGGGCAAATGTGTAAATCACCTAAGAAGAAGATAGAAAGACAGACCAAAAGAGACAGGGCTGAAAGGTTTTATCTGGTTCATAGCAAGATTATACCTGTGTGTCATAGAAAGGCTCCACCAAATTAAAGGGGATGGTGCTGACTGGGTCAAAGACTTTCCAGCCAATTCTGTAGTTACAGTAAGGCTTTTGTGTCACCTCACTGTTGCAGGTGGATTTGCTTTCTCCCCATGTTTTCTAAATAGAATATAAGGTAGAATTTAGTATCAAATCATCATTCCTCTGGGATAGTGGATTATCACAAGCCCTGAGATCTCTGAAAAACCAGCCATATTCATTACCCTCTACCACCTACGCTGTGGTACTCCACTTCGATAATGCAGTTCCAGTCATTTTTACCCAGTTGTTACAGGAGAATTGCTACCACAACATAATGACTGCTGATTCTCATTCTCACTAACTTAGACCTACATGCTGTTGCCGGGTCCCTACCCACCTGTAATGCAGGAGATGCTGGTTTGATCCCTGGGTCAGAAAGATCCCTTGGAGAAGGAAATGCAACCCACTCTAGTATTCTGGCCAGGAAAGTCTCATGGACAGAGGAGCTGGTAGGCTGCAGTCCATGGGATCGCAAGGGGTCGGACACGATTGAGCATAGCACACAGCACATTCTAATGTCAACAAGTCTGCCTCTGAACCCTGACCCAGGGCAGTAACAGCGTCTCCGGAAGAAAACCTCAGATGATCTCTGTTAGTCTACTGGGATTATAGGTATCACCAGTAATCTGCAGCTGTGATGGCTACCTTTATGTGTGAATTTGGCTAAGGTGTGTCCATATAATTGGTAAAATATTATTCCTGGGTGTGTCTGTGGGGATCTTTTAAGAATAGATCAGCATTTGAATTAGTCAACTGAATAAAGAAGATCATTCTTATAAATTTTGGTGGGCATCATTCTATTCATAAAGGGCCTAAACAGGAGAAAAAATAAAGAACAGTTGAAGGATGAATTTGCTTCCTGCTTCAACTGCGACATCATCATTTTCTGTCTTTAGATTTGGTACTCCAGGTTTTCAGCTTGGACTAGAATTATAACCACAGACTTTCACATGCCTCCAACTAGCAGTGGGCAGATCTTGATTTTCTTACCCTTCATAATCACATCATGACTTGTAATATAAACCAATTTCTATAAATATTCCTACTATGGCCTGTTGGAACTCAGCATTCAGATGCTTATATCTTTCCTCTTCTCCTGGGCTTTTTGCTTCTCTTCTTTCAACAGCTATTTGTAAGGTTTCCCCAGACAGCCATTTTGGTTTTTTGCATTTCTTTTCCATGGGAATGGTCTTGATCCCTGTCTCCCNAGCATAGCCCCTGCTCCTTACCTTGGATGAGGGGTATCTCCTCCCGCTGCCCTCCCTAACCTTCAACATGGGATAGCTGCTCTGGGCCTTTCTGCACCCGTACAGCAACCACTCCTTGGACATGGGGTTGCTTCTCCCAGTCACTGCCCTGGCCTCGGGTGTGCAGTTGGTCCTTCCTGCTGCTGCCCCTGGCCTCAGGCACTGCCCCTGGCCTCGGACACAGGGTGGCTCCTCTTAGGCGCCACCCCTGGCCTCGGACGCTGGGTGACTCCTCTTGGCCATCACACCTGACCTCGGACACGTGGTAGCTCCTCTCAGCCGTTTCTGTGCTCTTGCAGCCTGGCATTCTAGGCTGCTGCCCCTGACCTTGGATGTGAGGTAGCTCTTGGCCGGGCTTAGTGCACCAGCCGCCACTGCCACCTGCAAGCATCTGTATGCCAAGTTCCAAAGAATAGCAAGAAGAGACAAGAAAGCCTTCTTCAATTATCAATGCAAAGAAATAAGGAAAAAAACAGAATGGGAAAGACTAGAGATATCTTCAAGAAAATTAAAGATACCAAGGGAACATTTCATGCAAAGATGGGCTCAATAAAGCATAGAAATGGTATGGACCTAACAGAAGCAGAATATATTAAGAAGAGGTGGTAAGAATACAAAGAAGAACTGTACAAAAAAATCTTCACAACCAGATAATCACGATGGTGTGATCACTCATCTTGAGCCATACATCCTGGAACATGAAGTCAAGTGAGCCTTAGAAAGCATCACTAGGAACAATGCTAGTGGAGGTGATAGAATTCCAGTTGATCTCTTTCAAATCCTGAAAGATGATGCTGTGAAAGTGCTGCACTCAATATGCCAGCAAATTTGGAAAATTTAGCAGTGGCAACAGGACTGGAAAAGGTCAGTTTTCATTCTAATCCCAAAGAAAGGCAATGCCAAAGAATGGTGAAACTAACGCGTAATTGCACTCATCTCACATGTTAGTAAAGTAATGCTCAAAATTTCCAAGACAGGCTTCAGCAATACATGAACTGTCAACTTCCTGAAGTTCAAGCTGGTTTTAGAAAAGGCAGAGGAACCAGAGATCAAATTGCCAACATCTGCTGGATCATCAAAAAAGCAAGAGAGTTCCAGAAAAACATCTATTTCTGCTTTATTGACTATGTCAAAGCCTTTGACTGTGTGGATCACAATAAACTGTGGAAAATTCTGAAAGAGATGGGAATACCAGAGCACCTGACCTGCCTCTTGAGAAATCTGTATGCAGGCCAGGCAGCAACAGTTAGAACTGGACATGGAACAACAGACTGGTTCCAAATAGGAAAACGTCAAGGCTGTATATTGTTACCCTGCTTATTTAACTTCTGTGCAGAGTACATCATGAGAAATGCTGGACTGGAAGAAACACAAGCTGGAGGCAAGATTGCCAGAAGAAATATCAATAACCTCAGGGATGCAGATGAGACCATCCTTATGGCAGAAAGTGAAGAGCAAATAAAAAGCCTCTTGATGAAAGTAAAAAGGAGAGTGAAAAAGTTGGCTTAAAGCTCAACATTCAGAAAATGAAGATCATGGCATCCAGTCCCATCACTTCATGGGAAATGGAGAAACAGTGGAAACAGTGGCTGACTTCATTTTGGGGGGCTCCAAAATCACTGCAGATGGTGACTGCAGCCATGAAATTAAAAGATGCTTACTTCTTGGAAGAACAGTCATGACCAACCTAGACAGCATATTCAAAAACAGAGACATTACTTTGCCGACTAAGGTCCATCTAGTCAAGGCTATGGTTTTTCCAGTGGTCATGTATGGATGTGAGGGTTGGACTGTGAAGAAGGCTGAGCGCCGAAGAATTGATGCTTTTGAACTGTGGTGTTGGAGAAGACTCTTGAGAGTACCTTGGACTCCAAGGAGATCCAATCAGTCCATTCTGAAGGAGATCAACCCTGGGATTTCTTTGGAAGGACTGATGCAGACGCTGAAACTCCAGTACTTTGGCCGCCTCATGCGAAGTGTTGACTCATTGGAAAAGACTTTGATGCTGGGAGGGATTGGGGGCAGGAGGAGAAGGGGACGACCGAGGATGAGATGGCTGGATGACATCATTGACTCAATGGATGTGAGTCTGAGTGAACTCCGGGAGTTGGTGATGGACAGGGAGGCCTGAGGTGCTGTCATTCATGGGGTCGCAAAGAATCAGCCACGACTATGTGACTGAACTGAACTTATGGCCTGTTGAAATCTACCAATGTATTGTTACTGAATGCAGAGTTGCGTACTGGTGGCCAGCATGAGCAGACAAAACCAGCTCCAGCACATCTATCTAGATTACCTACGATTCTTTTCTTCATCTTGGAACTTCTGTCAATTATTTTACTTGAACTATATATGTGAACAGCTTGTAGACTGTGGAATCCACCCAACCCACCTCCAATAGAATGTCTGTGTGTGAAAGTAAACTTCCCTGTTCAAGTAGGCTATCCACATTGCCACACCTATTCTCATTATATGCTCAATCTAAAACTCACACCTACAGGTTTAGTGACAGACACTGATCCTCACCAATACATCACTGAAGAATTCTGGAACAACTACAGGGCAAAATCAAGTATGCTAAAATACATTCAGGGTATTTGTATTTTAGCTTAATTAACATGAAATTAAATTGATTACCAATTACTCTTTAATTGTTTCATACTAGTAGCATGAGAACATGACTTCATGTTATTAAATTATCAGAAGTACTTATATGAAAGTTTACAGGGTTTCAAATTTTTTGGCTACCATATGTTATTAAAAAGCCTAGCAGGTGGTCTTATTTCTGAGCCATGCGGTCAGTAGCCTCATTGAGAATTCAGCTATTTTTGTGTAATTTGTCACTGGCTCTCTCTGAATGTACTATGTACTGAGTTTCTTTTCTCTGATATTATCTAAATTAAAGTAAATTGAAAAAGATGCACGCGTGAGATGGCTAACTAATAGAGTGAGTAGAATTTTAAATCAACTAATTAAACAAATGAAAGCCATCTGGTAAAACAAAAATGTAGTAGAGAAATACGGTTAAGATCTAGACTTCTTGAGCCAGAGATGTGTTTCCATCCCCACATTTGCCAATATCAGTTGTATGATATTGAACAAGTTACTAAACATCTGTTGGCAGAGGCTGCCAGCTGATCATCATATGATTTTACTTCTCCTAGGTTCCTTGCTAGACTATATATCTCAACATTTCTTGCAGTTAATTGTGGCCATCTGACCAGTTTTACCAATGGAATGTGAACAGAAAAGCAAGAGATGGTACTTGGGGGCTAAGGATTTTATGAAGCTAGTATTCCATCCTCCATTCTTTTTTTTCAATACAGACTGAAATACAGATTCATATGACAATAAAGACTCTGAAGCATGGTGAAGCAAGCTGGAACAAGCCTGGTTCCTTGAATTACCACAAGGAGAAGAGTTACCTGCACACCAAAGCCATCACTTTGACTTTTCCTTGAGTGCATTGTCTTTGAACTTCAAAGCATCTGTTATATCAATTTAGCATAGGTGAATGAACCCAACATCTCTTTAAACAAAAATATAATACCACTACCTGACTTAATTAACATTGTTTTGGTTGGAAGCAACAAAACTTCACTGAAGCTACCTTAAGTTAAATGGAGAAATTTCCCACAGTAAACTGATAGTTCAGGAAAACAGCTGGTTTTTAAGAGAAGATAGAGACAGTCAGGAAAGCCATCTGAAAAACCAAGAATCAGTTTTAAAATATCTTATCTCTCTATACATTCATTGTTTTATCTTTACATGTTAATGACAATTCACAGTTGGATTTTACACACCCATGTTCCAGAAAGTAATATCTCACAATTGCAATTTCAAGCTCAAGGAGATAGAATCCATGTGACTCATCTTAGGCCAAGTGTTTACCATTTGTCCACTTTAAAACAAAGCCACGGGATCACAAAATGCTAACATCATTGCCAAAGGCCCACTCCTATGTGTGAAGTAAAGAGAGGCGGTTCTCAAAGTAAGAGGTTTGGGGCAAATAGATTCAAAACGGGCCAAGTACACTAACCTCATGAATGAGAATAAAAAATTAAATGAACACTCCTGAAATCCTTAGCAAAATTCTTATGCACAGTAAGAATTTCAGGCAACTTGTTATTCTTATGATTATTGTTGTTAGACACTGTACCCGTTCTGTTAACATAGCAAATTATCACAAACACAGCAACTTAAACAATATTCACTAAACAACATCCATCTATTATCTCACTGTTTCCATGGGTCAGAAGTCTAGGCATGGCACAGCTCAGTTGGATCCTCTGGTCCAGGTCTTACAAGAACCAAATCAAGATGTTGGCAGGATTGTGTTCCTTTCTAGAGGCAGATTTTTGGAGGGACTTCAAAGCCCTTTTAATTTGTTGGCAGAAATGTTCATGTACTTATAGGAAAAAGGTCCCTATTTTCCTGAAGATTTTCAGTTATAGGCTGTCTTTTATCTCCCAGGACTTCTCCCTGGTCCTTGCAATTGGGCTCCTAGCTCAGGACAAGCAATGACACACTGAATCCTCATTTGAAATCTCTGCCTTCCCCCTTGTGCAGCATCTTTCTTGCTTTCTCTTCCATCACATCTCTCTGACTCAAGCCAGAGAAGACTGTCTTCTTTTAAAACTTGTGTGATTAAATTCAGTTCAGTTCAGTCGCTTAGTCATGTCTGACTCTTTGTGACCCCATGAATTGCAGCACGCCAGGCTTCTGTGTCCATCACCAACTACCGGAATTCACTCAGACTCAAGTCCATCAAGTCAGTGACGCCATCCAGCCATCTCATCCTCTGTCATCCCCCTCTCCTCATCCCCCCAATCCCTCCCAGTATCAGAGTCTTACTTTTCACATGAGGTGGCCAAAGCTTTGGAGTTTCAGCTTTAGCATCATTCCTTCCAAAGAAATCCCAGAGCTGATCTCCTTCAGGATGGACTGGTTGGATCTCCTTGCAGTCCAAGGGACTCTCAAAAGTCTTCTCCAACACCACAGTTCAAAAGCATAAATTCTTCGGCACTCAGCATTCTTCACAGTCCAACTCTCACAGCCATACATGACCACTGGAAAACTATAGCCTTGACTAGACGACGAACCTTTGTTGGCAAAGTAATGTCTCTGCTTTTCAAAAGGCTCTCTAGATTAGTCATAACTTTTCTTCCAAGGAGTAAGCATCTTTTAATTTCATGGCTGCAGTCACCATCTGCAGTGATTTTGGAGCCNATCTAGTCAAGGATGTGGTTTTTCCAGTGGTCATGTATGGATGTGAGGGTTGGACTGTGAAGAAGGCTGAGCGCCGAAGAATTGATGCTTTTGAACTGTGGTGTTGGAGAAGACTCTTGAGAGTACCTTGGACTCCAAGGAGATCCAATCAGTCCATTCTGAAGGAGATCAACCCTGGGATTTCTTTGGAAGGACTGATGCAGACGCTGAAACTCCAGTACTTTGGCCGCCTCATGCGAAGTGTTGACTCATTGGAAAAGACTTTGATGCTGGGAGGGATTGGGGGCAGGAGGAGAAGGGGACGACCGAGGATGAGATGGCTGGATGACATCATTGACTCAATGGATGTGAGTCTGAGTGAACTCCGGGAGTTGGTGATGGACAGGGAGGCCTGAGGTGCTGTCATTCATGGGGTCGCAAAGAATCAGCCACGACTATGTGACTGAACTGAACTGATGGCCTGTTGAAATCTACCAATGTATTGTTACTGAATGCAGAGTTGCGTACTGGTGGCCAGCATGAGCAGACAAAACCAGCTCCAGCACATCTATCTAGATTACCTACGATTCTTTTCTTCATCTTGGAACTTCTGTCAATTATTTTACTTGAACTATATATGTGAACAGCTTGTAGACTGTGGAATCCACCCAACCCACCTCCAATAGAATGTCTGTGTGTGAAAGTAAACTTCCCTGTTCAAGTAGGCTATCCACATTGCCACACCTATTCTCATTATATGCTCAATCTAAAACTCACACCTACAGGTTTAGTGACAGACACTGATCCTCACCAATACATCACTGAAGAATTCTGGAACAACTACAGGGCAAAATCAAGTATGCTAAAATACATTCAGGGTATTTGTATTTTAGCTTAATTAACATGAAATTAAATTGATTACCAATTACTCTTTAATTGTTTCATACTAGTAGCATGAGAACATGACTTCATGTTATTAAATTATCAGAAGTACTTATATGAAAGTTTACAGGGTTTCAAATTTTTTGGCTACCATATGTTATTAAAAAGCCTAGCAGGTGGTCTTATTTCTGAGCCATGCGGTCAGTAGCCTCATTGAGAATTCAGCTATTTTTGTGTAATTTGTCACTGGCTCTCTCTGAATGTACTATGTACTGAGTTTCTTTTCTCTGATATTATCTAAATTAAAGTAAATTGAAAAAGATGCACGCGTGAGACAGCTAACTAATAGAGTGAGTAGAATTTTAAATCAACTAATTAAACAAATGAAAGCCATCTGGTAAAACAAAAATGTAGTAGAGAAATACGGTTAAGATCTAGACTTCTTGAGCCAGAGATGTGTTTCCATCCCCACATTTGCCAATATCAGTTGTATGATATTGAACAAGTTACTAAACATCTGTTGGCAGAGGCTGCCAGCTGATCATCATATGATTTTACTTCTCCTAGGTTCCTTGCTAGACTATATATCTCAACATTTCTTGCAGTTAATTGTGGCCATCTGACCAGTTTTACCAATGGAATGTGAACAGAAAAGCAAGAGATGGTACTTGGGGGCTAAGGATTTAATGAAGCTAGTATTCCATCCTCCATTCTTTTTTTTCAATACAGACTGAAATACAGATTCATATGACAATAAAGACTCTGAAGCATGGTGAAGCAAGCTGGAACAAGCCTGGTTCCTTGAATTACCACAAGGAGAAGAGTTACCTGCACNCAGTTTTACCAATGGAATGTGAACAGAAAAGCAAGAGATGGTACTTGGGGGCTAAGGATTTTATGAAGCTAGTATTCCATCCTCCATTCTTTTTTTTCAATACAGACTGAAATACAGATTCATATGACAATAAAGACTCTGAAGCATGGTGAAGCAAGCTGGAACAAGCCTGGTTCCTTGAATTACCACAAGGAGAAGAGTTACCTGCAGACCAAAGCCATCACTTTGACTTTTCCTTGAGTGCATTGTCTTTGAACTTCAAAGCATCTGTTATATCAATTTAGCATAGCTGAATGAACCCAACATCTCTTTAAACAAAAATATAATACCACTACCTGACTTAATTAACATTGTTTTGGTTGGAAGCAACAAAACTTCACTGAAGCTACCTTAAGTTAAATGGAGAAATTTCCCACAGTAAACTGATAGTTCAGGAAAACAGCTGGTTTTTAAGAGAAGATAGAGACAGTCAGGAAAGCCATCTGAAAAACCAAGAATCAGTTTTAAAATATCTTATCTCTCTATACATTCATTGTTTAATCTTTACATGTTAATGCCAATTCACAGTTGGATTTTACACACCCATGTTCCAGAAAGTAATATCTCACAATTGCAATTTCAAGCTCAAGGAGATAGAATCCATGTGACTCATCTTAGGCCAAGTGTTTACCATTTGTCCACTTTAAAACAAAGCCACGGGATCACAAAATGCTAACATCATTGCCAAAGGCCCACTCCTATGTGTGAAGTAAAGAGAGGCGGTTCTCAAAGTAAAGAGGTTTGGGGCAAATAGATTCAAAACGGGCCAAGTACACTAACCTCATGAATGAGAATAAAAAATTAAATGAACACTCCTGAAATCCTTAGCAAAATTCTTATGCACAGTAAGAATTCCAGGCAACTTGTTATTCTTATGATTATTGTTGTTAGACACTGTACCCGTTCTGTTAACATAGCAAATTATCACAAACACAGCAACTTAAACAATATCCACTAAACAACATCCATCTATTATCTCACTGTTTCCATGGGTCAGAAGTCTAGGCATGGCACAGCTCAGTTGGATCCTCTGGTCCAGGTCTTACAAGAACCAAATCAAGATGTTGGCAGGATTGTGTTCCTTTCTAGAGGCAGATTTTTGGAGGGACTTCAAAGCCCTTTTAATTTGTTGGCAGAAATGTTCATGTACTTATAGGAAAAAGGTCCCTATTTTCCTGAAGATTTTCAGTTATGGGCTGTCTTTTATCTCCCAGGACTTCTCTCTGGTCCTTGCAATTGGGCTCCTAGCTCAGGACAAGCAATGACACACTGAATCCTCATTTGAAATCTCTGCCTTCCCCCTTGTGCAGCATCTTTCTTGCTTTCTCTTCCATCACATCTCTCTGACTCAAGCCAGAGAAGACTGTCTTCTTTTAAAACTTGTGTGATTAAATTCAGTTCAGTTCAGTCGCTTAGTCATGTCTGACTCTTTGTGACCCCATGAATTGCAGCACGCCAGGCTTCTGTGTCCATCACCAACTACCGGAATTCACTCAGACTCAAGTCCATCAAGTCAGTGATGCCATCCAGCCATCTCATCCTCTGTCATCCCCCTCTCCTCATCCCCCCAATCCCTCCCAGTATCAGAGTCTTACTTTTCACATGAGGTGGCCAAAGCTTTGGAGTTTCAGCTTTAGCATCATTCCTTCCAAAGAAATCCCAGAGCTGATCTCCTTCAGGATGGACTGGTTGGATCTCCTTGCAGTCCAAGGGACTCTCAAAAGTCTTCTCCAACACCACAGTTCAAAAGCATAAATTCTTCGGCACTCAGCATTCTTCACAGTCCAACTCTCACAGCCATACATGACCACTGGAAAACTATAGCCTTGACTAGACGACGAACCTTTGTTGGCAAAGTAATGTCTCTGCTTTTCAAAAGGCTCTCTAGATTAGTCATAACTTTTCTTCCAAGGAGTAAGCATCTTTTAATTTCATGGCTGCAGTCACCATCTGCAGTGATTTTGGAGCCCCCCAAAATAAAGTCTGACACGGTTTCCACTGTTTCCCCATCTATTTCCCATGGAGTGATGGAACCAGATGCCATGATCTTCATTTTCTAAATGTTGAGCTTTAAGCCAACTTTTTCACTCTCCTCTTTCACTTTCATCAAGAGGCTTTTTAGTTGCTCTTCACTTTCTGCCATAAGGATGGTGTCATCTCAGGTTATTGATATTTCTCCTGGAAATCTTGATTCCAGCTTGTGCTTCTTCCAGTCCAGCATTTCTCATGATGTACTCTGCACAGAAGTTAAATAAGCAGGGTGACAATATACAGCCTTGACGTACTCCTTTTCCTATTTGGAACCAGTCTGTTGTTCCATGTCCAGTTCTAACTGTTGCTTCCTGACTGCATATATGTTTCTCAAGAGGCAAGTTAGGTGGTCTGGTATTCCCATCTCTCTCAGAATTTTCAACAGTTTATTGTAATCCACAGAGTAAAAGCTTTGGCATAGTCAATAAAGCAGAAATAGATGTTTTTCTGGAAGACTCTTGCTTTTTCGATGATCCAGCGGATGTTGGCAATTTGATCTCTGGTTCCTCTGTCTTTTCTAAAACCAGCTTGAACTTCTGGAAGTTTACGGTTCATGTATTGCTGAAGCCTGGCTTGGAGAATTTTGAGCATTACTTTATTAGCATGTGAGATGAATGCAATTGTGTGGTAGTTTGAGCATTCTTTATTGCCTTTCTTCGGAATTGGAATGAAAACCGACCTTTTCCAGCCCTGTGGCCACTGCTGAGTTTTCCAAATTTGCTGGCATATTGAGTGCAGCACTTTCACAGCATCATCTTTCAGGATTTGATAGAGATCAATAGGAATTTCATCACCTCCACTATCCTTGTTTGTAGTGATGCTTTCTAAGGCCCACTTGACCTCACATTCCAGGATGTCTGGCTCTAGATGAGTGATCACACCATTGTGATTATCTGAGTCATGAAGATATTTTTTGTATAGTTCTGTGTATTCTTGCCACCTCTTCTTAATATCTTCTGCTTCTGTTAGGTCCAGACCATTTCTGTCCTTTATCGAGCCCATCTTTGCATGAAATGTTCCCTTGGTATCTCTAATTTTCTTGAAGAGATCTCTAGTCTTTCCCATTCTGTTCTTTTCCTCTATTTCTTTGCATTGATCGCTAAAGAAGGCTTTCTTATCTCTTCTTGCTATTCTTTGGAACTCTGCATTCAGATGCTTATATCTTTCCTTTTCTCCTTTGCTTTTCACTTCTCTTCTTTTCACAGCTATTTG
>SJYW01028620.1:205163-252267 GCA_006410735.1 Raphicerus campestris | reverse complement strand
AAAGGCTTTGGCATAGTCAATAAAGCAGAAATAGATGTTTTTCTGGAACTCTCTTGCTTTTTCGATGATCCAGCGGATGTTGGCAATTTGATCTCTGGTTCCTCTGTCTTTTCTAAAACCAGCTTGAACTTCTGGAAGTTTACGGTTCATGTATTGCTGAAGCCTGGCTTGGAGAATTTTGAGCATTACTTTATTAGCATGTGAGATGAATGCAATTGTGTGGTAGTTTGAGCATTCTTTATTGCCTTTCTTCGGAATTGGAATGAAAACCGACCTTTTCCAGCCCTGTGGCCACTGCTGAGTTTTCCAAATTTGCTGGCATATTGAGTGCAGCACTTTCACAGCATCATCTTTCAGGATTTGATAGAGATCAATAGGAATTTCATCACCTCCACTATCCTTGTTTGTAGTGATGCTTTCTAAGGCCCACTTGACCTCACATTCCAGGATGTCTGGCTCTAGATGAGTGATCACACCATTGTGATTATCTGAGTCATGAAGATATTTTTTGTATAGTTCTGTGTATTCTTGCCACCTCTTCTTAATATCTTCTGCTTCTGTTAGGTCCAGACCATTTCTGTCCTTTATCGAGCCCATCTTTGCATGAAATGTTCCCTTGGTATCTCTAATTTTCTTGAAGTGATTAAATTAGACCTGCCCAAATTATCCAAAATAATCTTCCTACTTTAAATTTCATAACCTTGTTTAGTTGCTCGGTCATGTCTGACTCTTTTGTGACCTCATAGACTGTAGCCCCCTAGGCTCCTCTTTCCATGGGATTTCCCAGGCCAAAATACTCGAGGGGGTTGTCGTTTTCTTCTCCAGAGTATCTTCCAGAGCCAGGGATTAAACCTGTGTCTATGTCTTTTGCATTTGCAGGTGGATTCTTTACACTAGCAAATTAATTTCTTTATATATATTTAAAATTCATAATTATTGTAACCTTGTTTATTTAATTTATATGCAGAGTACATCATGCAAAATACCAGGTTTGATGAAGCACAAGCTGGAATCAAGATTGCTGGGTGAAATATCAATAACCTCAGATATGAAGATAACACCACCCTTATGGCAGAAAGCAAAGAGGAACTAAAGAAGAGCCCCTGGATGAAAGCGAAAGATGAGAGTGAAAAAGCTGGCTTAAATTTCAGCATTCAAAAAATGAAGATCATGGCATCCGGTCCATCATTTCATGGCATATAGATGGGGAAACAATGGAAAAATTGAGAGATTCAAAATCACTGTGGACAGTGACTGCAGTCATGAAATTAAAAGATGCTTGCTCTTTGGAAGAAAAGCTCTGAAAAACCTTGAAAGTGTATTAAAAAGCAGAGATAATACTTTGCCAACAGACGTCTGTATAGTCAAAGCTATGGTTTTTCCAGTAGTCATATATTGATGTGAGAGTTGGACCATAAAGAAAGGCTGAGCACCGAAGAATTGATGCTTTCAAACTGTGGTTTTGGAGAAGACTCTTGAGAGTCTCCTCAACTGCAAGAAGATCAAACCAGTCAGTCTTAAAGGAAATCAACCCTGAATGTTCATTGAAAGCACTGATGCTGAAGCTGAAGCTCCAATACTTTGGCCACCTGATGTGAAGGGCTGACTCACTGTAAAAGACCCTGATGCTGGGAAAGATAGAAGGCAGAAGGATAAGGGGATAACAGAGGATGAGATGGTGGGATAGCATCATCAACTCAATTGACATTAGTATGAGCAAGCTCCAGAAGATGGAGAAGGACAAGGAGGCCTGGTGTGCTTCAGTCCATGGTGGTGAAAAAAGTCGGACATGACTGAGCTACTGAATAACAACAACTCTCTTTGTTAAGTAACATATATACTATGATTTATATTTATTTCACTATTTTTTAATGTGCTCACAACTTCAAGTGCTGAAGAAACAGTCCTAACCAGCATAAAGTCCTGTGCCATGAAGGAGCCTATACACCAGTACCAAGAGACAAGCAATAAGCAAGTTAACACTTAAAACATCAAGGTAATTTTCAGATGATAGTAAAACAGAGTTAAGTGATAGAGAGGGCCCAGAGAGCTAGGTAGGGAGAAGGCAGCTATGTTTTAGATTGGCTGGTTAGGGCAGATCTCCCTAAAGAGTTAGGATTTGAACCTTCCAGGTATAAGATACACTAGAGGAATAGATTCATGGGGATGGGAACCAGTTTGAAGTGCTGTGGCAACAAGGTTGTAAAAAAGTAATCAATGAGAGAAAAGTACTAGATAGATTCAGCAGGGATGTGGGGAGCAGAGATCAGATCACTTGCCTAATACTTTCAAATTCTAATAGTCAATATAGGTACATAAAAATTGAAATCGAGGGCTTCCCTGCTGGCTCAGTGGTAAAGAATCCAGTCAGTCCAGGAGATATGCATTTGATCCCTGATACCAGAAGATCCCACATGCCACAGAGCAGCTAAGCCAGTGTGCAATTGAGCCCACACGTACAGCTGCTGAAGCCTGTGCACCCCAGACTCTGTGCTCCACAACAAGAGAGGTCATGGTAGTGAGAAGCCACTGCAACTAGAGACTAGCTTCCACTCGTCGCAGCTAGAGAAAAGCCTGTGCAGCAGAGACCCAGACAGCCAAAATAAATAAAGATTTATTCTTTGAAAAGTATAATCTTATTTTAAAGCCATTAAAACATACAAATACTCAGTTCAAACTGGCCTGTTTGGAAACAGTATTTCAAATCAAATATAAAGTTATAGCTAAAAGAAAAAGTTACAGTGGATAATTTCACCCTGATATTCCTCAGTCCACGTAGTCCTATGAAATCATTCTTATCCCTCAAGTGTAAATAACACACATATTTCTTCATGAAAAAGATGCCCATATAACATCTGTAGTGGGAGAACTAAGAATCTTCTTCCTCATGCCCTTTTGCAAGAATCTTTAGAGTTCATGTTTCTTCAAGTCTGTTTGCCCTAATTTACTGTTTCTGCTAAATTTTAATTTCACTTGTATCTGTCTTCTGCTTTTTACTTCCCCCCAAATTAGGAAAATAATTTGTTTTCCTTAATCTCCTTTGAATTCTTTCCCCAAAACAGACATAATTGTATTAGGCTGATTATAAGCAGGAGAGAAATACAAGTATAAGTANATAACAACAACTCTCTTTGTTAAGTAACATATATACTATGATTTATATTTATTTCACTATTTTTTAATGTGCTCACAACTTCAAGTGCTGAAGAAACAGTCCTAACCAGCATAAAGTCCTGTGCCATGAAGGAGCCTATACACCAGTACCAAGAGACAAGCAATAAGCAAGTTAACACTTAAAACATCAAGGTAATTTTCAGATGATAGTAAAACAGAGTTAAGTGATAGAGAGGGCCCAGAGAGCTAGGTAGGGAGAAGGCAGCTATGTTTTAGATTGGCTGGTTAGGGCAGATCTCCCTAAAGAGTTAGGATTTGAACCTTCCAGGTATAAGATACACTAGAGGAATAGATTCATGGGGATGGGAACCAGTTTGAAGTGCTGTGGCAACAAGGTTGTAAAAAAGTAATCAATGAGAGAAAAGTACTAGATAGATTCAGCAGGGATGTGGGGAGCAGAGATCAGATCACTTGCCTAATACTTTCAAATTCTAATAGTCAATATAGGTACATAAAAATTGAAATCGAGGGCTTCCCTGCTGGCTCAGTGGTAAAGAATCCAGTCAGTCCAGGAGATATGCATTTGATCCCTGATACCAGAAGATCCCACATGCCACAGAGCAGCTAAGCCAGTGTGCAATTGAGCCCACACGTACAGCTGCTGAAGCCTGTGCACCCCAGACTCTGTGCTCCACAACAAGAGAGGTCATGGTAGTGAGAAGCCACTGCAACTAGAGACTAGCTTCCACTCGTCGCAGCTAGAGAAAAGCCTGTGCAGCAGAGACCCAGACAGCCAAAATAAATAAAGATTTATTCTTTGAAAAGTATAATCTTATTTTAAAGCCATTAAAACATACAAATACTCAGTTCAAACTGGCCTGTTTGGAAACAGTATTTCAAATCAAATATAAAGTTATAGCTAAAAGAAAAAGTTACAGTGGATAATTTCACCCTGATATTCCTCAGTCCACGTAGTCCTATGAAATCATTCTTATCCCTCAAGTGTAAATAACACACATATTTCTTCATGAAAAAGATGCCCATATAACATCTGTAGTGGGAGAACTAAGAATCTTCTTCCTCATGCCCTTTTGCAAGAATCTTTAGAGTTCATGTTTCTTCAAGTCTGTTTGCCCTAATTTACTGTTTCTGCTAAATTTTAATTTCACTTGTATCTGTCTTCTGCTTTTTACTTCCCCCCAAATTAGGAAAATAATTTGTTTTCCTTAATCTCCTTTGAATTCTTTCCCCAAAACAGACATAATTGTATTAGGCTGATTATAAGCAGGAGAGAAATACAAGTATAAGTAATATCACAGCTACTTCAAACTGAATAATGATCATCTTTGTTCCAGATGACATTGGTTATTCTCATCTGGGGGATGGGGTGTTCATAATGTTCTCTTAGTCTTCAACAACGTTGCCTTCTCATTTCTTTATTACTCTATCACCTTAGCCCCTTACTCAGGATTGTCAAAGGAAACTTGAAATCAACTATCCCTATGGCTGCCAGGTCACAAGAATACCTCAAATTTTTTCCTTAAATGGTATTTTTATCTTTCACAGGAATTGTGCTGTTGGATTATTTTTACTCATTGTCTTAAAAACTATGAAAGCTTTTTTGAAAAACATAATTTACTTTTTCCTTTAGGCATTAACTTTCTTCATTATGACACNCAGGTCACAAGAATACCTCAAATTTTTTCCTTAAATGGTATTTTTATCTTTCACAGGAATTGTGCTGTTGGATTATTTTTACTCATTGTCTTAAAAACTATGAAAGCTTTTTTGAAAAACATAATTTACTTTTTCCTTTAGGCATTAACTTTCTTCATTATGACACACATGCCCCACACACACACACACATACACACACACACACACTTTCAGAGGAAACATGCTCTATAAATTCAAAAAAGATAATGATAATTATTCATAATTTCTTATGATATATACTAGAATTCATATGTAAAATGATCTGTCCCTGAGAGATGGACAGAATGAGAGATATTTAAAACCTTAGCTGGAAAAAAAGACCTAGTTAAAATGTGTAAAACCTTACTTTATTCAGCAACCCAACTTAAAAATGGCATTGTTAAAAAGGCTGCATTCAAATTTTCAGTGAACAGAGACCTAAATTTAATTATTCTGTTGGCTTGAAAACTTTGAGAACTTTTTATCATTCTTACAGAGTCCTAAAATATGGTCTTTAAGCAGCCCTGGACTTTTTGTACATTCAAACCATATGCCTCTTGTTCAGACTCCCACTTTTTAACTCTATGTAGTCTAATGCCTTAAGTATCTTTGGAAAAAAGAAAAACAATGCAGAATTCTGGTTCATAAATCAAATTATAAACACTTCAAGTTATTAAATGATGACTCTGACAATCAACATCTTAATATAAATGCTGTGACCATTTTTCAGAGAAATATGTATTCAAATAATTTATGAAATTTCATCATTGTTTTGACAAGGGACAGTGTAAGATCAAGAAGGCCCAGCTCGGTCTGGGTATTAATTTCAGTTCTGTCATTTACTAGTAAGTCATTTCATTTTTTGTGTTTCAGTCTTTTCTTCAGTTAAATGCGTAATAATTTATACAGTTTTATAAGAATTCAATGAGTTAATACAAGTTAAGTTCTTAAATCAATGTCTGGCATGAGACAGTATTTTTAAAGATTATCTGCTAAGATAAAAATATATGAAGATATAAAATTATTAAACTTCACAGAATTGGGGAAATGAAAGTATTTCTCCTACTGAGAAAATATTAAATTAGTGGGTTATCCAAAACTTTCCCCATAAGTGCCAGTTAGACTAAACTTCTCAACTGATAGATCAAAGTACAAATAAAAATAAAGTATGACATATTGGGAAAAGTTTACCATGTCAAAATTATTTTATAATACTGTTAGCTTTCAGTGATTCCCTTCATGGATCACTGCCTTGTTTGTGGTGAAGGGGTTTACATAATTCAGTGAAACTATGAGCCATGCCAGGTAGGGCCACCCAAGATGGACAGGTCATAACGGACAGTTCTGACAAAACTTGATCCACCAGAGGAGGAAAGTGGCAAACCCCCAGTATACTAGCCATGAGAAACCCATGAACTGTATTATAAAAAGGGGGAAAGATATAACACTGAAAGATGAGCCCCCCAGGTCAGAAGGTGTCCAATGTGCTACTGGGGAAGAGCGGAGAACAACTACTCATAGCTACAGAAAGAATGAAGCAGCTGGGCTGAAGTGGAAGTGAATCTCAGTTGTGGATATGTCTGGTGTTGGAAGTAAAATCTGATGCTGTAAAGAACATATTGCCTAGGAACCTGGAATGTTGCATCCATGAATCAAGGTAAACTGGACATTGTCAAGCAGGAGATGACAAGAGTAAACATCAACATCTTAGGAGTCAATGAACTAACATCGACAGGCATAAGTGAATTAAATTCTGATGAATATTATCTCTACTACTGTGGGCAAGAATTGCATAGAAGAAATGGAGTAGCCATCACAATCAACAAAATTCAATATAGTTCTGGAAGTTTTGGCCACAGCAATCAGAGCAGAAAGAGAAATAAAAGGAATCCAAATTGGAAAAGAANCAGGAGGAGAAGGGGACGACCGAGGATGAGATGGCTGGATGCCATCACGGACTTGATGGACGTGAATCTGAACGAACTCCAAGAGATGGTGATGAACAGGGAGGCCTGGCGTGCTGCAATTCATGGGGTCGCAAAGAGTCGGACACAACTGAGTGACTGAACTGAACTGAACTGAACTGTGATGATACTCACAGTCAAAGGCTTTGGCATAGTCAATAAAGCTGATGCTTTTATGGAATACTCTTGCTTTTTCTATGATCCAGCAGATGTTGGCAATTTGATTTCTGGTTCTTCTGCCTTTTCTAAATCTAGCATGAACATCTGGAAGTTCTCAGTTCATGTACTGTTGAAGCCTAGTCTGGCAAAGTTTAGCATTAATTTGCTAACATGTGAGATGAGTACAATTGTGCAGTATTTTGAACATTCTTTGGCATTACCTTTAGTTGGAATTGGAATGAAAACTGACATTTTCCAGTCTTATGGCCACTGCTGGCATATTGAGTGCAACACTTTAACAGCATCATCTTTGAAGATTTGAAACAGCTCAGCCAAAATTCCAACACCTCCACTAGCATTGTTCATAGTGATGCTTCCTAAGTTACACGTGACTTCAGACTCCAGGGTGTCTGTCTCTAGGTGAGTGATTGCACAATTGTGGTTATCTGGGTCATGAAATCTTTTTTTGTATAGTTCTTCTGTGTATTCTTGCTACCTCTTAATATCTTCTGCTTCTGTTAGGTCCATACCATTTCTATCCCTTGTTGACCCTATCTTTGCATAAAACATTCCCTTGGTATCTCTAATTTTCTTGAAGAGATCTACAGTCTTTACCATTCTATTGTTTTCCTCTATTTCTTTGCATTTATCACTTAGGAAGGCTTTGTCTCTCCTTACTATTCTTTGGAACTCTGCATTCAGATGGATAGATCTTTCCTTTTCTCCTTTGCCTTCAGCTTCTCCTTTTCTTAGCTCTCTGTAAGGCCTCCTCAAACAACCATTTTGGCTTTTTGCATTTCTCTTTCTTGGGGATGGTTTTGTTTATTACCTCTTGCACAGTGTCATGAACCTCTGTTCATAGTTCTTCAGCTACTTTGTCTATCAGATCTAATCCATTGAATCTATTTGTCACTTCCACTATATAATTGTAATGGATTTAATTTAGATCATACCTGAATGGTCTGAATTAAAACTCAACATTCAGAAAACTAAGATCACAGCCTCTGGTCCCATCACTTAATGGCAAATAGATAGGGAAACAGTGGAAACAGTGACAGGCTTTATTTTCTTGGGCTCCAAAATCACTGCAGATGGTGACTGCAGCCATGAAATTAAGGTGCTTGCTCCTTGGAAGACAAGTTATGACCAATCTAGAGAGCTTATTAAAAAGCAGAGACATTACTTTGCAAACAAAAGGTCATCTAGTCAAAGCTATGTTTTTTTCTAGCCGTCATGTATGGATGTGAGAGTTGGACTATAAAGAAATCTGAGCACCAAAGAACTGATGCCTTTGAACTGTGGTGTTGGATAAGACACTTGAGAGTCCCTTGGACAGCAAGGAGATCAAGCCAGTCCATCCTAAAGAAATCAGTCCTGAATATTCATTCGAAGGACTGATGCTGAAGCTCAAACTCCAACACTTTGGCCACCTGATGCGAAGAACTGACTCATCAGCCACCTGATGTGAAGTAGTGACTCATTGGAAAAGACCCTCATGCTGGGAAAATGAAGGCAGGAGGAGAAGGGGACGACAGAGGATGAGATGCTTGGATGGCATCACCAATTCAATGGACATGAGTCTGAGTAAACTCCAGGAGTTGGTGATGGACAGGGAGGCCTGGCATGCTGCAGTCCATGGGGTCACAGTCAGACACAACTAAGCGAATGAACTGACTGACTGACTGTCTGGTCTAGTGGTTTTCTGTACTTTCTTCTATTTAAGTCTAAGTTTTTCTATAAGAAGTTCATGATCTGGACCACAGTCAGCTCCCAGTCTTGTTTTTGCTGACTGTATAGAGCTTCTTCATCTTTGGCTGCAAAGAATATAATCCATCTGATTTTGGTATGACCATCTGATGATGTCCATGTGTAGAGTTGTCTCTTGTGTTGCTGGAAGAGGATGTTTGCTATGACCAGTGTGTTCTCTTGGGAAAACTGTTAGACTTTGCCCTGCTTCATTTTGTACTTCAAGGCCAAACTTGTTTGTTACTTCAGGTGTCGCTTGACTTCCTACTTTTGCATTTCATGTGATGAGAAGCACATCTTTGTGTGTGTGTGTGCATGTTTTGGTGTTAGTTCTAGAAGGTCTTGTAGGTNTCATTTTGTACTTCAAGGCCAAACTTGTTTGTTACTTCAGGTGTCGCTTGACTTCCTACTTTTGCATTTCATGTGATGAGAAGCACATCTTTGTGTGTGTGTGTGCATGTTTTGGTGTTAGTTCTAGAAGGTCTTGTAGGTCTTCACAGAACCATTCAACTTCAGCTTCTTCAGCGTTAGTGGTTGGGGCATAGACTTGGATTACTGTGATATTGAATGGCTTGCCTTGGAAATGAACAGAGATCATTCTGTCATTTTTGAGATTGCATCCAAGTACTGCATTTTGGACTCTTTTGTTGACTATGGTGGCTACTCCATTTCTTCTAAGGGATTCTTGCCCACAGTAGTAGAAGGATGATCCAGAGAGATGATATGGGGTGGGAGGTGGGAGGGGGATTCAGGATTGGGAGCTCGTATACACCCGTGCTGGATTCATGTCAATGTATGGCAAAACCAATACAGTATTGTAAAGTAAAATAAAGTAAAAATAAAATTAAATAAAAATAAAATACTATAGTGGGCAATGGTCATCTGAATTAAATTCACCCATTCCAGTCCATTTTAGTTCACTGATTCCTAAAATGTCAGTGTTCACTCTTGTCATCTCCTGTTGACTACTTTCAATTTACCTTGATTCACGAACTTAACATTCCAGGTTCCTCTGCAATATGGCTCTTTGCTGCTGCTGCTGCTGCCGCCTAAGTTGTTTCAGTTGTGTCCGACTCTGTGTGACCCCATCGACGGCAGCCCACCAGGCTCCCCCATCCCTGGGATTCTCCATGGCTCTTTACAGCATTGGAATTTACTTCCATCGCCAGTCACAGCCACAACTGGGTGTTGTTTTTGCTTTTGCTCTTTCTCTTCATTCTTTCTAGAGTTATTTCTCCACCCTTTTCCAGTAGCATATTGGACACCTACTGATCTGGGGAGTTCATCTTCAGTGTTATATCTTTTTGTCTTCATACTGTTCATAGGGTTTCATGACAAGGATACTGAAGAGGTTTGCCGTTCCCTTCTCCAGTGGACCACATTTTGTTAGAACTCTCCACCATGACCCATCCATCTTGGGTGGCCCTAAACAGCATAGCTCATAGTTTCATCAAGCTAGACAAGGCTTTGTTCCATGTGATCAGTTTGATTAGTTTTCTGTGATTGTGGTTTCCATTCTGTCTGCCCTCTGATGGATAAGAGGCTTGTAGAAGCTTCCTGATGGGACAGACTGGCTGTGGGAACATATGGGTTTTCTTGTGATGGGCAGGGCCATGCTCAGTAAACCTTTAATCCAACTTTCTGTTGATGAGTGGGTCTGTGTTCCTCCCTGTTGTTTGGTCTGAGACCAAACTAAGGTAGGCGTTATGGAGACCTCCTTCAAAAGGAGTTATGCCAGCACTATTGTATTCAGTGCCTCAACCCACACCTCTGCCAGAGACTCCCGGACACTCAGAGGCAAGTCTGACTCAGTCTCTTATGGGGTCAGCGCTCCCTTCTCTTGGCTCCTGGTGTGCACAGTTTTGTTTGGGTCCCCCAATAATCTGTTTCCCCAGTCAGGTGGAAGTGCTGTAATCAAATATCACTGGCCTCCAAAGCAAAATCCCCGGTTGGCGGGGGGGGGGAGGGTCTCAGCCTCTTTGCCAGATGTCCAGGCTGGGAAATCTGTCGTACATTCTAGAACTTTCATAACAGTGTAAGAACTTCTGTGGTATAATTTTTCCCTAGTTTGTGGGTCATCTGCTCAGTGGTTCTATGATCGGGCTAATGCTGACACATAAACTTGACTTAAAAATTTTGTTTTTAAAAGAGCCATTTACATAGAATGAATAGTATCAGTCCAAGGGAAAAAAAGAGAAAAGAATAACCTATTCAAAATGATAAAAATGGAGAAATAGATAGTGGCCAGTCTAATTTAGGAAATGGAACCCAGTCAAATGGAAAGATTGAAAATCAAAATTTTTTAAAAACCTAACTAATGCTGTGTATAAACATTTCTAGAATAAAGTGCATGATTGAAGTCATTATCTGGATAACTAAGCACAAAACAGAGAAGGCCATGACAGCCCACTCCAGTACTCTTGCTTGGAAAATCCCATGGACAGAGGAGCCTGGTAGGCTGCAGTCCATGGGGTCGCAAAGAGGTGGACATGACTGAGCTACTTCACTTGTGCTTTTTATTTTCATAACATTGGAGAGGAAATGGCAACCCACTCCAGCGTTCTTGCCTGGAAAATCCCAGAGATGGCGGAGCCTGGTGGGCTGCCGTCTATGGGGTCGCACAGAGTCGGACACGACTGAAGGGACGTAGCAGCAGCAAAGCACAAAAATGTAAACGTTTCTGTTCCTCTGTTTAGGTATTTCAGGGAAAGCTTTACTGGGAATGTTCATTTTATGTGACTGCACAGCAGTCATGAATTAGCACTTCTCCACCAAAAAGGCTGAGTAATGACTTTACTCAAGAGTAGAAAGTAATTAAAGAGAACATAGATTCATAAATATCTTAAACTTCATACTTCATATAGCTTCATTGGCCTTTGAAAGCCTTCTAAGAAATTAGGGCTAACCCTAAGGCTAAAAGAAGCCATCCATACAATCATAACTGTATTTGAAAAAATGTACTTTGGATACAGTATGGAGAACTTGTCAGAACAAAGGAGGAAGGCAATAATATAGGTGCCACAGTAACAGAAGGTGAACGTGCTATGTGTTTTGTTCTGTAATTCAACTTCTTTCTCTGTCTCCTTTTCTCTTTGTTTATATTTTCAAGTGTCATTCTTTCTAAGGAGCAATTTTGTAAATTCCAACCTATTTTGTAAAGTCATCCATCCCTGCTTTTGTGCCCCCATTAAACTCAGAATACATTTCTACCCTCTCACATAAACCACTGAATTCTGTACTTATTTACATCCACTCTTATCCTGGCCAGTGAATTCTTAATGAAAGTTATTTTTGTTTCCAGGATCTAACACAATGTTTGGACTTGTGCTTATCAACAAAGCTCTGATTGACATAAGAAACAATTTGGTGCTATTTTCCATATCTTCCCTAAAGACCACTCTTAAAAAGATATTTTGAAAATAGCCATTTTGGTAAGCNCTACCCTCTCACATAAACCACTGAATTCTGTACTTATTTACATCCATTCTTATCCTGGCCAATGAATTCTTAATGAAAGTTATTTTTGTTTCCAGGATCTAACACAATGTTTGGACTTGTGCTTATCAACAAAGCTCTGACTGACATAAGAAATAGTTTGGTACTATTTTCCATATCTTCCCTAAAGACCACTCTTAAAAAGATATTTTGAAAATAGCCATTTTGGTAAGTACTACTGAGTTACTTTAACAGCACTATAATTAAAGTTGTTTAAGGAAGATATCTTGTCTGTTTTTCATACCACATCCCCTGGGCCTAAACTAATGTCTGGCATACAGTAGGCACTCAATAAATACTTAAAGAATAAATAAAAGAAAAACTTTTTAAATTCAAGTTTCAGCTTTCTCCTTCATTTGAAAAGGGTCATCCACCACTGGTATATGTAAAAAACATAATTCACATCTACTTTTAGGGTTTTCAATTATTTACCTACCATAAATTGGAAACATTGACTAAGATAACCATCAGTAATGGTGGTTCAGCATCTGAAGGGTTAGTGTGGAGTAGATTCTATCCTGCCATAATGTCTTAAAAATGGAAAAATGGTAGACCTGATACTCTTGCTGCCTTGGTCCAAAAGAAATGCACTCATAAATATTAAATCTTCCAAAGGGGAATTGTACTATAGATACACCTTGTTTCCTTGATCTTGATCACCATTTTTTTCATTCAATATATTTTTGCTTTATTTTCACACCTGACTAGTGCAAATTCAATATCCTTTATGTAAATTATGTCCTTTATACTATTTGGTTTGTCATTTGCCACCCTATCTCACCAGGCCATATGTGGATCTTAGCAAGTAATACATTCTCCAAAGTCCTAAAAGTTCATTGCTTGTTCTAGAGCAACAGTGGGAGGGAGCATGGAGAAGGATGGATTTTGGCAATCAGACTAGTCTCCTTCCAGAACTCTGTGTCCCCCTCCCTTTCCCTTCCCCCCATCTTCTATCTCTCTCCCTGACACACACATACACACACACACACACAAACCATACGGCTCTGAAAGAAAATACAGTCCATGTCCACAAGCTAAACAATCAAGGTCTGTAGAGAAGAACACACACCTGAAAAACCCAGGCAACAATGACATCATCACTACAATATTATGCAGACCCCACTCCTCCTCATCTGTATATTAATAGTTTCTGAGGGTGATGTAACAAATTACCAGAAAATGCATGATCGCAAACAATAGGATTTATTCTCTCAAAGTTCTAGAAGGTGAAAGTCTTACATCAAGATATCAGCAAGGCCATGCTCTCTGAAGGTCTTAGGGAAAATCTTTTCTTAAAGGTTCTAGGGAAATTCTCTTCCTACATTGCTCTTGGCAATCTTTGATTCCTAGTTTGTAGAGTCATCACTCAAATCGATGCCCTCTGTGTATATTTGTCTTTATATCTCACCCCCCTCTTTTTATAAGGACACTAATCATATTGATTAAAGGGCCCATCCTAATCCAGGGTGACTTCATCTTAGATAATTACATCAACAATCCTATTTTGAAATAAATTCTAAAATTCTGGAAAGATACGAATTTGGTGGTGAGGTGGGTCCTACTCAAGTTAGTACACCACTTTGGGTAAACCTCTGGCTAAGCTATGCTCTGGACATGGTATTGACCTGTAATAGCAAATGGAATCATTACTCGAATCTTCTATTGCAACAATATACAGAAGCTTTAAAATCAGAGCATTAATTTTTCTGAATTCAGTATGAGGCTAGTATCTTCTTACCGTGAAAGTCTGATATTATATGTAGGTGATAACATTCATGGAAAGTTCATAATTTTTTCACATGGAGGCTGTTGCAAAGCTCCCTGTTTTAACACATAGTCTGTCTATCACTTTTCTCTTAGCAACTTCAATGTAATTTTTTTTTTTAGATAGTTGTCCATATGTCTGTAACAACTGCACTAAAGGAAATTTAGTAAAAGGCATGGTTTTCCTTTATAACATAAATTATAAATGAAACATGAGCAGTCTGGATTAAACACTCAACACATTATTTCTACCTGTGCTAATTACAATAGTGATTTTCATACACTTACTTATAAAGACACTATTTCCTTTCATTTTTTCTCTAGCTTTAAGAAAGATTCAGATGCCCATGTATAAATACTTTACACATAATGAATATGACTGCTGCTGCCTTCTATCAGTTTTTCCTCATTTATTCTCCCTCATCTCTTTCCTTGATCACATCAATTATTAATCTTAAACTCTGTGATTGTTTCCCTTAGACAAAGAAAATGGACACTTTCATATTTTAGGAACAAATAGGGTTTATTAGAGATAACTGAAGACGCTTCTCTGTTTTATTTCCATTACTCTGATGATGCCTGCAGTCATGAGGACCGCATTGACTATGGGATAATGCTTTTGTTTCTATGAGGAGGAGCTCAAATTCCATTTCTGATCATAAGCTAGTTTGTGGTACAGTCTCTTATAAATATATACAGAATTCAGATTATTTTCCCTTAACCTTGCTCATATGTAGACTTTATGAAACTGCTGTTTCCCCTGCCTTGGGAGCTCTTTCTGCAGCTGTACACTAATTAAAAGAGCATTTTGTTAAGCAATGGGAGTCCAGAACATATGGAGATTGGAAGTATTTGTGGTCTTGCCCTTTTCCCAGATTAGGTTAAGTAAACCCAGGCCCAGCAGCATCAGAGGAGGACTCTACCATTTATTCTTATCTTTGTAGGAAATTGCCTGTTCATCCCTGTTTTCTGTTACTAAGCTAATTCTCTATCCATGACTAACCAATTCCTCCCTGGATTCAATGCAATTTCACAGTAATTCACATTCTTAGAAAACAGCCCTTGATGAGGAACTTTGCCAAAATCCAAATGAAGTCTAAATAACACATATTCTCTAGCCCTCACTAATTCATTATTTTAGTTACCCACTCAAAGATCTATAATAGTCGAGTATGATTTTATTTTACAAAAACCAGGTTCATTTCCTAATAGAAGGGCATATTTATTTATTCTTTCAGCATTGTTACTTTTTATCATAGACTCTACTGTTTTATTGGCTCCTAACTTTGTACCAGATAAAACATAAATAGTCCTAGAGAATTATTTACATTTAAAATGTTAATAGAGATTTTAAATTATATTTGTAGTTACTAGATATTATTCACATAAAGGTTATAAAAAGATATTTCAAGAAAATATTTCAAGAAAAAAAGTAAAATAGCCCTATAGTTTTCTCAGCCAAAACCAAGGAATGACAAAAATTAAATAAAATGTTCATAACAACATAGATTGTTCAGAGACAGAACTGAAAGACAGAATTATCAGTACTAAGAATAAATTACCAAAGACTAGTGATATTCAAGTATATAGTACAGATAAAGCATCCCAGAAGATGGAGAAAGTGAGAATGAGAGAGAAAGAAAAGAGTAGTAAAATGTGTTAGCTCACCTGTATGATTCTGAGATTTTGTGGTTCTACTAGATTATTTGCTATTATCTCTAGAATCTAGTTATTTCACAAGACCATTACACTCTCCTTAGAAAACAAAAATCAACCCAAAAGGGGTATTTTACTTTGTTATGTACATCATGTAATAAAGGCTTGACTCTTTTCTAGGAAACTAGATTTTACTATATGTGTTTTCTTATCTAGTAGCATTGAATATACTACTACTATCCTAGGTTATGTTTAAAGATGTTCTATGTTTTTAAACCATTGCAGTTAATATATCCTCAAAGGTTGAAATCGTTCCATTTGTCATGGCAGGTCAAAACTGGCAGAAAATGGAACAAATAGCTCTTTTTCATTTCATAATTAAATTTGGTGCAATTTTTCATTTGTACATACCAAAAAAGGGCATCTGTAGTTTTGTGACTTAGCATAAATACTCTAAAATATTATTTCTCTTTCCAAACCCCTTGATAACAACTGAACTAGCCAATTACTCTGTACAGTAAGAATGTAGAAATTAACATTTGCATTTGCCAATAACATCATTTCTTTCCTTCCAACTCTTTCTGTTACTTGAAATTTGCTTTAATTTCTTTGATTTCAATTTCACAATTATCCTTCCACATAGCATTTTTTAAAACAACACTCAATACAAAGTGATAATAGAGATTCTAACAACTGCCTGGGATATTTAAAATCAGTTTCTTTTCTTCTTTTATAAGGGCCATACTAGATTAACTTTTTTTTTAATGTTCCAGTGGCCAGTTTTCCTTCTGTATCATTATTCTTTCAGTTATACATGAATAAAATTCTCATTAAAAACATTACAAGAAAACCTAAAATTCCTTTCACATCATTGTCAACTCCACTTCTCAGATGTAACCATTATTTTTACATAGATACACTTGTATTTTTGTGCATTTACACCCATATATGCACTCACAGAAAATACATAGTACGATTATGTAGGTTTTTAAAAAAATTACAATGCCTTAGACATCTATCATATTACTTTTCTCCTTTTAATTCTAACATCATTTTCCATACAATGGATATATCACTATTTTTTCTCTCATAGGTGGGCATTTAGTCATTTCAAAATGTGTATCAATAGTGCTATAGAGAATATCCTTATATCTATTTTCTTAAATACATAGAACTTAATATTCCTTCCTTTCTATTCCTTACTTGATTCAGCTTCTATTAAATGTCATTCAGTGTATCTCAAATATTACTAATCTCTGAAATTTTACATAATAATATTCTTTTTTAAAACTATCCTCAGAATACGGTTGACTTTTTACACTTAATATAGCCTAGTTTATTTTATAGTTACTTGCCTACTCCTTGGGATAGCCAGGTAATTTTCACCCATTAATCAAATCTTTATAAGTATGTTCTACTTCATGAGAAATAGATGGGGAAACAGTGGAAACAGTGTCAGATTTTATTTTGGGGGCTCCAAAATCACTTCAGATGGTGACTACAGCCATGAAATTAAAAAACGCTTAGTCCTTGGAAGAAAAGTTATGACCAACCTAGATAGTATATTCAAAGGCAGAGACATTACTTTGCTGACTAAGTTCCGTCTAGTCAAGGCTATGATTTTTCTTCTGGTCATGTATAGATGTGAGAGTTGGACTGTGAAGAAGGCTGAGCACCAAAGAATTGATGCTTTTGAACTGTGGTGTTGGAGAAGACTCCTGAGAGTCCCTTGGACTGCAAGGAGATCCAACCAGTCCATTCTGAAGGAGATCAGCCGTGGGATTTCTTTGGAGGGAATGATGCTAAAGCTGAAACTCCAGTACTTTGGCTACCTCATGTGAAGAGCTGACTCACTGGAAAAGACTCTGATGTTGGGAAGGTTTCAGGGCAGGAGGAGAAGGGGACGACAGAGGATGAGATGGCATCACTGACTCAATGAACATAAGTGTGAGTGAACTCCAGGAGATGGTGATGGACAGGGAGGCCTGACGTGCTGCGATTCATGGGGTCGCAAAGAGTCGGACACGACTGAGCAACTGACCTGAACTGATGACACAAAACATTGTTCTAAGTACTAGGAATGTACAAGAGACAAAACACTAGAGATTCTGCCCATATGAAAAAGAAAGGACTATCTTGCATATCTTGATTCTCTTTCGTTGTGCATATCATAATTGATAGAAATGTTCAATAAATCTTTTGCTAAGTCTGACTTATACTATGACATAAATAAATGAGCTAAAGATAACTATATACATAGTGTGATAGTTAATTTTATGTGTCAACTTGTTTGGGCCATGGTACCCAGCTCTGCAGTCAAACATTATTCTGGATGTTTCCACAAGGATATTTTTAGCTGAAATTACATTTAAATCAGTAGATTTTGAAAAAGGTAGATTTCCTTTATAACATGGGTTGGCATCAGTTGAAGATTTGAATAGAACAAAAAGCCTGACATCCCCTGAACAAGAGATTTTACCAGTAGGATGGCCTTTGAACTTAAACTGCAGCAAGTCCTCTTCCCTAAGTCTTCAACCTGATGATATCTGGGCTTGAATAGGAGATTTTGAGCATGTCAGCCTCCTTAATAACATGAGTCAATTCCTAAAACAGACACATGTGCACACTCACACACAAACACACACACCATACTGGTTCTGTTTCTCTGGAGAACCTTGACTAATGCACAGAGGGAAAATAGTGAAATGGTGTGGTTCTTACTCTGGGACCATGGAGAGGTTTTATAGTAATCTCTATTATCCCTACCCGCCCCCCCTTTCTGAGGACTGTCAGCATCAGACTTGATGGTGTACATAGAAGGAACCCTTTTCATTGGAAAATTGTACTTCTCTATTAACAAAATAAAGCTTGCAGATGTGACTTTGACCAACAAATGAGTATTGTCTATGCGATTTGAAAGTATATGCTATTTTCGCTGTGCTACACAAGCAGCATATTATGACAGTATGAAAGATAGCTCCTTCATACTGAACCCCAGAGTGAAAAGACTACAGCTATGACTAATTTACAAGTGATGAACATAAATGTGAACAAGAGACAGGACTTGCTTGTTTTAATGATTTTGCAACTTCATTACTACAGCAAAAGTAGCCTTAATGGACTAGTAGAGTTGACCCTCGAACAATGAGGTCATTAGGTACATCAATCCTTTGTACAGCCAAATTCCACACATAATTTAGAGTCAGCCCTCCATATATGTGGTCCCTCCATATCTGCAGTTCCACATCCATAGACTCAGCCAGACATAGAATGTGTAGGACTAACATATTTATTATTGAAAACCAAATCTTTGCAAAAGTGTACCCTTGTGGTTCAAACTCATGTTGTTCAAGGGTCAACTGTACTGTCTCAGTGGATTACTGAAATAATGCCTTCACCCATCTCCAAAAAAAAATTATAAAAAATATTTTGTGTGTGAATGGATGAATAAAGAAAAGTACTCCTCCTCCTGTCTGCTATATTTAACGTGGAAAACCAACAAAGACCTACTGTAAAGCACACAGAACTCTGCCCAATATTATNACTCATGTTGTTAAAGGGTCAACTGTACTGTCTCAGTGGATTACTGAACTAATGCCTTCACCCATCTCCAAAAAAAAATTATAAAAATATTTTGTGTGTGAATGGATGAATAAAGAAAAGTACTCCTCCTCCTGTCTGCTATATTTAAAGTGGAAAACCAACAAGGACCTACTGTAAAGCACACAGAACTCTGCTCAATATTATGTGGCAGCCTGGATGGGAGGAGAGTTTTGGGGAGAATGGATACATATGTTGGGGAGTATGTAATTTCCTGGGTTCTGTCTTATTGCAGCAAAAAATTGCAGCGGCAGTCCAGAGTTTCAGCTTGGTTACAGCTCAATTTTATTTGACAAGCAAAGGACAATACATCCTCAAGGTGTGAGGGCAGGCCAACTCAAAACAGGCATGCAGCTCAGTTTTGGCTCTTTTTATATGTTTAGTTCTCCTCCTCCTGAGCCTGCCATATGTAAACTGGGTGAGCCAGGAGAGCTGTTCGCTTCACCTGAGGTCCTGACATTGGTCCTCAGAGCTTCCTTTGTTTTACTTTTGTGGGCTTTTCCCTTTCTTTGTATTTTAGCCACCACTATTTTGGACTCTTTTTCCTATTCTAACTACCTAAAATTCCCTCCCTCAAGAGATGGGCAGTCCAATTCCCTGGGAGTAGAGGTGTCGAGGTCTCTTTGGCTACTTCCTGCTGAGCTGGAACACCAAGGGGCATTGGGCCTCCCCTCTTGTTCATCTCAAGCCTCAGAGTCCTTATAGTGGTGTCCATCTAAGGGTAATATTTTCTGTGGTTGGGCATAGTTTTATATATCCTTGTTAAACTGGCAGTGCACATTGTACCTTGTTAACCTGGGCAGAGACAAAATGGGATAGATGATTGATAATACATGGAGCAATCATAAGCACCATCAATATGGTGATAACAGGGATTAGTAGGGGCANCCATATATGTGGTCCCTCCATATCTGCAGTTCCACATCCATAGACTCAGCCAGACATAGAATGTGTAGGACTAACATATTTATTATTGAAAACCAAATCTTTGCAAAAGTATACCCTTGTGGTTCAAACTCATGTTGTTAAAGGGTCAACTGTACTGTCTCAGTGGATTACTGAACTAATGCCTTCACCCATCTCCAAAAAAAAATTATAAAAATATTTTGTGTGTGAATGGATGAATAAAGAAAAGTACTCCTCCTCCTGTCTGCTATATTTAAAGTGGAAAACCAACAAGGACCTACTGTAAAGCACACAGAACTCTGCTCAATATTATGTGGCAGCCTGGATGGGAGGAGAGTTTTGGGGAGAATGGATACATATGTTGGGGAGTATGTAATTTCCTGGGTTCTGTCTTATTGCAGCAAAAAATTGCAGCGGCAGTCCAGAGTTTCAGCTTGGTTACAGCTCAATTTTATTTGACAAGCAAAGGACAATACATCCTCAAGGTGTGAGGGCAGGCCAACTCAAAACAGGCATGCAGCTCAGTTTTGGCTCTTTTTATATGTTTAGTTCTCCTCCTCCTGAGCCTGCCATATGTAAACTGGGTGAGCCAGGAGGGCTGTTTGCTTCACCTGAGGTCCTGACACTGGTCTTCAGAGCTTCCTTTGTTTTACTTTTGTGGGCTTTTCCCTTTCTTTGTCTTTTAGCCACCACTATTTTGGACTCTTTTTCCTATTCTAACTACCTAAAATTCCCTCCCTCAAGAGATGGGCAGTCCAATTCCCTGGGAGTAGAGGTGTCGAGGTCTCTTTGGCTACTTCCTGCTGAGCTGGAACACCAAGGGGCATTGGGCCTCCCCTCTTGTTCATCTCAAGCCTCAGAGTCCTTATAGTGGTGTCCACCTAAGGGTAATATTTTCTGTGGTTGGGCATAGTTTTATATATCCTTGTTAAACTGGCAGTGCACATTGTACCTTGTTAACCTGGGCAGAGACAAAATGGGATAGATGATTGATAATACATGGAGCAATCATAAGCACCATCAATACGGTGATAACAGGGATTAGTAGGGGCATTAGCCAACTCTAAATTCCCCCTCGCCAGGAGAAGAATTCCCTAAAGAGAGATTGCAGCCACCCCGCGAATTCTCCAGCTCATTCTTTGAGGTCCTGTAGGATCTGAAAGGGAATAAAATGTCAACCCACTCCAGTATTCTTGCCTAGACAATCCTGTGGATGGAGGAGACTGGTGGGCTGCTGTCCATGGGGTCGCCGAGAGTCAGACACGACTAAATGGCTTAGCATGCAAGCATGCATTAGAGAAGGAAATGGCAACCCACTTCAGTATTCTTTCCTGGAGAATACAAGGGACAGAGGAGCCTGGTGGGTTGCCATCTATGGAGTTGGACATGACTGAAGCAGCAGCAGGACTTGAATGTTTTTCTTGAGGGGTATGAGACTTTAACTTAACAACATGTCTCATTCAAGGTGGCTCAAGTCTCTCCTTGTTCAGGGATCAGGAGAGCTATCTNTTAGCATGCAAGCATGCATTAGAGAAGGAAATGGCAACCCACTTCAGTATTCTTTCCTGGAGAATACAAGGGACAGAGGAGCCTGGTGGGTTGCCATCTATGGAGTCGGACATGACTGAAGCAGCAGCAGGACTTGAATGTTTTTCTTGAGGGGTATGAGACTTTAACTTAGCTAAAGGTATTTACCCAAAAACAACATGTCTCATTCAAGGTGGCTCAAGTCTCTCCTTGTTCAGGGATCAGGAGAGGTATCGNGGTTGCCATCTATGGAGTTGGACATGACTGAAGCAGCAGCAGGACTTGAATGTTTTTCTTGAGGGGTATGAGACTTTAACTTAACAACATGTCTCATTCAAGGTGGCTCAAGTCTCTCCTTGTTCAGGGATCAGGAGAGCTATCTCCTGTCTATTTTGTGTTGTCCCTGCCAAGCTGTGTTGGCTCTTTAGAGCTATCCTGAGATAGCTATCCCCAGAAACTTAATTTTAGGAGTGTTCATTAGAATGGCATGCATTTGTAGTCCTGAATAGGTATCTGAGATCTCCCAGGGGCTCACAGGTGTATTGAGTGTCTTCTGTTTTCTCCCATGGCTTAATTCATGAGTAGTGAACCTAGGAGTCATGTCCTGGTGCCTTGAGTGCTCCAGGGGTAGAAAGTATTACAGGGTAGGGGCCCTTCCATGTATGCTGGAGTTGAGCCTTTGGGGACCCATCTTTCCAGACTTTAATAGGACTTGAATCTATGGAGCATATACTGGTGGCTCTTTAGAATCTTTTGGGTCCTGGTTGACACCCCACAAGCATATATCCTGCTGGAATTACCCAGTGGCCATGGTATAAGACCAGAAGGTCTGAGCCTCTGGATCTAGAAAGAGGTCATTGACATAAGCAAAAGGTCTCCCATATAGCATCTCATAGGGACTAAGACCAACCTGTTCCTTAAGGGCAATACAAGTGCAGAGGAGAACTATTGGTAAAAGCTCCTTTCAACCCAGGGTAGTCTCTTGGGTTATCTTTTTTATCGCTGATTTTAAGAATTGGTTGGCTCTTTCTACTTTTCCTGAAGACTGATGCCTTCGGGCACAATGGAGATAATAAATAATGCCCAATGCTTTAGTGACCTTTAAATGATGTCCCATTGTCACTTTGTAATGACCTGGGTAGACTAAATCTCAGAATGATTTCATGGAGCAGGTTCTTTCTTTTTTTCTTTTTTTACCACTTCCTCAGCCTTCTCAGTCCGGGTGGGAAAGACTTCAATCCACCCTGTGAATGTATCTATCATGACTAATAGGTATTTATACCCTTGAGAAACTGGCATATGGGTGAAGTCCATCTGCCAGTCCTCTCCTGGGTAGGTCTCATGCCATTGGACAGGCTGGGCCAGCTTGGGTCTTTGAGTTCCTTGGGCAAGTGGGACAAGAGGAGACCACTTGCCTTATAGTCGTTTGGGGGCCTGTTCCTCTGAAGGATCTTTCTAGTAGTCTTTGGAGGGCCTTTTCCCCTAAATGAGTGATGGCATGTAAAGAGTTAACCAACTCCCATTGGAGGTTCCAGGCAGAAAAAGGAATTCCTCCTTTTGGAACCCCCCAT
Organism: Raphicerus campestris; assembly: GCA_006410735.1. Lineage (NCBI taxonomy): Eukaryota > Metazoa > Chordata > Mammalia > Artiodactyla > Bovidae > Raphicerus > Raphicerus campestris. The sequence goes on along the minus strand of SJYW01028620.1, from coordinate 229,070 downwards.
ATGATCTTCTTGGAAGTCCTCATTCTTAGCTTTAAGAGTCTCATCTTCAGTATATGAAGGAGTTTCTGGCAAATTAGTCTGTGGAACTAAGGTGGCAATGCCTATCAGGTCATTGTTCTGTAGAACTGCTCTCTTAGCTGTCCGATTGGCTGCTTGGTTCCCTCATGCCACTTCTGTGTTCCCTTTTTGGTGTCCTTTATGATGGGAGACTGAAACCTCAGTGGGCAGCTGGACTGCCTCTAAGAGCCTAAGGATTCGATCACCATATTTGATTGGGGACCCTCAGGTGGTCAAGTGGCCCCTTTCTTTCCAAATATCATGTGCATGTAGCACCAGAAAGGCATACTTGGAGTCAGTGTAAAAGGCCACTCTTTTTCCTTTCCCAGCTCTAAAGCTCGAGTCAGGGCTATGAGCTCAGCTAATTGGGCTGATGTACCTGATGGCAAAGGTTTAGCCTCTATGGTCTCAAAATTGGAGACTACTGCATATCCAACCCTTCTTTTTTCATCCGAGACAATGCTGCTTCTATCCGTGTACCAGATTTCCTCAGGGTTGGTCAGAGGATCTTCTGACATTCCCTCTCGGGGTTTTATCCAAGGTTTCTGGGCAAGAGTGAAAGGGGAGATAGCCCTCAGGGGTAGGCTGCAGGGTAGCTGGGTTAAGAACCTCACAAGGGGATATAATGAGGCCTGGATTTTCCATCAGCACTACTTGATATCTGAGGATCCTTTGATCAGACATCCATAAACGGCCTTTCCCATTCAGGAGCTGCTTCACTTGGTGGCTGGTAAAAATAGTTTGTCCCCAAAAGAGAGTTTGAAAGCATCTTCTGTCATTACTACATCAGCTCCAAGATTTTGAAGGCAAGGAGGCCAGCCTTAGGCAGTTGGGTTGAGCCTCTTGGATAAGTAAGCTCAGCCTGGGGCTCGGGTCCCAAACTTTGAGTTAACACTCCCAAGGTTATTCCTTCCTTTTAATGGACATAAAGTTGGAATGCTTTTTCTGGGTCTGGCAACCTCAAGGTGGAACTTGAGGTAAGGCTTATTTTACTGTAGCCTCTGTCTTTTTGAGGATTTCCCCACATCAGTGGGATTCAATCATCCCATCCCTTCAAGCTTTCATATAAGGACTGGGCAATTAGACCACAGTTGGGTATCCAGATTCTACAATACCCAGTAGGCCCCAGGAAAGTTCACAATTGCTTTCAGTTTGGGGGGTGACAACTGGAGGATTCCTTATACTCAATCAAAGGACAGCCTCCTGGACCCATGTGTAATCTGAACTCCCAGGCAAGTGTCTTTTGTCTTGATCATCAGTGCCTTAGCACAGGAGACTTTATATTCCCTCTTAAGTTTAGAACCTGAATTGTATGTTTCTGGGCATTTTTCTCATGTGGAGAGATTAGTAGATCATCTTCATATTGTAATATTTTCCCATTAGGTCCCAGGTCCACATCTAGGAGATTCTAGCTAAGAGCCTTCCCAAACAGGTTGGGGCTATCTCTTAATCCTTGAGGAAATACTGTCCAAATCATCTGTTGTTTTTCTCCTGGAGCTTCCCACTTAAAGGCAAAAAGATATTGGGATTCTTTAGCCAGTGGTATGCAAAAGAATGTATCCTTGATATCCAGGACTGTAAACCACTTGGCACTGGGTGGGATTTCTCCCAAGATTACATAGGGATTGGGTACTGTGGGATGGAGAGGGACTACAGCTTCATTTTCGATCAGGAGATTCTGAACCATTCGTCAGGTCCTGTACTTTTTCTTTACAGGGAGGATCAGGGTGTTACATGGCGAATTGGTGGGGACCAATAGCCCACAGGCAAGGAATTTATTTACTAGAGGCGGCAGTCCTTCATGAGCTTCTCTTCTGAGGGAGTATTGTTCCCAGTTTGGAAACTGACCAGTCAATGATGACCAGTTCAGCTTGGTAGTAGTCCCCTGGTCCCACACCTGGGGGTTAATTTTGTCCTCCCATAGTTTTTGGGCCCTCCCTCTTGAAGAGGGTGTAATGGGTTCTTCAGTAGTAACCAGAAGCTGTAGGGCTCTAGGGGCTGAAAAGCTTCCCATCACAAGGGTGGTTCAATAAGGGAATGAGAATTTATACTTTTGAACTGTGGTGTTGGAGACTTTTGAGAGTTCCTTGGACTGCAAGGAGATTCAACCAGTCCATTCTAAAGGAGATCAGTCCTGGGTGTTCTTTGGAAGGAATGATGCTAAAGCTGAAACTCCAATACTTTGGCCACCTCATGTGAAGAGTTGATTCATTGGAAAAGACTCTGATGCTGGAAGGGATTGGGGCAGGAGGAGAAGCGGATGACAGAGGATTAGATGGCTGGATGACATCACCGACTCAATGGACATGAGTTTGAGTGAACTCTGGGAGTTGGTGATGGACAGAGAGGCCTGGTGTGCTGCAATTCATGGGTTACAAAGAATTGGACACATCTGAGTGACTGAACTGAACTGAATAAGAGAGTAGGACACTTGGGGGCCACCAGAAACTGACTGGAAAATATTTGTTCATCCCAGAAACAAATAAGTGCTTGGGTGAATTCTTTTGTAATTGGTTTTCCTGGAGTACCCCAAATTGTATAGGTTTAGGAGGAGAAGTAGGAGGTCAGGGCAGAGTAGGTAGCCCTTGTGTTAACCAAGAAATTCTCAGACCTTCTCACCACATCCAGTTGCACCCTTGGCTCCAGCCCCATGATGGTTATCTGTGACAGGCAGGCTGGCTGGAGTGGGCTGCTTCAGTCCTGCTGAATATCATGAGGGAAGGCTTGGCACTTGACCTTAAGGCTCTCGGGCCCTGATGGCACAGTGCTGCCCAATGTCTAAACTGATGGCATTTGTAGCAAATCATTTTAGGAGACTTGTTTCGGTTTGGACACTGGCCCATTGTCCTGTCTGTCTATGCATTTGGTTCATGCCTTGTCCTTTAAGGACTCAGGGTTTGTCATAGGGCTTCCCTGGAGGGCAGCCAGCATCTGGGAATGCCTTGTCTCTTTTCTTTTCTCCCTTTTCTGGGTCTGGGCCCTGGCCTTCTTCTCCTGTTCTCTGTTATAAAATGTATTGGTGGCTGTCTGGACCATCTCATCTAAAGAGGCAGCAGGGTCCTGCTGCTGTAGCTATTGTAACTTTATTCCGATGTCTGATGCACACTGGGACAGGAATTTGTCCTTTAAAACCACCTGTCCCTCGTAAGAGTCTAAGTCCAGATTGGTAAACTTTTTGAGGGCCTCTTTTTGCCTTTCTAGANCCATGTGCCTATGTGGGCACACACTGGAGAAGCAGGTTTACCGTTGCTCTTGGATAAAGATTAGGCATTTTATGAAGTGCCTGAGGTGATCGGACATAACGAAGCGACTGAACTGAATTGAGGTGATTCACATCATAATACAAATTTAGAAAAAAATTTGCCATTTTTGGTACTTTTCTGCAATCATCCTGACTCAGGAAAACTAACCTAAATAATCCATGCCACTCTTCCACCTATTTTTTAACATATATAGTAAAATCACATATTTGTCATCTGAAGAATTCAGTTACAGAAAAAATGATTACAGTTAATAAAGGTGATGAGAACTCTCCTTACAGTATATTCGACTTCTGATTTCTCAGTTTTGATGAAATAGCATTTCTGAGCCACAGCAGGAGATTTCTTTTTATAAGCTTCCAGCAAAATATCAGCACCCTCCCATGACAATAGATGTCAACATTATATCCAGAGCAGAGATACTGAAAATGACTGGATTATTTATTTTAAGGCTTCAAAATGTGAGGTAACATTAATTCCATGTATCTTAAGAATGGTTTTATTTATTCATGTATTTGAACCTCTTTATAACACTGTCCTCAGATTCCTTGTTTCAAATTGCATTGCTTTATGACTTTTTCTTTCTGACTTTTAAGTAGCTCATACAGAATCCACCACACACTCATTCCATACTCCATTTCATACAAAAGGTAAAAGTTTTTTTAATCCAGAAATATACTTTAAGATATATGCTTATTATATGCCAGCCTATGTTCAATACAGGATACAGGATGCTTGAGGCTGGTGCACGGGGATGATCCAGAGAGATGATATGGGGTGGGAGGGGAATACAGGATTGGGAGCTCATATACACCCATGGCAGATTCATGTCAATGTATGGCAAAACCAATACGGTATTGTAAAGTCAAATAAGTAAGTAAATAAATAAATAAAATGAAAAAAAATATATGCTTATTATGAAAGAATTTCAACTCTTGTGGAAGTGTATCCTCTGCACAAACTAAACCACATTACTCACACTGAGTCTATGCATCCATTTGGAATACCCTTATGTAGAAGAATTTTTCCATCAAATAAAAAAGAGCCACAGATTTTGTTCTTAATGAAAGAATCCATTATACATTTAAGTAAGTCTGACTNCCTTACGAATCAGTATCAGAAGTCATATTAACAATAATACATAGATGTACACATATTTATGGGCTTCCCTGGTAGCTTAGATTGTAAAGACTCTTCCTGTAATGCAGGAGACCCTGGTTCGAGCCCTGGGTCAAGAAGATTCCCTGGAGAAAGGAGTGGCTACCCACTTTAGTATTCTTGCCTGGAGAATTTCAAGGACAAAGGAGCCTGGAGGGCTACAATCCATGAGGTCCCAAAGAGCTGGACGTGACTGACTGACACTTTTGCTTTCTTTCACACATATTTATGAAAAGTAAAATTAATTCAGAAAGTTAAAGTCTCTGATAAGCCTTTCCAATTCTCAGCTAAAGTCACCTTTCATCTTCTGTTCATGCCCATCTCGTGTATGTGTCCACTCCCATTTCCCACAATGTAGACCATGTGCCTATGTGGGCACACACTGGAGAAGCAGGTTTACCGTTGCTCTTGGATAAAGATTAGGCATTTTATGAAGTGCCTGAGGTGATCGGACATAACGAAGCGACTGAACTGAATTGAGGTGATTCACATCATAATACAAATTTAGAAAAAAATTTGCCATTTTTGGTACTTTTCTGCAATCATCCTGACTCAGGAAAACTAACCTAAATAATCCATGCCACTCTTCCACCTATTTTTTAACATATATAGTAAAATCACATATTTGTCATCTGAAGAATTCAGTTACAGAAAAAATGATTACAGTTAATAAAGGTGATGAGAACTCTCCTTACAGTATATTCGACTTCTGATTTCTCAGTTTTGATGAAATAGCATTTCTGAGCCACAGCAGGAGATTTCTTTTTATAAGCTTCCAGCAAAATATCAGCACCCTCCCATGACAATAGATGTCAACATTATATCCAGAGCAGAGATACTGAAAATGACTGGATTATTTATTTTAAGGCTTCAAAATGTGAGGTAACATTAATTCCATGTATCTTAAGAATGGTTTTATTTATTCATGTATTTGAACCTCTTTATAACACTGTCCTCAGATTCCTTGTTTCAAATTGCATTGCTTTATGACTTTTTCTTTCTGACTTTTAAGTAGCTCATACAGAATCCACCACACACTCATTCCATACTCCATTTCATACAAAAGGTAAAAGTTTTTTTAATCCAGAAATATACTTTAAGATATATGCTTATTATATGCCAGCCTATGTTCAATACAGGATACAGGATGCTTGAGGCTGGTGCACGGGGATGATCCAGAGAGATGATATGGGGTGGGAGGGGAATAAAGGATTGGGAGCTCATATACACCCGTGGCAGATTCATGTCAATGTATGGCAAAACCAATACAGTGTTGTAAAGTCAAATAAGTAAGTAAATAAATAAATAAAATGAAAAAAATATATATGCTTATTATGAAAGAATTTCAACTCTTGTGGAAGTGTATCCTCTGCACAAACTAAACCACATTACTCACACTGAGTCTATGCATCCATTTGGAATACCCTTATGTAGAAGAATTTTTCCATCAAATAAAAAACAGCCACAGATTTTGTTCTTAATGAAAGAATCCATTATACATTTAAGTAAGTCTGACTCTGCTTAAATAGTCTCAATGCTTTTTAAAATTAAACTTGGTTTATTGTTTGTTTTCCAGGGTGATCATTAAAGGACAAAGCAAAATGTTAGAGCGAAGCATTATTGGCAAGCTTTGCTTGTTTGCATCTCTCTGTAAATGAGCAGCCAATGGAACTTCTGTGCTTATGACAGTGTTCCAAGCAAACCATCTCTCTCAGCCTAACATCCTTTCGACCATTAAAATCTTATTGATCATCAATTCATCCTGTTCTCTTCATGTCCATTGTCGCTGCCTTACTTCAGACTCTAATCACATTTTCCTTTCTCTTAAATTTTAATGCTTTATATTTTGAAATAATTTCAAACATACAGAAGAGTACCCAGAATTCCCATATCCCTTTAAATCAGAACAGCCAGTTGTTAACATTTTACTACATTTGCCCCACTGTGCCCCGCTCCATATACATATATACACACGTTTATACACATAGACAATGTGTATATATACATGTACATAAATATATGCAACCCATGGAGTGTAGCCTGCCAGGATCCTCTGTCCATGGAATTCCCCAGGCAAGAATACTGGAGTGGGTTGCCATTCCCTTTTCCAGGGGATCTTCCTGACCCTGGGATCAAACCCAGGTCTCCCACATTGCAAGGCAGATTCTTTACCATCTGAGATACCAGGGAAGCCCCAAATATACACACGTACATATCTAAGTCCTTTTCAGAAACCTTTTAAAATGTTTTTAATTAAAGAATAATTACTTTACATTATTGTGTTGGTTTTTGCCATATAAGAGCATGAATCAGCCATAAGTGTGTTTATATATGTATCCTCTCCCTTTTGAACCTCCATCCCACCTCTCTAGTTGTCACAAAGCATCTGGTTGAGCTCCCTATGTTATACAGCAACTTCCTACTACCTATCTTACATATGGTAATGTATATGTTTCAATGCTATGACAGTAAGCTACAAATGTAATACCCTATTATCCTTAAACTAAAAGACACATCTATATAAACTACTGCATAACCCTTCAAATCAGTTATTCAAAACTGTTAACACCACCACCTTCTCAGACCCCATTCTAAATTTGCTTACCATACCAAAGTTGTAGACAAAAGAGGACTGCAATGACTTCACTGTTTCTCCCACTGATTTGCATTGTCTAATCACCCTTCCCTTGAATCAGGGTTGACACCAATAATTACTCACCAAGATTATGCATGGTGTCTTGAGCTGCTGACACCACTATGCTGGAGTGTTCTACAGCTAAGCAGTTCCTTTGAAAGCCCCAACTGAACCCAGCCTTTTGACCATCTCTGCCAAGGCCTTAGAAATGTAATTGAGGCCATACTGGACTCTTCATTCCTCCTACCTGCACCTGTTCAATACCACGCTAGAGAGTACAATTGTTCAGGTAAGCCTTGCCCAAGTTCCTGACCTAAAAAGTCATGAAATATAACACAATGACCATTGCTTTATGTCACATTATGGGGAACACATTTGCCCAGAAATAGATAAAACGTCTCCAATGTGTCTTTTCTTTCCAGTCTAAGATGCTTGAAATATGCTTATGCTTACTTAGTGTGTCTTACAAACTCCTTCGATCTGGAACAATTCTTGAGTCCTTCTCAGTCTTTTATGTCCTCACAGTTATAAAGAGAACAGGCCTTACAGTCTGAAGGGCGGGTTTGGAGCTGGGACCATCAACAGAGCCTTCAGGGGCCAGACTCAGACCATGCATTCTTGGCAGGTGAACCACAGAAATGACAGTGTTCTTTGTGGTACATTACATCAGGAAACACACAATGTCAACTTGTTCCAGCATGAGTGATATCAGTGCTGATGACCTGGCTTGTGGTGTCTATAAGCTTTCTCCACCTTAAATTCACAACTTTTCTGATTGTAATTGAATAGTGTTTGTTGAAGAGGTGTTATACTAATAACCTGTTCCTCAAATTCCACCTACCAGCCTTAGCATCCTTGGACAGTTTCCAACTTAATCAAACTCATCTGATGACTGTTCAATGGTGAATCTCTATTTTCAACATTTTTTGGAGCTCTGAGGAATAGCTTTCCATTTCTCTGCATACTTTCTTGCTTGCTTAATTAATGTATATGAACATACTAACACATTAATAGATTTTGTTTTTTTTAAATCAATGAGTATCACTATTTTAATATTCAAGTCCTCCTCTATTCATCCATTGAGACTGCCTTCAAACTAGTTATTTTATTGTTTTGCAACATTTTATTTTAGAGGACTTACTTTTTAGGTACAAGCTGAACAAGACTTTGGACCTTGTCTGCCACAACCTGTCATCAGTCATTTCTCCTTTAACAGAGGGTGATATTTAGAAAGCAAATTTTGGGCATGTGGGTCGCTCACTGCTCCTGAGACATCATTGTTTCTAAGCCTGCTAAGAACTAGGAAACATTTGTATTGCATCTAACATAATGCGACATATGTAATACATGCACACACTAGTTTACCCTGAGGTCCCATTATCTGACAACCAAGAGTTATTTCAAGTCTTCCTCATATCAATGATTATATCCCCTCCATATCTGAGGAACAACTCAATATATTCATTCATTTCTTCAATTTACTTATTTGTCTACTTTAACCCATCTTCCAACATACAAGCCATCTCTTCCTGTCGCTGCTTCTGCAGCAGTCCCTCACAGCCCTGTGTCCTCTTTCTCCAGGCCTGCCGTCACATGCCACCATGGAGGAGCTCCTCAACTCAAGACTGATTCTTCCTCTAATCCACATCCCTCCCTCGTTGTTCCATGTCTTTCACCACTGTACTGACCATTCCAGGAAGGATGCAGAAGAGAGTAAAAAGTGGGGAAATGAGATGCAAGTAGACGCCCTTATTCTCCCTTGTGATACAATGCCTTCAAAAAATAAAAAAACTTTTTGGTGTATAGTTGATTTACAATATTGTGTTAGCTTATGAAAATAAAAATGAACATAAACCAATGGGATCAAATGAAACTGAAAAGCTTTTACACAGCAAAGGAAACCATAAAAAAAGAGACAAGCATCAGAATAGGAGAAAATGGTTGCAAATGAAGTGACTGACATAGATTAATCTCCAAAATATACAAACAGCTCAAGCAGCTCAATATCAGATAAGCAAACAGGTCAATCAAAAAATGGGCACAAGATCTAAATAGACATTTCTCCAAAGAAGACACAAAGATGGCCAAAAAAACACATGAAAGATGACCAACATCATAGATTACTAGAGAAATGAATACCTTCTTAACAGTTCTTCTTGCCCTGATCCATCCCCTATCTCATCTTTTCTATTCTACAAACTGTAGACAGATTATTCTTAGAAAGAATATAATGTATAGTGAAAAAATAGGAAATTGAAAATAATCCAATTATGTATTCTTACTCTTTCACTTACTTGTGTTACTATGGACTTTTGAGTTATCAGGGTCTCAGTTTAAAATAAGGAAACAGTGACTATCTAGAAGATGTGTTGCAAAGTTTCAGGATGAATATGCAGAGTGCCAAGTACATATTTGTTGCTGTTGTGGCAGTTGTTATGATGAAAAATTCTGACATGATTCTGAAACTCCTGTTTAAAACATTTTAATGTAGAATCCAATAAAAAATTTAAAGTCTTTCAATACACCTCATCACCTACAGTATAAAATCTAAACTCTTGTGTTATCTTAAGCGATTTTCTATGACCTGGCTTCAGCTCACACCTCCAGCCTCACTTCTCAACTCACTCCAATTGTCACTTACACCGCAGTCTACTTAACAGTCTTGTGTTTCCTTGACTTTAGTGTTTTTCTCTTTGTATGCTTTGAACATACTATTACCTCAACTGAAATATATCTTTTCCTAAATATCCAGCTATTGCTACATTTTTACTTATACTTACTTACACTCATTTGAAGTTAAGTTCATCTCCCTCTGGAAACCTCCCTTGACTATATCCAAAATATAATAATAGAATTAACTCTTCCATTAATTCGGCCAAAACTCAGGTGCCTTTTTTATGTATAACACTTGTCACACATGTGGCAACTAATTATACACACATACACACACCTACCTTACTAGATTGTGAACTCATTGAGGATAGAGAGTACATCTTGTTCATTTTGACATTCCCAAGACATTTTCTGATGAATAGTTCAGGTCACCAATAATAAATCTTCAGTACCTATTTAATAAAAAATTCTTATAATACTTATTTAAATAACTAAAATAATAAATATTGATCACATATTAACTACTAATCACTCAGCACTGTGCTAAAGCACTATCAATATTTTTATATAAAAAGAAATACATAGAACTGTTATGATCATTCTAGAAGATCTCTACCCTATAAAGAAGAAAAATAAGGCTCAGTAGAGTCACTAATTTGCATAAGTTTACAGCGTCTAGTAGAACTGACATCACAGCCTAAGCTATTAATATATCTGTAATGCAAAAGATACATAGTATCTTTACAATATAAACATGAATATTCATCATAAATACATGAATATCAAGGTAAATATAAAGAAACTATTATTTTAAGATAGGCTTGTCACATTTGTATCTCATTTTTACTCTGAGACAATGAAAGTGAGGTGAAAGTGAAAGCTGCTCAGTCGTGTCCAACTCTTTGTGACTCCATGGACTACAGAGTCCATTGAATTCTCCAGGCCAGAATACTGGAGTGGTAGGTGCTCCCTTCTCCAGGGAATCTTCCCAACCCAGGGATCGAACCCAGGTCTCCTGCATTGCAGGTGGGTTCTTTACCAGCTGAACCACCAGCAAAGCAAGAATACTGGAATGGGTAAACTATCCCTTCTCCAGTGGATCTTCCCAACCCAGGAATCGAACTGGGGTCTCCTGCATTGTAGACAGATTCCTTACCAGATGAGCTACCAGGAAAGCCCTTGACACAAGAAATCATAAAGTAGCTTAGCTAAACCATTAATATTTACTTTTATTATTTTTTGACACAATAAATCATTAAAAGCTACTTTAAAATGTTGTATTGTAATACAATACATAAGCTACTTTATAACATTGCATCCTTGCTAAACAAGTAACTTACAGAGGATCTGAACTGACACTAGCTCCTCCCTGGAGCACATGCCCTAGATAAAGAGCCTGAAGTATCACAAATAAAGGTAAGTTCATAATACAACTCCTCTAATGGCCCTTGTGACAGTTTCCCCACTTTGCAGAGTCTTTCCTTATTGTGCTTCTTAGATAAAATACTCAAGAAGCCTATCAAGTTCCTACTCTTTTTGGTTTCAACTGATTTATCTGGACTTACCTTAAGAAGCCCAAAATTCTCCAGTCATGGACTTTAAAGGTATATGCCTCATGTCCTGCAATTTCTCTGCTTGCATCCTGCCTTAACCTCCCCATGAGGCCCCTAAAGGTATGCCATGTACCTTCTCCAGGAAGTAATAAACTTCTCTATCTCAATTCCCTTGTAATCTGCTGGTAAACCAAGGCTCACCATATAGGACCTCAGGGTTCTATGCTAAAAATGATAATTTAACAAGGTCACAAAGGTGGATCACATGTCAAGAATATGAGCTAAACATCTTATATACATGAACTCATTTAATGAGTCACAGATAAGAGAAATGATGTCCAGAGAATCCGAATGCCATTTACACAGCCAGTGAATGGCAGAGATGAGACTTTCCTGTTCTAATTTAAAGTTTATTTTACTGAACCACTTCACAATCCTAGAACTTTCAAAATGTAAAATACAGCCATCCTTTGTATCCATGAAGACAACACAAAACATAGATCTGGGTACCAAAAAATTAGACTGGAAATAAATTTTAGAAAGAGGAATTACTAACAGGATAAGGTGGGAGTTAGTAGCTTTTTTTCTGAAGAAGACCATATAGTAAATATCGTAGGGTTTGTGAGCCGTAAAGTCCCTGTCACAACTATTCAGTTCTGTGGCCATAGCAATAAAGCAGCCAAAGGCAATACATAAATGAATGAGTGTGGCTGTATTTCATAACATTTTATTTATAAAAGTAGGTAGTAGACCATGGACTGTGGTCTCCTGGACTAAATAGCAAAATATTTTTAATCAGAAAAAAATATTAAAAAACTATTGAGGCATTTTACTTCAAGGCCTATATTTCAAAGGAGTAGTAGGTAGTATAGAAACAGCATAATACAAGGAAAGAATACAAGTGCAAGGCAAATGTGAAAATTGTTAGCTTTACTGAAAATACCAAAAACAAAAACTACCCTGAGGCTAATATATAAGATATTGCAAGGGCTTCCCTTCTGGCTCAGATGGTAAAGAATCTGCCTGCAATCCAGGAGACCTGAGTTCGACCCCTGGGTTCGGAAGATCCCCTGGAGAAGGGAATGCAACCCACTCCAGTATTTTGGCCTGGAGAATTCCATGGACAGAGGCAACTGGTGGGCTACAATCCATGGGGCACCAAAGAGTCAGACACGACTGGGCAACTAACATGTATAAGCTTGATGGAAAGAGTTTCTCAGAAATGTCTTTTCACTAGTTTATGATCACTGGGAAATCAGAAGTAAATATTGTGTCTCTGCTGCTGCTAAGTTGCTTCAGTCATGTCCAACTCTGTGTGACCCCATAGATGGTAGCCCACCAGGCTCCCCTGTCCCTGGGATTCTCCAGGCAAGAACACTGAGTGGATTGCCATTTCCTTCTCCAATGCATGAAAAGGAAAAGTGAAAGTGAAGTCATTCAGTCATATCTAACTCTTCTCGATGCCATGGACTGCAGCCCACCAGGCTTCTCCATCCATGACATTTTCCAGGCAAGAGTACTGGAATGGGTTGCCATCATCTTCTCCAATTGGGTCTCTAGGTGTATGTATTCATGTAGAGTTATTTTACTGTAAAAGAATCGCTTAGCATCTAAAACCTTTCTGGAAATTAGTCTCATAAATATTGTTATAAGAAAGAGTCAGTTAGTTCAGTACCTCAGTCATGTTCGACTCTGCGACACTATGGACTGCAGCAGACCAAGCCTCCCTGTCCATCACCAACTCCCAGAGCTTACTCAGACTCATGTCCATCAAGTCTGTGATGCCATCCAATCAACTCATCCTCTGTCATCCCCTTCGTCTCCTGCATTCAGTCTTTTCCAGCATCAAGGTCTTTTCCAAGGAGTCAGTTCTTCATAGCAGGTGGCCAAAGTAATGGAGTTTCAGCTTCAGTATCAGTCCTTCTGATGAATATTCAGGACTGATTTCCTTTAGGATGGACTGGTTGGATTTCCTGGCAGTCCAAGGGATTCTCAAGAGTCTTCTCCAACACCACAGTTCAAAAGCATCAGTTCTATGGTGCTCAGCTTTCTTTATAGTCCAACTCTCACATCCACACATGACTACTGGAAAAACCATAGCCTTGACTACATGGACCTTTGTTGGCAAAGTGATGTCTCTACTTTTTAATATGGTGTCTAGGTTGGTCATAAGTAAGAGTAATTGACCTCAAATGTTAGTGGACATTAAAATCACTTGAAATGTTCATTAAACATGTTGATACAGTATCTCCAAGTCTTGGATAGAGCACCCCAAGTTATTCTCACGGAGATGATCCAGAACCATGCATGAGAAAGTCTTAACTAAAGTAAGGATGCCGTGTATGGCATGTATTATACCAAAGAGGAGCTTTTGGGAAGCAGAAAGTAGATTCTACTGACTTCCAGGGATAGTAAACAATGAGGAATAGATTTGAAAATAACACTGGTTACCTTCTAAGATGGGATATCATTCTCAAAAAAGAGTTTTTCTGGATGTTTAGGAATTGCGAGATTAAGAAACTGCTCTCATCCAGATTGATAGTAAACCAGGGGCCTGATCATTTAACAATGGTATCTACTGGCCTTCTGAGTTTCTCAATGTTCATTTCCTACTGCATCTATAATAAATTAAAATTCTGAAAGAGATGGGAATACCAGACCACCTGACTTGCCTCTTGAGAAACTGTATGCAGGTCAGGAAGCAACAGTTAGAACTGGACTTAGAAAAACAAACTGGTTCCAAATATGAAAAGGAGTACATCAAGGCAGTATACTGTCACCCTGCTTATTTAACTTATATGCAGAGTACATCATGAGAAATGCTGGGCTGGAAGAAGCACAAGCTGGAATCAAGATTGCCAGGAGAAATATCAATAACCTCAGATATGCAGATGACACCACCCTTAACGGCAGAAAGTGAAGAAGAACTAATAAAAGTGAAAGAGGAGAGTGAAAAAATTGGCTTAAAGCTCAACATTCAGAAAACTAAGATCATGGCATCAAGTCCCATCACTTCATGGCAAATAGATGGGGAAAGAGTAGCTGACTTTATTTTGGGGGGCTCCAAAATCACTGCAGATGGTGATTGCAGCCATGAAATTAAAAGATGCTTACTCCTTGGAAGGAAAGTTATGACAAACCTACATAGCAAATTGAAAAGCTGAGACATTACATTACTTTCCCAACAAAGGTCCTTCTAGTCAAGGCTATGGTTTTTCCAGTGGTCATGTATGAATGTGAGAGTTGGACTGTGAAGAAAGCTGAGCATCGAAGAACTGATGCTTTTCAACTGTGGCGTTGGAAGACTCTTGAAAGTCCCTTGGACTGCAAGGAGATCCAACCAGTCCATCCTAAAGGAGATCAGTCCTGGGTGTTTACTGGAAGGACTGATGGTGAAGCTGAAACTCCATTACTCTGGCCACCTGATGCGAAGAGCTGACTCATTGGAAAAGACTCTGATGCTGGGAAAGATTGAGGGCAGGAGGAGAAGGGGACGGCAGAGGATGAGATGGTTGGATGGCATCACTGACTCAATGGACATGGGTTTGGTTTGGGTGGTCTCCGGGAGTTGGTGATGGACAGGAGGGCCTGGCGTGCTGTGGCTCATGGGGTCACAGAGTCAGACACGACTGAGCGACTGAACTGAGCTAATGATTTAAAAATCAAAACAATTTATATATTTGCAGATCTACAGTACAGTCTGAAAAGGGTTTTTTTTGGACTAGCACCAAGGTTTTGACAGGGCTGTGTTCTTTCTGAAGGCATTAAAGACATCAATTTCCTTGCCTATTTTAGCTTCCAGAGGTCAGCTACACTTCTGTAATCCCTTCAGCCATCTTCAAATCCAGTATCAGAGCATCTTCTCATCTCTGATTCTAACTCTTCTGCCTGCTTCTTCCACTTTAAAGGGATATTGTAATTATATTAGGCCTAGTCAAATAATTCAGGATAATCTCATTTAAAAATCAACTGGTTGGCAAAAACCAATACAATATTGTAAAGCAACTAACCTCCAATTAAAGTAAAGTTATATTTTAAAAAATAGAAAATCCACAACCCTAAAAAAAAATCCTTATCATTTTCTAGCTAATTTAGATGCAGTCCTACATCTTACATGGATACACTTTAATTGTGTGTACACATTTAACCGTTTTATATTCCTAATCGAAAGTAACTTCAACATTTCCTTTTTTCTAATGCAATGACTTCTTTCTTCAAGTATTTCATTTTATATAAAATGTCTTTAAAAGAAAAAAAAAATCAACTGCTGAGCCATCTTCCCTATTGCCATGTAACATATTTACAGGTTCTTGGTATTAAGACTCAGACACTTTGGAGAGGAAGGAGTACCCATAACTCTCTACCACATCCATAGGGAAGCTTTTTCTCCAACCACAAGAAAATAAGGAGTAGGAAAAAAAGATCCTATAAGAAACAGAGAGTAGACTCTTTCGAATGTTAAGGGTATTGAAGGTGCCATGTAAAGTAGCACCATACACAGAGTGTAAGCTGCAGCCTAGTACAATTCAGCAGTGGAAAAACCAGAGAGAAGGAAGCAACACAACACATGAAGCTACAGAGGGCAATAATATGGTCCCAGAGCATGAAATGAAAGACCTGTTGTCAGAAAGGGAAATGAAACTGTGTTAAGGGGCTTCCCTAGTGGCTCAGACGGTAAAGTGTCTGTCTGCAATGCAGGAGACGTGGGTTGATTCCTGGGTTGGGAAGATCCCCTGGAGAAGGAAATGGCAGCCCACTCCAGTATTCATGCCTGGAGAATCCCATGGACCACAGAGCCTGGTAGGTTACCTACCGTCCATGGGTTCACAAAGAGTCGGACACGACTGAGCGACTTCACTTCACTATGGTCGAAGGTTTGTGCCCCGTTCCCCATCATTCATGCACTGAAGCCCTAATTCCCAGTTTGGCTGTATTTGAAGATGATACACTAAGGAGATAATTAAGGTTAAATGAGGTCATAAAGGTGGGGCCCTGATGCAATAGGATTAGTGTCCTTTTGAGAAGAGACACCAGAGAGCTTTCTCTACCTCCCTGTGTAAACAAACCAAGAAACAGCCATGTGAGGACACAGAAGGAAGCTTATCTCCTGCAAGTCAGAAAGAGATCCTTCACCAGAAACCAAATGTGCCAGAACCTATTTTGAACTTCAAGCCTCCAAAACTGTGAGAAAAGAAGCATCTGTGCCCACCCCACACACCCAACCTAGCCTGTGATACATTATGACAGCTTAAGCAGCCTAATATAGGAGGGGAAAAGGACAAAAGTCAAGGCAAAGAACTAGGAACCCAAGTAAGTATACAGCTTCACATGGATAATTTATAGATCTCAAAGTCTGGAAAATGTATTCCTATGATTAAGTTACTAAGTCAAACCTAATGCCAGATCAATTGTCAACTTATTCTTTTTTAAAATGTTTCCCCTGGAAAATATTTTATAATAATATTAAGATTAATATTTTTCATTCTTTTAATAAAACTCATTTAGGATAGAACCAGATATTTTGGAATATTTACTGTGTATTTATCCTTACTGGTTACTAATGTATAAAATA
The DNA here is from genome assembly GCA_006410735.1 of Raphicerus campestris. Lineage (NCBI taxonomy): Eukaryota > Metazoa > Chordata > Mammalia > Artiodactyla > Bovidae > Raphicerus > Raphicerus campestris. The sequence goes on along the minus strand of SJYW01028620.1, from coordinate 212,222 downwards.
TATAAATGTGGATAAATCTATATATTTTTTCTTTTTTCTTTTTTTTAATACTTTATTCTATTTTACAGTATTGTAATGGTTTTGCCATATATTGACATGAATCAGCCACAGGTGTACACAAGCTCCCAATCCTGAAACCCCCTCCCACCTCCCACCCCATATCATCTCTCTGGATCATCCCGTGCACCAGCCCCAAGCATCCTGTATCCTGTATCAAACATAGACTGATGCTTCATTTCTTACATGATAGTATACATGTTTCAATGCCATTCTCCCAAATCATCCCACCCTCTCCCTCTCCCTCAGAGGCCAAAAGTCTGTTCTATATATCTGTGTCTCTTTTGTTGTGTCACATACAGGGTCATCGTTACCATCTTTCTAAATTCCATATATATGTGTCAGTATACTGTATTGGTGTTTTTCTTTCTGGTTTACTTCACTCTGTATAATCGGCTCCAGTTTCATCCATCTCATTAGAACTGATTCAAATTTATTCTTTTTAAGGGCTGAGTTATACTCCATTGTGTATACATACCACAGCTTTCTTATCTATTCATTTGCTGATGGACATCTAGGTTGTTTTCATGTCCTGGCTATTATAAACAGTGCTGCAGTGAACATTGGGGTACATGTGTCTCTTTCAATGGATAAATCTACATATTTAGATGTATTCACTTCATAGTTAATTGGAATGCATTTATTCAATAAGAGAAAAATTACTCCAAATTGCAAATTAAGAATTGAAGCCTCACTGAAAAATAAAAATTCCATTTGCCTCCACAGGTCACTCATTTTGTATTCACAAGTCAATCATTCTCTTTGCTTGAGTAAATTTGTTTTCAAAACTAAGTATTTAATATGCATTACACCTTTCACTATATGTAAGATCAAATAATCATAGAACTTTAGAATCTGAAAACAAGATATTGCATTTTCCAAATCCTTCAATTTATTACTAAATAAGCATTCATAAAACAGACAACAATATTCTTGTAACCTATAACCCTCTGGTTTTTTCCTTGCCTATAATTTTGTTTCATGCTAGAAAGTATAGCAGCTACATCAAAAACAAGATGGTTTCAGTAGGCAATTGCTTAGAAAGGGTTTATGGGAAATGGGCTAATTAGAATCCTGTTTGAATTTGAAAGAATACTTCTTTGCAGGTATCATTGAATCTAGTAAGCTGAGCTTGAACATGTCAGAATGACATAAAATATGTGGAATAAAAGTCTATGAACATTGGCCATCTGTTGGCTTTTACACAGTGTCTAGCAACTTTTTCCAAGAAGTCACAGTCATAGTGAATAGGATATGCTGAGCTCAAGGGAAACATTGGTTAAAGAAGTTACATTAATCTATAATAGTTTACTTACAGATTCAAACATATCTGAAACAATGAAATAAAAACTTCACATATTTTTATTTATATGTAAGAAAATGCAGCATAGTAGAAGAGCTTACTGCTGAGACATTCCCTGCTTACAGTTGACCTCAAGAGAAGATTCTAAAATGCTATGTTTGAGGTAAACTGGGCAGTACTATTCTTATCATTAATTTATTCACTTTTGGCACTAAGAGTTTTGATTAACAGTGACACATACTGCTTTAGAATTTTCAAGATTTGGACAGAATGAGAATCATGCCGGTAATTGAGACTGATTGTACAAGTTAATGCCAACTGCAGCCTTTTTATACACAATGCTAAGTGTAGGAGAGAGGAGGAGGGGAAAGCTAATCACTGATTTTCTTACTCTCCTTCACAAACAAAAGGAAAGCCCTAAACGCAGCCATTCACACAGTCCTGGATGTGCAACATGCACAGTAACTGAACTCTGTACTCTGTAAGTTTCAAAGCTACAGATTTAGATTTGACTACCAAGAAAAACCACACAAACCCTTTCTGAAATTTGCTTCTTTATCAATTAATTTAACAAGCCACATTAGTCAAACTAGTCAAACCATCTGCCAATATGGATGGCTCCCAATCTACACTATTAGAGCACTGCCAAACTTGTTTCTCATTTGCTTCTCCTCTTGATTCTCACTACATTTTAATGAGGTTAAAGGTAGAAAAATAATCATTCACACGTATACAACCAGCTTATTCTTATCATTCAAAAGAATAAGTCAACAGATAAATCCTAGTGAAAACACTAATGAGTAACAGGAGTCAACCCTAAATTGAAAAATAAGATGCAGAATTGAGAAAAAAAATAAGATTTCATTAATATCTTAATGAAAATTCATGACTAAATTTTAACTATTAACTTTTTCAGTGTTCTAATGACATATGAATATTTAAGAATGTAAATAATAAGCATGATATATAATCACTGAAAATAAGATAGTTAGTATTTCTCCAGCCAGAAGTGATCAGATAAAATAAAAAAGAGAAATCATAGATATTAGTCAGTTCAGTTGCTCAGTCATGTCCAACTTTTTGCGACCCCACGAATCGCAGCACGCCAGGCCTCCCTGTCCATCACCAACTCCCAGAGTTCACTCAGACTCATGTCCATCGAGTCAGTGATGCCATCCAGCCATCTCATCCTCGGTGTTCCCCTTCTCCTCCTGCCCAAAATCCCTCCCAGCATCAAAGTCTTTTCCAATGCATCAACTCTTTGCTTGAGGTGGCCAAGAGTTTCAGCTTTAGCATCATTCCTTCCAAAGAAATCCCAGGGTTGATCTTCAGAATGGACTGGTTGGATCTCCTTGCAGTCCAAGGGACTCTCAAGAGTCTTCTCCAACACCACAGTTCAAAAGCATCAATTCTTCGGTGCTCAGTCTTCTTCACAGTCCAACTCTCACATCCATACATGACCACAGGAAAAACCATAGCCTTGACTAGACAGACCTTAGTCGGCAAAGTAATGTCTCTGCCTCGCATCAATTAAATCTGCTCATTGTATTACAAAAATTTCAAAGGATATGCACATGCCTTGTAACTTCTGTAACATTAACCTGAGAATATTCATGAGGAAGATTGTGTAAGTCATTATGCCTGCATCAGTTATCACCAGCTTGATATCCAGATATTAATGATGGAAAAACCACATCAGTACTAACCTAGTCCCCTGAGACAATAAAAAGGGTATTAGCGTAGACTATCCTCTTAGGCTTCTTCCATTTCAAAATTACTACAGCACCACCTGAGAACTTTACATACAAAAGCCCAAGGATTTGACTATTTTGTGTTTCATCACGATGCCAAGTCATTGCTCCTTTGTTTTCTTAGAATTTTTTTTAAAAATCACTAGCAAACATTATTTATAAAAACACACCAACTACAATAATAGTCAGATAAGCTCTAACTTGTACAGGACACAGAGTTTCACTCTACTGGGTACAGAGAATAGGAAGAATACTAAAGACACTAAGTCCTGAAGGATTTCGTGAGAAGAACAAGGCACACCTGTGGAGGGAGACATTTTAGGAGTGTGCAGAAACTCAGGGAAAACGCCACAGGGTCTACAAGGTAGAAGAGTATGCAGCTGTTTAAAGAACAAGAAGGACTAGGGTAAATTAAGAAGTGAAATTTAAGAGTGAAATCCATGCAGGAAGATGGTGTAGAATGTTTTAGAAATGTCTGGAAGAGAACAAAAACCCAGCCTCTCTAGAGAAAAAAATAGTAGAGAATTAGGTGAAAGGCAGAGTAGAGGGAGACACAGTTCATGTTCACTGTTTAGAGGTTTGTTTTTAACCCACATTTCCAAACCTTAGTTTCAGTATCAACAAGCAAATAATCTAAATTCCTAGACACGGATGTGAGAGTGGTGAAATAATCTGAACAACTGCAACAAAATCTAAGAGACAGTCAAGAAGTGGGTTCACTCCAGGAAATTTTTATCACATTCCCTAGGTCAACAGAAGGAAACATTTCTAGGCATTGGGAACAATTGCAGGATTTTAAGCACAGTGACAATTTAAATGATGCATTAAAATGCTTATTCATATATATCACTTAATCTCTCNTAGAAATGTCTGGAAGAGGTCAAAAACCCAGCCTCTCTAGAGAAAAAAATAGTAGAGAATTAGGTGAAAGGCAGAGTAGAGGGAGACACAGTTCATGTTCACTGTTTAGAGGTTTGTTTTTAACCCACATTTCCAAACCTTAGTTTCAGTATCAACAAGCAAATAATCTAAATTCCTAGACACGGATGTGAGAGTGGTGAAATAATCTGAACAACTGCAACAAAATCTAAGAGACAGTCAAGAAGTGGGTTCACTCCAGGAAATTTTTATCACATTCCCTAGGTCAACAGAAGGAAACATTTCTAGGCATTGGGAACAATTGCAGGATTTTAAGCACAGTGACAATTTAAATGATGCATTAAAATGCTTATTCATATATATCACTTAATCTCTCTGGAAAGAATGTTATAGGCAAAGCAGTGTTATGGAAAATTTATCTGCGTAGAACTTTAAAAATCTATTAGAAAAAGTAGGAGATACATTAGAAGGCTATTACTTAGAACAACAAAAAGAAAATCACTAAGAGGATTGTGAAGGAAGAAATCTAGTACACTTCAGAGAAATTAAGAAATTTAAAGTTACCTTCAGAACCGGAGCATAAATTCAGCCAAACTGAGGAGCATGGTGGACTTAACGTTGACTTCCTGAGGAGGGGATTAGTACACACCTCTTGCTTAGCTTTCTCCTGATCCAGAATATAAAAATACAAAGAAATTCCAAATCATTAGGCTCAGAAGCAGGTACCTTCAGGTCTGAAGAAGAAGAGAAAGCAGACACTATAAGCCAAACAAGGTATTAAGCCAATGCTTCTCAAACCTACTCTGTCAGCGTGACCTGAGAACTGTTAGCTATTGAGGTCACTGAGCTCTCTGCCTCGTCTACTAAACTACTTACTCCTGAGGTAGAGACTGAGTCTGCGGTTTAACAAACTCTCCAGGTGAGTCTGATCTACGCCCAAGCTTAAGAGCCAGTGGTGTAGCTAATGTTATCAGGAACAAAATTACTGAATTCAGCTCAAGACCTGAGAGAGCAGCTTCTTGACAAAAGAAATCTAGTAAAAAATCTAATTGGTTCATTCCAGGGGGTAATTAAGTACTTCAGCTTGCACATGTCCAAATCACACAATCTTGTTAGAAATGATGTCCCTGAAAGTGCACAAAAGCATAAATTGAACACAAAAATCAAAGTCACTAGTATTTTATAAGACTAAATCAATTTGATTTTTCATTTAGCTGTCTTTGGAAAAGCCAAATGCTAGCTCCTCCTCCTAAGCACACAATCTGCTCTATTAAATGATAGAACTTAAAAACCCAGGGAAAGGAAGGTATTTGATGAAGTTTTGTTCTACCATAACATGTAGTAATATGTTCCTGCAGATTCATATTCAACTGAAGAATATATTCTATAATAGTTCATTTAATAATATATTGTATTACTATTATATTCAGAATTGCTCCTCTTCTAGCTTTTTTATTTTTCCAGTGCATGCCTGGCAAACTGTTTCTAAACTACTTAGACAAATGCAGTAGAAATAAAAATTTAAAAAGCCCATCTCATAGCACCTATGAATCTTTACTATGAGATGATCAATGTTATATTCTTAACTAAATATATAATTTTATTTTGAAGTGTCAATTGTTCTAGTATCCCCATAGAACAGCCTTTCCAAAAGGGAAAAAAAAAAGGAGCGAGAGAAGCTAAAGTCATTAAAGCTTTGATCTCTTACTTATTTTACTCAGTTTCAAAGTCAGGCTAGTTATAAAAGTTCTAGAAATGCCACATTATGTTTTATTTCTGCATTATTACTTTACTTTTATATAGAATTTAGGAATCATATCAAAGGAAATATTTTAAATCATTCCAGACTCTAGGTTAGTTTGATGCAGCTTGTATTTATTTATGAAATTTCCCATCCTATAACTATCCAAGTTTCATTAACTTTGATGATCTGAAAAAGAAGGCTCAGTTACCAAATACACCCAAACTGTGAAAGTTTATATAAAAAGATTTATCCTTCTGCTCTAATTTTTTGGTTTATGGAGATCCCCATAAAACTAGTCAAAGAACACTTGTTCTTAAATGTTGTATTTTCAAGCTCTTTTGTTGGGAGCAGAGATGCTCAGAAATCTCTTCATGAGAATCATCCTTTTGTTGGGAAGTAAATTCCTCCTGTTGTCAGTTTGAAGCTTTGCTATACCTTGAGATTAGATCTTTTACCTTCTACAAAAAAAGATGGAAAACATTTATTACCATTACAATTGTTTTCTCATATAACCATCAAAACTTAAGAAGACTTCAAAATGTATTTTTGTTGTTCAGTCACTAGTCATGTCCAACTCTCTGCGCCCCTGCAGATGGCAGCACATCAGAATCCTCTGTCTTCCACTCTCTCCTGGAGTTTGCTCAAATTCATGTCCATTGAGTCAGTGATGATATCTAACCAAAACATGTAGATGGCACTAAAATGATATTTGTGCTTTCCTGATGGGACAGCGTTATTAAAATGGCGTACATATAGAGAACATTATTATAGTCATTCAATTTCATTATGTTTGTTATGCACATAAACAGTGGAAAGGAGAAATTAGATTTTCAGTTCAGTTCAGTTGCTCAGTCGTGTCCGACTCTTCACGACCCCATGAGTCACAGCACGCCAGGCCTCCCTGTCCGTCACCAACTCGCGGAGTTCACTCAGACTCACGTCCATCGAGTCTGTGATGCCATCCAGCCATCTCATCCTCGGTCGTCCCCTTCTCCTCCTGCCCACAATCCCTCCCAGCATCAGAGTCTTTTCCAGTGAGTCAACTCTTCGCATGAGGTGGCCAAAGTACTGGAGTTTCAGCTGTAGCATCATTCCTTCCAAAGAAATCCCAGAGCTGATCTCCTTCAGAATGGACTGGTTGGATCTCTTTGCAGTCCAAGGGACTCTCAAGAACCTTCTCCAACACCACAGTTCAAAAGTATCAATTCTTCGGTGCTCAGCTTCTTCATAGTCCAACTCTCACATCCATACATGACCATAGGAAAAACCATAGCCTTGACTAGACGGAACTTAGTCGGCAAAGTAATGTCTCTGCTTTTGAATAT
>SJYW01028620.1:157012-203246 GCA_006410735.1 Raphicerus campestris | reverse complement strand
CAATCCCTCCCAGCATCAGAGTCTTTTCCAGTGAGTCAACTCTTCGCATGAGGTGGCCAAAGTACTGGAGTTTCAGCTTTAGCATCATTCCTTCCAAAGAAATCCCAGAGCTGATCTCCTTCAGAATGGACTGGTTGGATCTCTTTGCAGTCCAAGGGACTCTCAAGAATCTTCTCCAACACCACAGTTCAAAAGTATCAATTCTTCGGTGCTCAGCTTCTTCATAGTCCAACTCTCACATCCATACATGACCATAGGAAAAACCATAGCCTTGACTAGACGGAACTTAGTCGGCAAAGTAATGTCTCTGCTTTTGAATATACTATCTAGATTGGTCATAACTTTTCTTCCAAGGAGTGAGCATCTTCTAATTTCATGGCTGCAGTCACCATCTGCAGTGATTTTGGAGCCCATATTTCTGTAGTACACAGCCATATTGAGTAGCTGAACCTTGCTATTATACAAGTGATGTAGATGCCTAAGGAACAGCCATGTTTTCATTTAAAATCATGTCAAATTTAAAATTGTCACATCAGTATAGTTCTCTCAGACTCATACTTACCAAATTTATTGTTTCCCCCATTCTAATTCTAGAGGGAAAGTTAGAAGCCTTAAAAAAGCATTGTTTCCAACATTTAAAATTTAGTATCTTTTTATCCTCCTTCCTTTCCAACAAAAGAAGAGGAGAGGTCAGATAACTGAGTTTTCCAAATTAGAAACACACACATGCATATATGTAGGAGCCAGGACATATATCACTTCAAATATTCAAGTAAGCAAGGATATCAGGCAATATTCAATGGCATTATGCTAAGTAATAAATGAGTGATAGATAATCTCTGAATCTGGATGGCAAGACTAAGTATTATCAAATTCTCCCCATTAAATTTTATATATTTTACAAATCCACCTAATTACAATTATAATCCAAGGAGATTCTCTTATAGAACTTAGTAAGATGATGTTTGTACATAGCTGTACTAGATAATGTGGGACAATACACCAGATACAGGAAAAAGACAACAACCCTATTTAAAATTGAGAAAATTAAACAGAGATCAATTAGCAGAAAAAGAAATAAATAGATCCTTTGACTTGTCAGCCATCAGATAATTGTACATTAAAGTAATAATGGAATATCATTTTTCCATCCAATTGTTCAAAAGAAATTTTTAAAAATCCCCAATACCTGATCCTAATAGAGATATGGTGAAATAAGGTAATGTTCCACAGTAGTACCTATCAAACTCTAAAATATTTACAAGTTTTGATAAAGCAAATTTTTTACTAAGAATCCATCCTCCAGAAATATTTAAACAGAAAGCAGAATATAAGAGTATATTCAATGCTCAACATCACTCATTATCAGAGAAATGCAAATCAAGACCATAATGAGGTACCATTTCACACCAGTCAGAATAGCTNTGTGCTAACAATATGTACATTGTTTGTATTACATTTTCAAAAATAAATATTATGTATATATATGTAATGATATGCAGGCTATTAAAAATTTTATAAACACAATGGAAAAAATCTGAAAGGATGTTAACAATAATGTAATTATAATAATAAAAATGACCAATACTGAATAATCACTATATGCTTGTTTTATAAACTATCTTGGTTAGTCCTCTTACCAACCATGTAACTATGTAGTACTATTTCTCAAATATGAAACCTGAAGATAAACATTGAAGTTTCAATAATATTACATGGTGGAGTGGGAATAGGGATTAAGGTGGCTACTCAATTGAATGTAGATTTATAGTTTTCACTATTATAATATGTCATTGGAATTTTAAAGAAACCATGCATATGTTAGTTTACTAATTAAAAATAAAATAAATAGTTATACTACAACAGAGAACATGTTAAATACTATAAGCCATAACATGTAGTAAAGTTTCACAGAGAGACAGAATTCTGATTGAATAAGAAATATCATTTATGAAGGAAGCAACATTTGAGATAGCCCATGAAAGATGGGTACTTTCAAAAGGTGGAGAGTACTTCCACAGAGCCTCTAAAGGAACGACAGAAGGGCAAAAAAGTACAAAATGAATCCAGGAAATAGCAAAGAACTGCTTTGGGTTCTGAAAATGTATTTAACAGAATATTAAGAGAGAGAAGAGCTGTAGGAGGGCTTGTGTGCTGTGTTAGTTGCTCAGTCATGTCTAACTCTGTGACCCCACAGACTGTAACCCGCCAGACTTCTCTGTCCATGGAATTCTCTAGGCAAGAATACTGGAGTGGATTGCCATTCACTTCTCCAGAGATAGGAGGGCTTAAATGAATCTTACATGTCTGAGAAACAACAAAGCAGAATAGGAGATAAAGCTGAAGAGGGTTTAAAACATTTTGCTTTACTTAAGAAATGACTAGAAAGTCAACCCTTTGGATTAAACTAACACAGAGATTCTTCAAAGAGGCAATTCCCAACCTATGGGCCACAGATACTTGGAATTAGGCAAGCTTTATGCAGGAGGTTCACAAATCCGCATACTTACTAAATTTTTTAAAAATGTCTACAGTATAAGGTCTTGAATTTTCAAAGTGGGCCTGCTTGCAGGCTGGCTGCCACAATAGAAAAGGTGATGGGGTCAGTTTCTTCTTCTTTTTTTTTTTTTTCCATCTGAAGCTCTCATTTCTGCTTTCCCATACCACGGGCTGTTTCTAGGTCCTCAGAATTGAAACGGGGGAAGAAAAAGAGGCAAAGGACAAGAAAACTTCCCTTGACTGACACAGATATAATTTGGTGTTAGTTTCCCTTAGGCTGGCCAGTTCAACCAAAAACAAAAACCATTGTTTTTACAGGAGATTATTTGCGATTCTTCAGAGTACTTCCATTGCTGGGGACTCACTAGCAGTGTCCTTAGCCAAGGCTCCTCATGCTGTGGGTGAATGCTCTTTGTTCAAGAAACTCTATAAAAAAGATTTTCTTTGGGAGGTACCTTATTCCTCTTGAACAAAAGCTTACATTTTTTCCTGGAAAATGGATCATCCTTTGCCTGAAATAGCTCTGGGCACACAAAGTATTTCAAAAGCTACCATGTCGCATTCTATTATACGGGTTGCTCTCTTGCTACCATCTCTTGCCTCTTGGCTTTCTCAGGTGTAGATATAAAACTATCTNTGAACAAAAGCTTACATTTTTTCCTGGAAAATGGATCATCCTTTGCCTGAAATAGCTCTGGGCACACAAAGTATTTCAAAAGCTACCATGTCGCATTCTATTATACGGGTTGCTCTCTTGCTACCATCTCTTGCCTCTTGGCTTTCTCAGGTGTAGATATAAAACTATCTTCACTCAGCCAACTGGAGACATAGGTGAAGTTCTTCAATTTGTCTCCTTGAAGACCCTCTAGGCTCATGTAAGGAGGAAATCACCTCTTCAAGGTAGAAGAAGGGGTCAGCAGCATCCTAGCATTCTTTCCATAGAACCACTCCCTTGACACACACAAACATACCAAATTTGGACAGTTCTATGTCACTTCTTTAATATACTTGAACTAGGTGAGGAGCTGAGGATTACTAAGCATATATTGGACCATCTCTCCATCCTTCTTTGCAAGTCCTGATGAGATTCCATCCTTGCTTGGGAATGAAGAGACATCTGGCAGAAAAAGTCTTGGAACTTCTAGAAACTAATGTTGAGTCCTAATTTAACATCCAGTTACAGACCTAAGTAATCTAGAAGTCTGAAACTAAAGCTAGAAAAATTAAAATTGCACTCTCTGTGTTGTTTCTTGTCTGCTCCATACCTCTGCACATGTTGTTCTTTCTACATAATTAATGAACCTTAACAAATGTATACTCTGTGTAACTACCATGCCAGTCAAAATATACAACATTCACTTTGCACTAGAAAATTCTCTCCTGCTCCATAGCAATGAATTTTCCACCCTAACGCCACCTTGCTGCTGCTGCTAAGTTACTTTAGTCGTGTCTGACTCTGTGTGACCCCATAGACAGCAGCCCACCAGGCTCCCCCATCCCTGGGATTCTCCAGGCAAAAACACTGGAGTGGGTTGCCATTTCCTTCTCTAATGCATGAAAGTGAGAAGTGAAAGTGAAGTTGCTCAGTCGTGCCTGACTCTTAGTGACCCCATGGACTACAGCCTACCAGGCTCCTCTGTCCATGGGATTCTCCAGGCAAGAGTACTGGAGTGGGATGCCATTGCCTTCTCCGAACACCACCTTAGGTTACCACTATTTTGAATTCTATCTCTATAGGTTAGTTTTGCCTGTTTCTGAACTTCATATAAATAAAATCATACAGCAAGGGTTGGCAAACTATAGCTCATGAGCCAAACCAACCTTGACAACTATTTTTGAAAGTAAAGTCTTAGAACATAGGCCCATTTTCACCTTGTTTATTACTGATTTCATGCTATCATGGCAGAGCAGAGTAGTTGTGACAGAGACTATATGGCTCAGAAAACCTAAAGGATTTAAAAACTTTATAGAAACTTTGCCAACCCTCATCATACAACATTAACTCTTTGTGTCTGGCTTCTGCCCCTAAGCTTTTTTAAAAGATTCATCCATGTTGTTACATATCTCTATGTTTTTTTCAATTAATTATCCCTTCTTATTGCTGAGTAGTATTCCACTGTGTGAATGTAATAATTCATCAGATCCTCTGTGGATTAAAATTTGTAAAAGTCTTGGCTATTAAAAATAATTGATCTAATATAACACATATATTACAAATAATACAAAGAGAGCCATAATGTAAACAGAATGGCTTTTTTTAAAGCATTGTTGTTGTTCAGTCATTTAGTCATGCACGACTCTGAGACCCCATGGACTGCAGCATGCCAGGCTTCCCTATACTTCACTATCTCCCAGAATTTGCTCAGACTCATGTCCATTGAATTGATGATGCCATCCAACCATCTCATCTTCTGATATTCTCTTCTCCTCCTGCCCTCAATCTTTCCCAGCATCAGGGTCTCTTCCAATGAGTCATCTCTTTGCATCAGCTGGCCAAAGTATTGAAGCTTCAGCTTCAGCATCAGCATCAGTCCTTCCAATGACTATTCAAAGAATAAATACAATTAATTTTGCCAAAGCCCAATTTATAATTTTTAAATGTTTACTGCTTTATGTGACCAAAGGAATCTGCCTACTCCAAGGTTATAAAGAATCTCTATTTTATACAAATATACTTATTTGGGTTTTACATTTATGTCTATAGCCCATAGTGAATGTATTATATGTAAAGCACTGAGTCAGGTTTTAGTTTCTTTCTTTTTTTTTTGCAGATATTCAGTTGTCTCAGTATCACTTATTGAAAATTATCATTTCTCACAAAGACTTCCCTCAGTAACTTTGTTTTTCAACTAATATACTATGTGTAATTCTATTTCTGGAATTTCTCTTCTATTCCATCAATTTTTAAGTCAAGCAAAAAAATTACTCATTTCTCCCTTTGTAAAAATTGTTTTAGCTATTCTAGGTCCTTAGCATTTTCATGTTAATTTTTAATTATTGTTCAAATTTCAACAAAAAGGACAAAAAGGATCTGCTGGTATTTTGATTGTTATTCCCTTGACTCTTCAGATGAATTGAGAGAGATTGGACATCTTGATAACGCTGAGGTTTCCAATCTATGAATTTGGTATATCGCTTCTCTTGTTTGCATTTTCTTTCATTTCTCTAGGTAATGTTTAGTTTTTCAGTTCACAGGTCTTGAACATCTTCTGTTTGCTTGCATATGTTTTACACTTTTTATTTTATTGGAAATGCCTCTCTATTTGTATTTTATTTTCTGTTTCTTGGTTGCAGAATTTAAAAATATTATTTTTATATTGATCTTCTATCTTGGGAATTCACTAACTTGACTTCTTAATTCCATCAGTATTTTAGAAATGTCTTGTGATGTTCTACAGAGATAATGTTCTGTTTATATAGAAAGTTTTAATTATTCCATTCCAATATTTATGTCTCTTTTTTCCTTTGCACTTATGGAGTGGCTAGACAATTTTATTATGTCATTATTTGTCTTCCAAGTTATCCATTGTGCATTTTATTGAAAATACAGGTCACTCTTTTTCCAGATTCCTCTTTCCTCCCTAGCCAACAATAAAAGAAATGATATATATTTTTGGCTCTGGGTTTGGGCAGTACATCACTTCTAGTATCAATTTCCCTGTGAGTCAAGTATGCTACAATTACAAACAACTCCAACCTCTCAGTGACTGACTACAATTTTTTTTTTGTTCATGTTTTATAAGAGCTGCTGGTTAACTGAAACTCTATTCCAGCTGTGGCTCAATTACATGTATTCTTTATCCTGATCCAGGTTGAAAGAGTAGTTTCAGTTTGGCAAATACCCATTTCAGTATCCTGTACTATCCATCTGTTAAGCTTAAAACTATTTTCCAGAATCTATTTCCCTCTAAAACTTCATATTAGAGTTGATCATAAGACAATTTTGCTTTATATATGCAAGGCAGAAGTGAACCAGTGACCATTATTGCCGGAAGAACATCAGAATAAGATATCGTGATGAAAAGATGAGAAAGTCAAAAGTTTATGGACTCAATACAGATAAGACCAGTTACACATAGACTGGGTGCACTGTAATTTAGTCTTGTTCTTTTTTGCTCTACATTTAAGTATTCTTTTTGAATGCTATCTTATTGATCAATAGTGGTGTCAGGAATACTAGATCACCTTACCTGTCTCCAGGCATGGAACAAGGACTAGTTGAAACTTAGGAAAAGGAGTACGTCAAGGCTGTATATTGTCACCCTACTTATTTAATCTATATGCAGAGTACATCATGTGAAATGCCAGGCTGGATGATGCACAAGCTTGAATCAAGACTGCCGAGAGAAATACCAACGACCTCAGATATGCAGATGATACCACTCTAATGGCAGAAAGCAAAGAGGAACTCAAGAGCCTCTAGATGAAGGTCAAAAAGGAGAGTAAAAAAGCTGGCTTAGAACTCAACATTCAAAAACCTAAGACCATAGCATACAGTCCCATCAATTCATGGCACATAGATGGGGAAAAAGTAGTAACAGTAACAGATTTTATTTTCTTGATCTCCTAAATCACTGAGGACAGTGACTATAGCCATTAAATTAAAAGACGCTTGCTCCTTGGAAGAAAAACTATGACAAACCTAGACAGCTATGGCAAACCTATTAAAAAGCAAAGACATCACTTAGCCAACAAAGGGCCATCTAGTCAAAGCTATGGTTTTTCTAATAGTCACATATGGATATGAGAGTTAGACTATAAAGAAGGCTGAGTGCTGAATAATTGATGCTTTCAAATTGTGGTGCTGAAGAAGACTCTTGAGAGTCCCTTCAACAGCAAGGAGATCAAACCAGTCAATCCTAAAGGAGGTCAACCCTGAATATTCACTGGAAGGACTGATGCTAAGGCTGCAATACTTTGGCCACCTGATGCGAAGGGTAGGCTCATTGGAAAAAATGCTAATGCTGGGAAGGATTGATGGTGGGAGGAGAAAGGGAAAACAAACAGAGGCTGAGTTGGTTGGATGGCATCACTGACTCAATGGACATGACTTTGATTAAACTCAAGGATAGTGAAGGACAGGGAAGTTTTGCATGCTACAGTCTATGGGGTCACAAAGAGTCATACATGACTTAGCAACTGAATAACTCACCAGTAAATGTTTGGCTGTCAGTGCACATAGCAAAATACCTCCACACAAACTTTTCTNCTTGTGATGTTCTACAGAGATAATGTTCTGTTTATATAGAAAGTTTTAATTATTCCATTCCAATATTTATGTCTCTTTTTTCCTTTGCACTTATGGAGTGGCTAGACAATTTTATTATGTCATTATTTGTCTTCCAAGTTATCCATTGTGCATTTTATTGAAAATACAGGTCACTCTTTTTCCAGATTCCTCTTTCCTCCCTAGCCAACAATAAAAGAAATGATATATATTTTTGGCTCTGGGTTTGGGCAGTACATCACTTCTAGTATCAATTTCCCTGTGAGTCAAGTATGCTACAATTACAAACAACTCCAACCTCTCAGTGACTGACTACAATTTTTTTTTTGTTCATGTTTTATAAGAGCTGCTGGTTAACTGAAACTCTATTCCAGCTGTGGCTCAATTACATGTATTCTTTATCCTGATCCAGGTTGAAAGAGTAGTTTCAGTTTGGCAAATACCCATTTCAGTATCCTGTACTATCCATCTGTTAAGCTTAAAACTATTTTCCAGAATCTATTTCCCTCTAAAACTTCATATTAGAGTTGATCATAAGACAATTTTGCTTTATATATGCAAGGCAGAAGTGAACCAGTGACCATTATTGCCGGAAGAACATCAGAATAAGATATCGTGATGAAAAGATGAGAAAGTCAAAAGTTTATGGACTCAATACAGATAAGACCAGTTACACATAGACTGGGTGCACTGTAATTTAGTCTTGTTCTTTTTTGCTCTACATTTAAGTATTCTTTTTGAATGCTATCTTATTGATCAATAGTGGTGTCAGGAATACTAGATCACCTTACCTGTCTCCAGGCATGGAACAAGGACTAGTTGAAACTTAGGAAAAGAAGTACGTCAAGGCTGTATATTGTCACCCTACTTATTTAATCTATATGCAGAGTACATCATGTGAAATGCCAGGCTGGATGATGCACAAGCTTGAATCAAGACTGCCGAGAGAAATACCAATGACCTCAGATATGCAGATGATACCACTCTAATGGCAGAAAGCAAAGAGGAACTCAAGAGCCTCTAGATGAAGGTCAAAAAGGAGAGTAAAAAAGCTGGCTTAGAACTCAACATTCAAAAACCTAAGACCATAGCATACAGTCCCATCAATTCATGGCACATAGATGGGGAAAAAGTAGTAACAGTAACAGATTTTATTTTCTTGATCTCCTAAATCACTGAGGACAGTGACTATAGCCATTAAATTAAAAGACGCTTGCTCCTTGGAAGAAAAACTATGACAAACCTAGACAGCTATGGCAAACCTATTAAAAAGCAAAGACATCACTTAGCCAACAAAGGGCCATCTAGTCAAAGCTATGGTTTTTCTAATAGTCACATATGGATATGAGAGTTAGACTATAAAGAAGGCTGAGTGCTGAATAATTGATGCTTTCAAATTGTGGTGCTGAAGAAGACTCTTGAGAGTCCCTTCAACAGCAAGGAGATCAAACCAGTCAATCCTAAAGGAGGTCAACCCTGAATATTCACTGGAAGGACTGATGCTAAGGCTGCAATACTTTGGCCACCTGATGCGAAGGGTAGGCTCATTGGAAAAAATGCTAATGCTGGGAAGGATTGATGGTGGGAGGAGAAAGGGAAAACAAACAGAGGCTGAGTTGGTTGGATGGCATCACTGACTCAATGGACATGACTTTGATTAAACTCAAGGATAGTGAAGGACAGGGAAGCTTTGCATGCTACAGTCTATGGGGTCACAAAGAGTCATACATGACTTAGCAACTGAATAACTCACCAGTAAATGTTTGGCTGTCAGTGCACATAGCAAAATACCTCCACACAAACTTTTCTTTCTTTGCTTAACTTCCAAGATTCATTTATGATTTCTCTGATATTCAAATTCTCTGTCTATATCTTCTTCACCTCTTTTGACATGTAAATTCTAATTCTCAAAATAAATTCCTCATCCTATAAAACTCATCATAATTGTTCTCCTTGTAATTCATGACTGATACACCCATTTTCTGACACAGGGGACATTTAAAGTAATCTCTTGGATATGGCATAGATCATCACTCTTCATATACCATTGGCATTGGCCAAAACATGTTACATTGGCCACATAGATCATTGATATGAATAGGAACATGAAGGTATAAATATTTGTTAAAATAATATAATCTACCATTATTATATATCCTTGAAGCAAGCACGAGGGTATATGTTTGGAATAACCATTGAGAGCCCCCAGAAAGGTTTGAGGATGGACACAAACTTATTCAAATTACATGACTGACTATATGGAAAGGATATTTTGCACAGTCAACTCAAGATATAGCTATAAGAGACCAAAGGAAACCGGTAAGTAGTGATTCACAGGTGTTCATGATAAACTGGCAGCAAAGTAAGTAATTGTTCATATTAAAGTTTCAACTGTCCTTAAATAATCTTTCCATATTCCTTTTTAAAAATCCAAAATCAAAGAACTCCTTGGAGTGATGTTAGCAACAAAGCCAAATAAAACATCTCTCATTTGTACCCCTTCCTCAACAATAATTAGGCATCCACCCACAGTACCTTGATAGGAGCTATGGGATTGAACACAAGATGCCACAGGACCCATAAACAGCCTCTCCCACCCATGTACTGAGTAAGAGGATACAGATCTCAGTATTAGCTGTGGATCCTGCAGTGTCCTGTGAACTGGCTCCAGCCCCTCTCAACCACAGTCCAGGAGACTTTGGAGAACACTATCTTAGACAATCACCCACAGACAAAAGAGCTTTTGTGGAAGTAAAACTTTCCAGTGGAGAAGTTCCAGAAGACCACTGGAGGAAAAGAAAACAAAACACAAATTTGGACACATTAAAGAGAGAAACAGGAAGAGTTTGATTTGATCTGAATTATCCTCTCTCCCAACATGATACTGCTCAGTGCCAAGAGAGATCATCTCAGTCTATGATTCTCCTACAGGGAAAAGTAAAAGTGTGTGAGTGAGTCNACTTTGGCCACCTGATGCGAAGGGTAGGCTCATTGGAAAAAATGCTAATGCTGGGAAGGATTGATGGTGGGAGGAGAAAGGGAAAACAAACAGAGGCTGAGTTGGTTGGATGGCATCACTGACTCAATGGACATGACTTTGATTAAACTCAAGGATAGTGAAGGACAGGGAAGCTTTGCATGCTACAGTCTATGGGGTCACAAAGAGTCATACATGACTTAGCAACTGAATAACTCACCAGTAAATGTTTGGCTGTCAGTGCACATAGCAAAATACCTCCACACAAACTTTTCTTTCTTTGCTTAACTTCCAAGATTCATTTATGATTTCTCTGATATTCAAATTCTCTGTCTATATCTTCTTCACCTCTTTTGACATGTAAATTCTAATTCTCAAAATAAATTCCTCATCCTATAAAACTCATCATAATTGTTCTCCTTGTAATTCATGACTGATACACCCATTTTCTGACACAGGGGACATTTAAAGTAATCTCTTGGATATGGCATAGATCATCACTCTTCATATACCATTGGCATTGGCCAAAACATGTTACATTGGCCACATAGATCATTGATATGAATAGGAACATGAAGGTATAAATATTTGTTAAAATAATATAATCTACCATTATTATATATCCTTGAAGCAAGCACGAGGGTATATGTTTGGAATAACCATTGAGAGCCCCCAGAAAGGTTTGAGGATGGACACAAACTTATTCAAATTACATGACTGACTATATGGAAAGGATATTTTGCACAGTCAACTCAAGATATAGCTATAAGAGACCAAAGGAAACCGGTAAGTAGTGATTCACAGGTGTTCATGATAAACTGGCAGCAAAGTAAGTAATTGTTCATATTAAAGTTTCAACTGTCCTTAAATAATCTTTCCATATTCCTTTTTAAAAATCCAAAATCAAAGAACTCCTTGGAGTGATGTTAGCAACAAAGCCAAATAAAACATCTCTCATTTGTACCCCTTCCTCAACAATAATTAGGCATCCACCCACAGTACCTTGATAGGAGCTATGGGATTGAACACAAGATGCCACAGGACCCATAAACAGCCTCTCCCACCCATGTACTGAGTAAGAGGATACAGATCTCAGTATTAGCTGTGGATCCTGCAGTGTCCTGTGAACTGGCTCCAGCCCCTCTCAACCACAGTCCAGGAGACTTTGGAGAACACTATCTTAGACAATCACCCACAGACAAAAGAGCTTTTGTGGAAGTAAAACTTTCCAGTGGAGAAGTTCCAGAAGACCACTGGAGGAAAAGAAAACAAAACACAAATTTGGACACATTAAAGAGAGAAACAGGAAGAGTTTGATTTGATCTGAATTATCCTCTCTCCCAACATGATACTGCTCAGTGCCAAGAGAGATCATCTCAGTCTATGATTCTCCTACAGGGAAAAGTAAAAGTGTGTGAGTGAGTCCCTGGCTTCTCCAACTATACAGAATGCAGCCAAAGAAGCCCATTTCTCTCTCACATCATCCATGACTTATACAACTGGGCAGTGAGAAGAGACTGAGACAGCAGATAGAATCTTCAGAAGGTGTTAAAGGGACATGGGTCTTACCAATTACACTCTGACTGTATGAATAAGCCTGCTCATGAGCCACTGGGGATGCCTTGCACATAGACCCCAAACCAGCCAATTGTCACCCCTAGTGTTCTACATGATTTACCCACATATATCCCCATCCTGTAGCCAGCTCCTTGTACATACTCCCAACAGTAATGACAGAAAGCTTTGATAGACAGCTAGTGAGCATTTGCAGAAGTTCTGCCAGAATCTCTGGATCAGGGAAAACTAGTAAATTTGAGCTTTATTTCTGACCTTGGAAAACTAAAAGGAAGACTGTCAGCACCCAGGCTGATGCTTTGCAGAATCAAGAAAAGTCATATAATCTTAAGAATTTTGTCACAAGAGTGAGCAAGAAACATCAAGCAGGCATATCCACAGAGGTTCTGAGAAAGCCTCAGAATTTCTAGTAGCTGATAGAAGGTATTTCTTTTCCAAAGTAAGTTGATAAAGACTAGGAGAGATGATTGCTACTTCAAATGTGAAGACAGCAACACAAACCCTCAAGAAAAATGAAAGATCAAAGAATGAACACACCACCAAAAGATCACAGTAGTCCTCTTATAACTGACAACAAAGCCATGGAGATATACAGTTTATTCAATAAAGAATTAAAAATACCTGATTTAAGGAAAGTAAAAGGACAATAAAGGAGATCAGTCCTGGGTGTTCATTGGAAGGACTGATGTTGAAGCTGAAACTCCAGTGCTTTGCCACCTGATGCGAAGAGCTGACTCATTTGAAAAGACCCTGATGCTGGGAAAGATTGATGGCAAGAGGAGAAGAAGACAACAGAAGATAAGATGGTTGAATGGCATCACCAACTTAATGGACATGGTTTTGGGTGGACTCCGGGAGTTGGTGATGGAAAGGGAGGCTTGACGTGCTGTGGTTCATAAGGTCCCAAAGAGTTGGACGTGACTGAGCGACTGAACTGAACTGAATGAGCATCACAATTCCTAATTTCAAACTATACTATTAAGCTGTAATAAAACAGTATGATACTGGCATAAAAATAAAAACATAAATCAATGGAGTAGAATCAACAGCTGAGAAATAAATCCTCCCATATACAGTCAACTTGACAAGGGAGCCAAGAATATAGCAAAAAAAAAAAAAAAGACATTCAGTGTCCTAATTATCCATCAAGTGAATGGATAAAGACAATGTGGTGTGTGTGTGTGTGTGTATGTGTATATATAATGGAGTATTACTTGACCATTAAAAAGAAATAATACCATATGTAGCAACATAGATGGACTGGAGATTATCATACTGAGTCAAATAAGTCAGAGACAGATCAATATCATATGATATTATTTATAGATGAATCTTAAAAAATAATAAAAATGAACTCATTTATAAAACAGATTCACACTTAGAGAATGAATTTATAGTTAGCAGGGGGAGAGTGTTGTGGGGGAAGGATAGATTGGGAATTTGGGATTGACATGTATACACTTGCTGTATTTAAAATAGAAAACCAACAGAGACCTACTATAAAAATAAATTTTAAAAAATACAAAAAAATACAAATAAAATAGATAAATAATAAAGACCTATACCTAATATATAACACAGACAATTGTACTCAATACTCTGTGAGTACCTGTATGGAAAGAGAATCTGAAAAAGAGTGGGCATATGTATTATACAACTGATTCACTTTACAGTATAGCAGAAACTAACAAAATATTGTAAATCAACTATACTCCATTAATTTTTTTTTAAATTCTGTTGGAAAAATTGGACAATCACATGCAGAAAAATGAATAGGACCCCTGCCTTATAACATACATAAAAATTCACTCAAAATGTATAAAAGACTTAAATGTAAAGCCCAGATCTATAAAATCTATAAAACTCCTAGGAGAAAACATAGGGGAAAATTTATTAATATCGATTTTGCCTGTAATTTTTTTGATATGACATCAAATTCACAAATAACAAAAGCAAAAATCAAAACATAGGACTACATCAGATTAGAAGTTTTTGCACAGCAAAAGAAACAATAAAATGGCAAGCTACAGAATGAGAGAAAATACTTGTAGTTCACATAAATGATCAGGGATAAATGCCCAAAACATATAAAGAAAACACACACACAATCTGATTTAAAGTAAGTGAAGTCGTTCAGTCATGTCTGACTCTTTGCACCCCATGGACTGTAGCCTACCAGGTTCCTCTGTCCATGGGATTTTCCAGGCAAGAATACTGGAGTGGGTTGCCATTTCCTTCTCCAGGAGATCTTCCCGACCCAGGGACTGAACCCAGGTCTCCTACATTGTAGGCAGATGCTCTTACCATCTAAGCCACCAGGGAAGTCCTAATCTGATTTTAAAATGTACCTAATAACTATATAGATGTTTTCCAAAAGAAAATATACAATACAAATAGCCAACACGTATGTGGAAAGATGCTCAACATTAGTAATTATAAGGGAAATGCAAATCAAAATAAAAATGAGACATTCAGTTCAGTTGCTCAGTCGTGTCTGATTCTTTGCCATCCCATGTAATGCAGCATGCCAGGCTTCCTCGCATCACCAACTCCCAGAGCTTGCTCAAACTCATGTCCATCAAGTCGGTGAGGCCATTCAACCATCTCATCCTCTGTCATCCCCTTCTCCTCCTGCCTTCAATCTTTGCAGCATAAGGGTCTTTTACAATGAGTCAGCTCTTTGCATCAGATAACCAAAGTATTGAAGATTCAGCATCAGTCCTTCTAATGAATATTCAGGATTGATTTCCTGTAGGATGAACTGGTTTGATCTCCTTACAGTCTGAGGGAGTTTTAAGAATCTTCTCCAACACCATAGTTCAAAAGCATCAATTCTTCAGTGTTCAGCTTTCTTGATGGTTCAACTCTCACATCCATTCATGACTATTGGAAAACCCACAGTTTTGACTAGATGGACTTTTGTCAGCAAAGTAATGTCTCTGCTTTTTAATATGCTGTCTAGGTTGGTCATAGCTTTTCTTCCAAGGAACAAGTGTCTTTTAATTTCATGGCTGCAGTCACCATCTGCAGTGATTTTGGAGCCAAGAAAACAAAGTCTGTCATGATATCCATTGCCTCCCCATCTATAAAGTGGTGAGAGCAGATGCCATGATCTTCGTTTTTTGAATGTTGAGTTCTAAGCCAGTTTGTTCACTCTCCTCTTTCACTTTCATCAAGAGTCTCTTTAGTTCCTCTTTGGTTTCTGCCATAAATGTGGTGTCATCTGCGTATTTGAGCTTATTGTTATTTCTCCTGGCAATCTTGATCCAGCTTGTGCTTCAGGCTGGCATTTCATACGATTTACTCTGCATATAAGTTAAATAAGCAGGGTGACAATACCTCACAGCCTTAATGTGAGTGCAGTGCGAGTGCAGTGCAAATTCGCTTTAGTTGTGTCCAACTTTTTGCCACCCCATGGACTGTAGCCAACCAGGCTCCTCTGTCCATGGTGATTGTCCAGGCAAGAATACTGGAGTGGGTTGCCACACCCTTTTCCAGGAGATCTTTCCAACCCAGGGGTTGAACCCACATCTCTTACTTCTCCTGCATTTCCAGGCAGGTTCTTTTCCTTTAGTGCCACCTGGGAAGCCCAGCCTTGATGTACTCCTTTCACAATTTTGAACCAGTCCATTGTTCCACGTCTGGTTCTTACTGTTGCTCCTTCACCTGAATATAGATTTTTCAGGAGGCAGGTAACGTGGTGTAGTATTCCCATCTCTTGAGGAATTTCCAGTTTGTTGTGATCCACACAGTCAAAGGCTTTAGCATAGTCAATTAAGCAGAAGTAGATGTTTTTCTGGAATTCTCTTGCTTTTTCAATGATCCAGCAGACGTTGGCAATTTGATCTCTGGTTCCTCTGCCTTTTCTAAATCCTGCGTGAACATCTGTAAGGTTTTGGTTCATCTACCGTTGAAGCCTAGCTTGGTGAATTGTGAGCATTACTTTGCTGCTGCTGCTGCTGCTAAGTCACTTTAGTCTTGTCCGATTCTGTGTGACCCCATAGACGGCAGCCCACCAGGCTCCCCCATCCCTGGGATTCTCCAGGCAAGAACACTGGAGTGGCTTGCCATTTCCTTCTCCAATGCATGAAAGTAAAAAGTGAAAGGGAAGTTGTTTAGCCATGTCCAACTCTTCGCAACCCCATGGACTACTAGTATGTGAAATAAGTGCAATTGTGTGGTAGCCTGAACATTCTTTGGCATTGCTTTTCTTTGGGATGGAAATGAAAACTGACCTTTTCTAGTCCTGTAGCCACTGCTGAGTTTTCCAAATTTGCTGGCATAATGTGTGCAGCACTTACACAGCATCATCTTTCAGGATTTGAAATAGTTTCAGCTGGAATTCCATCACCTCCACTAGCTACATTCATAGTGATGCTTCTTAAGACCCACTTGACTTCATACTCCAGGATGTCTGGGTCTAGGTGAGTTATCACACCATCATGGTTATCTGGGTCATTAAGAATTTTTTTGTATAATTCTTCTGTGTATTCTTCATGTTATTGCAAATGTCAGTATTTCCTTCATTTTCATGACTGTATAATACTCCATTATATCTATCTACTTATCTATCTTTCATCTTCTTTATCTATTCATCTGAACAGTGTTATTTAGGTTGTATCCATGTTCTGGCTATTGCAAACAGTGCTGCAGTGAACATGGACGTGCACATATCTCTTCAAGTTCCTGATTTCAATTATTTTGCCTAAATATCCAAAAGTAGATTGATGAATCATAGGATAACTTTACTTTTAATTTTTTTTAAGAAACATCTATACAGTCTTCCTGATTTACTATACCAATTTACATTCCCATCAAGAGTACATGAGGATTTACTTTTATCCATATCTTCTCTGATATATTTTTATCTGTTTTTGATAATAATGACCTAATAGGTGTGAGGTTCAGATGAATCGATAAAGAAGATGGAAGGTCAATAAGTAGACGGACATAATGTAGTGTTATTCAGTCATGAAAATGAAGGAGATACTGCCATTTGTAATAACATGGATAGATTTTTGAGGGCATTACGCAGTGAAATAAGACAGAGGAAAAGCAACAATATATGATATCACTGATATGTGAGATTTAGAAAAATAAAACAAAAATCAAACTGACAGAAACAGACAGTAGAATGGTAGGTGCCAGGGGCTGGGGGGTAGGAGAGATAAACTGTCAGTCAATAGATGGAAACTTCCAGTTATAAGAAGAATATGAAGAAGTCACTCAGTTGTGTCCAACTCTTTGCAAGTCCATGGACTGTAGCCCACTAGGCTCCTCGGTCCATGAAATTCTTCAGGCAAGAATACTGGAGTTGGTAGCCTTTCCCTTCTCCTGGGGAATAAATATAAGTCCTGCTATCCATGTATAGCATAGTGACTATAGCTAAAAATGCTGTAGTATGTACTTGAAAAACCAAGAGAATAGATCATTAACATTCTTACCAAAACAATGGCAATTACATGAGGTGATGAAGGTGCTATTATGGTTACCATTTCTCAGAAATAAGGGTATCAAATTATCACATGGCACACTTTATACATTATGTGTTAATTATATCTCAATAAATCTCGGAAATTTTTAATTAAAAAAAGAATCATTAATGGATTCTCAAGGATAATATTTGAACTAAATATGAAGATACTGAAATTCTACTCTGTTCAAAGGTTGGTATATCCTATACATTTTCCATAAAAACAATGGATTCAGGGGTCAGTTTGTCCCCTCAACTAGTACTTCCTACTAGAGAATGTTATTCTTGGTCAACAGGGCACTGCTCTCTCTGTAACTTTTGTGTGTGCTTGAAAAAGTGAAAGTTTTGGTTCCTCAATCATGTCTGATTCTTTGTGACCCCATAAACCATAGCCCACCATGCTCCTCTGTCCATGAAATTCTTTAGGAATACTAGAATGGGTAGCCATTCCCTTCTCCAGGGGATCTTCCTGACCCAGGGATCAAACCCCAGTCTCCTGCATTGCAGGCAGATTCCTTCCAGTCTGAGCCAGTAAGGAAGCCCAAGTGTGCTTGAACAAGATTTTTTTTTCTTTTTTTTCAATTTTACTTTACGATACTGTATTGGTTTTGCCATACATCAACATGAATCCGCCACGGGTGTACACGTGTTCCCAATCCTGAACCCTCCTCCCACCTGCCTCCCCATACCATCTCTCTGGGTCATCCCAGTTCACCAGCCCCAAGCATCTTGTATCCTGCATCGAACCTAGACTGGCAATTCATTTCTTATATGTTATTATACATGTTTCAATGCCATTCTCCCAAATCATCCCACCCTCTCCCTCTCCCACAGAGTCCAAAAGACTGTTCTATATATATCTGTCTGTTTTATTGTCTCACATACAGGGTTATTGTTATCATCTTTCTAAATTTCATATATATGTGTTAGCAGGTTCTTAGNCAAGAGTACATGAGGATTTACTTTTATCCATATCTTCTCTGATATTTTTTTGTCTGTTTTTTATAATAATGACCTAATAGGTGTGAGGTTCAGATGAATCGATAAAGAAGATGGAAGGTCAATAAGTAGACGGACATAATGGAGTGTTATTCAGTCATGAAAATGAAGGAGATACTGCCATTTGTAATAACATGGATAGATTTTTGAGGGCATTACGCAGTGAAATAAGACAGAGGAAAAGCAACAATATATGATATCACTGATATGTGAGATTTAGAAAAATAAAACAAAAATCAAACTGACAGAAACAGACAGTAGAATGGTAGGTGCCAGGGGCTGGGGGGTAGGAGAGATAAACTGTCAGTCAATAGATGGAAACTTCCAGTTATAAGAAGAATATGAAGAAGTCACTCAGTTGTGTCCAACTCTTTGCAAGTCCATGGACTGTAGCCCACTAGGCTCCTCGGTCCATGAAATTCTTCAGGCAAGAATACTGGAGTTGGTAGCCTTTCCCTTCTCCTGGGGAATAAATATAAGTCCTGCTATCCATGTATAGCATAGTGACTATAGCTAAAAATGCTGTAGTATGTACTTGAAAAACCAAGAGAATAGATCATTAACATTCTTACCAAAACAATGGCAATTACATGAGGTGATGAAGGTACTATTATGGTTACCATTTCTCAGAAATAAGGGTATCAAATTATCACATGGCACACTTTATACATTATGTGTTAATTATATCTCAATAAATCTCGGAAATTTTTAATTAAAAAAAGAATCATTAATGGATTCTCAAGGATAATATTTGAACTAAATATGAAGATACTGAAATTCTACTCTGTTCAAAGGTTGGTATATCCTATACATTTTCCATAAAAACAATGGATTCAGGGGTCAGTTTGTCCCCTCAACTAGTACTTCCTACTAGAGAATGTTATTCTTGGTCAACAGGGCACTGCTCTCTCTGTAACTTTTGTGTGTGCTTGAAAAAGTGAAAGTTTTGGTTCCTCAATCATGTCTGATTCTTTGTGACCCCATAAACCATAGCCCACCATGCTCCTCTGTCCATGAAATTCTTTAGGAATACTAGAATGGGTAGCCATTCCCTTCTCCAGGGGATCTTCCTGAGCCAGGGATCAAACCCCAGTCTCCTGCATTGCAGGCAGATTCCTTCCAGTCTGAGCCAGTAAGGAAGCCCAAGTGTGCTTGAACAAGATTTTTTTTCTTTTTTTTCAATTTTACTTTACGATACTGTATTGGTTTTGCCATACATCAAAATGAATCCGCCACGGGTGTACACGTGTTCCCAATCCTGAACCCCCCTCCCACCTGCCTCCCCATACCATCTCTCTGGGTCATCCCAGTTCACCAGCCCCAAGCATCTTGTATCCTGCATCGAACCTAGACTGGCAATTCATTTCTTATATGTTATTATACATGTTTCAATGCCATTCTCCCAAATCATCCCACCCTCTCCCTCTCCCACAGAGTCCAAAAGACTGTTCTATATATCTCTGTCTGTTTTGCTGTCTCACATACAGGGTTATTGTTATCATCTTTCTAAATTTCATATATATGTGTTAGCAGGTTCTTAGCAGAAGGCAAATGCTACATCTTCTCTATGCTAGTATTCTTTACATCTTTTTCTACTGCAGTTAAAAATCACACTTCTGAAATAGGGATCCTGAAGGATCTTCTCACTTGGTTATAGTTAGTAACACACGAACCTTTCTAAACATTCTTAGGAATAAACCGAACAACCTAACTGAGGTGGCAGAGAAGTCAGCTCTGAAGGGGTGTCTCCCGCTGTGCCATTTTAATTGCTTTCTGACTTCACAGAAAGCTGACATTTTCAATGAAGACATCAACACTAAGGCAGAGCCAACACCCATCGCTTTATACTGCCTCACATTCCAGACTGTTACAAATATTTTTAGCTGGATCAAGTCCATAGTGCCAAATATGCTCTATTACATCCATTCCCATGGAAACAGACCCGATGTCAGAAATACAGGATTATAAATTCACTGCCTGATGGAAACAAAGAAAGGAAAATCTTCTTTGCTACAAGAATAGAGCTCTTATTTGAATGGCAGCAAGAAAAAAAATCCTATAGCAGGAACAAGGAAGACATACAAAACAACCAAAAAATTACCTTTTGTTTCAAAATGTTGAGTTTTCCCAAAAGGAAAAACTATAGTTTGAAAGCTGGAATTGATTTATTAGATACATTTAATGATAAAATAATTTCAAGTGATGTCAACTACTTAAGGCTGGAAGTTATTTTCAGGGCTAGTCATTTTTTTTTTTTAACTGAACAGCAGCTTGTATGGAAAACCATGCTTAGTACAGTAGCCCACTTATGCACTATGACACCAGTCTCTTAACTGTGCCTCTCGCCTTTCAACCATGTCACTAAGAAACCCTAATAACTCTCCTCCTCTAACAAAAAATCATGGAAACTCCATCATCTGGCCTTCAAGCTTATCCAGAGTCCGACTCCAAGACCATTAGGGCTTTACTGCATGCAAACTGAGCCAGTTGGCAGTGTTCACTGCTTGTACATTGCTGCTATCTATGTTTTGCTCCTGTTTCTCCCTCTGAAGCAAAAGTTTTGACCTATCATCTCCACATTTTAAAGTCCACTTATCCTTCAAGTCATGCATCAAATGTGACTTCCATTTTGAAACCTTCCTTCATTGGCCCTAGACATGAAAATTTTCCCTCCCCTAGTTGAATATTTCTAATATTCTCATAAACCTAAGACCTACTGTTTTGAATTGCCTTTCTTTCCTAGATTTTTTTTCTTCATCACTAGACAATAAACCAATGAATGAATTTGAAAAACACACAATTACTGTTTAGTAACTATTACTAAAAATAACCAGCAATTAAGATGCTGAAATTTTCATCTACATAAAAATTTAATATAAATGTATCAAATTCAGAGAGCACTTAAACCAGAAACAAAAGGCCTTGTAAATCTCAGTGTTGCATTGAAAGTGCTGGGATAATAACTCATCCAAAATACTCATATTTGATTCAGAAGAGTTTGATAAGTCAGGGTGAGGATGGCTGATACTTTAGTATCTTTCTTTTATAAATGAGAAAATGTATATGGTTTATCCAGTCACAGCAGAAATCAGAGCTAATATTGGCATGTGGTTTCAGTTATGAAATCATTAAAATATTTCCTTTGATATAGGCTGGAAGGTTTATAGAATTCAAATATTCTACCTTATTTCTCTAATAGAGATGCAGACTTCAAACTTCAACTACTGTTAATAAGTAAATGCTCAGGAAAAAACATTTTCTTATCTCTATTGACAGAATTGCCTCCAGATCCCAGGTGATTGACAGATATCAGGATTGCTATCCTTCATAGATCAACCTCTTATTTTGTTATTAATTTGGGACCCCTAAAAGTGATTTAAAGAACATGTCCAATTTTTAGGATATTTGCCTGGGATCAGTTAAAAGGCCTCTAGGTACTTACAATTAGCAGTTTAGAACTTAGACACTACTGAATTAAATAAAATCCATTTTCCAAGCCTCTTGCCTTCCTTAATTTGATGATTAGTTTTCTTCTTATTGCAACTGATCTCTGTTTAACCTAAGCATTCCTGATAGAAAAAGAGATAAATATTTTTAATTTAAAAAGAATCCCAAATGTGATATTTTTAACACAAGTATGTATAAACTGAGTTTATGAGTGGATATAACTTCAACATTTTTAGACATTCTTTATCGCCTTCTTGATTTGCAGCTTTGATGAAACAAGCTGTCATGTTGCAGAGGCCCATGTGAGGAGCTAAGAGATGCCTGTGGAGAAGGAAATGGCAGCCCACTCCAGTATTCTCGCCTGGAAAAGTCCATGGACAGAGGAGCNACTCATTGGACAAGACTCTGATGCTGGGAGGGATTGGGGGCAGGAGGAGAAGGGGACGACGGAGGATGAGATGGCTGGATGGCATCACGGACTCGATGGACTTGAGTCTGAGTGAACTCTGGGAGATGGTGATGAACAGGGAAGCCTGGCATGCTGTGATTCATGGGCTCGCAGAGTCAGACACGACTGACCGACTGAACTGACTGACTAATCAGGTGCATGTAATACATAAAACTTTCAGAAACTTAATTATCCATCTCTGTGCTTAATTTAGAGAGAAGCAGCTATATCTGTTGGAATATACAATATCTGCTTCAATAGAATCACTGAAACATATTTAGAAAAGCACCCCGACCTTCACTTCTTCAAGTGATTCAGTACCTAGCACCACTATCTAAATCATTCAAATCACATAGTTGTCTATCAAATTTAGTGATTCCTTAGGGATTAAAATTCACAGTAATCTAACCCTTAGCAAACTAGGTCAGCATTTTGATCTACCATACTACCAAAGACATCTTCCCTGTGTGTGAATTCTTCCTTCACAATAAGCAAAGTTCATTTTTTAAGTCCACACATGGGAAGATGAAGCAAGTAAGCAAAGAGAGTTTCAAAGATGGTCTTTCATTTGCCCCTTTTGATTTATCTTTCCAAAATAAGTAATGACTACTTTTCTAGATTAGCCTAAAAATAATTTTTCCACCTCTCCAATCATATTAAATGCCCTCTAGTCTGTTTCATCATTTCCTGAAATGTATGATTTTAAACCGAACACAATATTTGAATAAAGTTCTCTTTCAAACATCTTGTAAATAATGGTATTTTAGAAGTTAAAATAGAATTACATTCTTTTGGAAATTATTAATATATATATGAGCTTTTGATGCTAAAATAATATTATTTTAAAATCTAAGATGGAAAGCCATTTATAAAGGTATTCCTTTAATGTAAAAAGAAAAAAAAAAACAAAGGCTTTATATGAGAGGTTACTTTGCATTTCCAAGTGTCAGTCTTGGGAAATCAATATTATGTTTCTTATCATATACTAGTTTACTGGAAAATATAATTCTAAATAGAAAAGCTTTCACATGATTCATTATGTCAGGTTATCACTGCTTTGTGAGCTGATTTTGAATATTGATACACTTCAACTTGACTTGGCAGAGCAATTACCCTAACAATTTTTTTGTCCAGATCTGACTAATTGTTAGTTTGTCTCCAGCAAGTTTAATTTTCTGTGACAGGTTTGTTGGCTAAGTAAGAGCACCAAATCTTTGAAAAGTTTCTAAAGAAATTAGAAAGTTTTAACACACAACATTTATTTATCCATTCACTTATGCACAACCATTACTCACATGCACAAATTTGGGAACCTAAGACATAAGAAAATGGAAATAGAATTATAGAATCAAAATTTTAAAAAGAGAAGTGGAAATCAAGATTCAAAAAGCATTTCAATATATAAGCCATAACAAGGTACATAAACTGAGCATTTTTATCATTTAGGCTTATTGATAATTAAAGTGAAAGGAGAAAAATGTGATCAGTTACCATATATCTCAAGAAGCCTTTTTTGTTGATAGGATTAAATTGCAAAGTAAGTGTTTTACATACTGCTTTAAACTCCACAACCTTAAGTGGCCATATGGAAATAACCTTCAACTATTCAAAAAGCAGAGAACAGAATATCACAAGATGCCAACTTTCATTAACATTAAAGCACTGCTCAGTGAATATGCTCTGTGGATACAAAAGCCTGGCTTTCATATATGGGGCTAGTCACCCTGAATTATCAAGAACACATACATAATATTTGAAATGCTTGAATCTATTAATACATATGATCTTACTGAATATTCTTTTATCTCTGATAGTTCCTTATTTTCATCTTAGTCTTTTTACAACTGGAAAAATAACTATTTCTTTATCATTTTAGGCTTATGGCAAGAGACTATTGTTTATCTCATATCTTTTTCCTTTGTGGGTACAGTACATAGCTAAAGATATTTCTTATTTGTGATAACAGGTCAATATCTTGTCATTTTCAGGTTAAATTAGCTTTCAGCAAAAGTCCTTCCACATTAGGAAACATATAATAGAAGTAGCTTTTATCACATTATGCTGCATAAATGCTAACAAAAACAAACATCTCTTACTTTTTTGTTGTTGTTTCTAGAAAGTAAGTAACTAAATCAGAATGCCTAAAAGATGAAGCACTTTAAAATAAAACCAGGTCAAGTACAGAGCTTGAGAAAATAAACCTTTCTAATCATTAATTCAGTATGACCCAGATATCACTAGCTAGAATGTTACACACAAAAAAAGTTGCTAATATGATATTCTAGATGTGAATTTACTGATTCTCATTTATTTCAACTAATTCTGAAATGTTTCTTTGTGAAATTGATTGCAGTGTATCCTATTCATTGTATTGGCATACAAAGGAGGCAGAGACTGACTTTATACCTTCAAACACACACACCTTTATTATTGTTATCATTCCTCTCTTCCCATCTCTATGACACACACAGAAAAAAATCAGCATAATTCCACATATTCAAAAGAGAAAAGCTTGCTATATTCTCTTTTGAATCTATATATTACAATGTAAGGGCAGATTTCAAAATAAATGAGGTAGTGGATTTCTGATTTATCATACACTGTTTTTAGTAGTCAAGACTAAAGTCAGACAGAGAAAGACAAATATCATATGATATCATTTATATATGGAATCTTAAAAAAGGTGCTAATGAACTTATGTACAAGACAGAAATACAGTCACAGGTGTAGAANTGATCAGTTACCATATATCTCAAGAAGCCTTTTTTGTTGATAGGATTAAATTGCAAAGTAAGTGTTTTACATACTGCTTTAAACTCCACAACCTTAAGTGGCCATATGGAAATAACCTTCAACTATTCAAAAAGCAGAGAACAGAATATCACAAGATGCCAACTTTCATTAACATTAAAGCACTGCTCAGTGAATATGCTCTGTGGATACAAAAGCCTGGCTTTCATATATGGGGCTAGTCACCCTGAATTATCAAGAACACATACATAATATTTGAAATGCTTGAATCTATTAATACATATGATCTTACTGAATATTCTTTTATCTCTGATAGTTCCTTATTTTCATCTTAGTCTTTTTACAACTGGAAAAATAACTATTTCTTTATCATTTTAGGCTTATGGCAAGAGACTATTGTTTATCTCATATCTTTTTCCTTTGTGGGTACAGTACATAGCTAAAGATATTTCTTATTTGTGATAACAGGTCAATATCTTGTCATTTTCAGGTTAAATTAGCTTTCAGCAAAAGTCCTTCCACATTAGGAAACATATAATAGAAGTAGCTTTTATCACATTATGCTGCATAAATGCTAACAAAAACNAGATATTTCTTATCTGTGATAACAGGTCAATATCTTGTCATTTTCAGGTTAAATTAGCTTTCAGCAAAAGCCCTTCCACATTAGGAAACATATAATAGAAGTAGCTTTTATCACATTATGCTGCATAAATGCTAACAAAAACAAACATCTCTTACTTTTTTGTTGTTGTTTCTAGAAAGTAAGTAACTAAATCAGAATGCCTAAAAGATGAAGCACTTTAAAATAAAACCAGGTCAAGGACAGAGCTTGAGAAAATAAACCTTTCTAATCATTAATTCAGTATGACCCAGATATCACTAGCAAGAATGTTACACACACAAAAAGTTGCTAATATGATATTCTAGATGTGAATTTACTGATTCTCATTTATTTCAACTAATTCTGAAATGTTTCTTTGTGAAATTGATTGCAGTGTATCCTATTCATTGTATTGGCATACAAAGGAGGCAGAGACTGACTTTATACCTTCAAACACACACACCTTTATTATTGTTATCATTCCTCTCTTCCCATCTCTATGAAACACACAGAAAAAAATTGGCATAATTCCACATATTCAAAAGAGAAAAGCTTGCTATATTCCCTTTTGAATCTATATATTACAATGTAAGGGCAGATTTCAAAATAAATGAGGTAGTGGATTTCTGATTTATCATACACTGTTTTTAGTAGTCAAGACTAAAGTCAGACAGAGAAAGACAAATATCATATGATATCATTTATATATGGAATCTTAAAAAAGGTGCTAATGAACTTATGTACAAGACAGAAATACAGTCACAGGTGTAGAAAACAAGCTTATTGATATCAATGAAGAAAGAGATGGGGAGGGATAAATTGGGAGATTGGGATTGACATATACACACTACTATATATAAAAGAGATAGTAAGAACCTACTGTATAACACAAGAAACTCTACTCATTACTCTGTAATGGTCTATATGGCATCTAAAAAAAGGATGGATATATGTGTATGTATAACTGATTCACTTTGCTGTACAGCAGAAACTAACACAACATTATAAATTAACTATACTCCAATAAAAATTAATTTTAAAAAACAGCATGCTCAGAAGAAAAAAAAAAACACTCTACTCGCTGTCCACATTTTAATACTTAAAATTACCTACTAGGATTACACAGAATGGCTGACATGATATTGAAACAGAAGAATAAATTCAGAATTCTGGCACAATCTGTCTTTAAGAGTTACCATAATGCTACAGTAATCAACACAGCGTGGTATGTGGGGAAAAGCAGATTAATGGAATAAAATAGAGAACCCAGAAATAGACCTCATAACTATAGTCAAAGAGGCAAAGACAATATGATGAGGAAAGATAGCCTTTTCAATAAACAATGCTCGACAACTAGACATCTACATGCAAAAATAAAAAGTAGGCACAAAACTATCTTCTTCAAAAAAATTAATTTGAAATGGATAGTAGACCTAAATGAAAAACTATAAAGCTTCTGGAAGTTAACAGAAGAGAAAATCTAGATCACCTGGAATTCAGCGATGACTTTTAAGATACCCTATCAATGGCATGATCTATGAAAGAAAGAAATAAGCTGGACTTAATTAAAATTTTAAAAGTTTCTGCTTTGTGAAAGACACTATAAGGAGAATGAAAAGGCAAGCCACAGACTTGTATAAGAAAATATTATACAAATATTGTAAGAAAATATTTGCCAAAGACATTTCTGATAAAGGAACGTTATTTAAAATTAAAAAAAAAAGAATTCTTAAAACTCAATAATAAGAAAAACAACTGGTTAAAAAGTTGGCCAAAGACCTTAAGAGACACATCATGAAAGAAGAAAGGCAGATAGCAAATAAGCATATGAGGTAATGTCATAAGAGAAATCCAAATTAGCATAACAATAAGATATCACTACTTACCTATTAGAATAACCAAAATTCAAAACTCTGACAACACCAAGTGCTGAAAAGGATATACAGCAACTGAAACTCTTATTCATTGCTGGTAGGAATGCAAACTGGTGTAAACACTTTGAAAGACAGTGGTGGTTTCAAAACTGAATATACTCTTACCATAGAGTCCAGCAATAGTGCTTGTTAGCACTATTTCTAACACCCAAATGAGCTGGAAACTTACATCCATACAAAATCTGCACACAAATGTTTATACCAGCTTTATCTGTATTTACTTAAACTTGGAAGCAACCGAGATGTTCTTCAATGAGTGAATGGCTAAACTTTGGTATATTCAGAATGAAACATTCCTTAATGCTAAATTAAACACACACACACACACACACAAAAATAAGTTATTGAGTCATAAACAGACATGTGCAAATTTTAAATACATACTACTAAGTGAAAGAAATCAATCTGTGAAGGCTACATATTGTATGCTTTCAACTATGTGACATTCTGGAAAAGGCAAACCATGGAGACAAGATAGTGTTTGCCAGGGGTTAAGAACGAAGGAGAGATGAAGAGGAGAGATGAACAGAGAATTTGGGAGCCAGTGAAACTAACTCCAAATGACTTTATAATGATGGATAAATGCCATCAGACATTTGTCCAAACCCATAAAATGTACCACCAAAGGTGAGATCCAACTAGTTCATCCTAAAGGAGATCAGTCCTGGGTGTTCACTGGAAGGAATGATGCTGAAGCTGAAACTCCAATACTTTGGCCACCTCACATGAAGCGTTGACTCATTGGAAAAGACCCTGATGCTAGGAGAGATTGGGGGCAGGAGGAGAAGGGGACGACCGAGGAGGAGATGGCTGGATGGCATCACCGACACAATGGACGTGAGTTTGAGTGAACTCTGGGAGATGGTAATGGACAGGGAGGCCTGGTGTGCTGTGATTCATGGGGTTGAAGAGTCAGACATGACTGAGCGTCTGAACTGAACTGAACCGAAAGGTGAATCCTAATGTAAACTATGAACTTTTAGTGATATTACATGTCACTGTAGATTCATCAATAATAGCAAGTATACCTTTCTGGTGAGTGATGTTGCTGAGAGGCCATATACGTGTGGAGGTAGGTGGTACAGAGGAAATCTCTTTACCTTTAACTCAATTTTGCTATGAATCTAAAATTGCTCCAAAAAATTTCCTTTAAAAAAGTATCTAGGATTTATTCCCAAGTAGGCCCAGGTTTTCTGTGCGGCTAAAATACCCTTATTGAGAAAAATGCAAAAATTACATGACTAGAAATTTAAAGGAAAAATGTGTATGACAAGTTTAATTCCACTCTAGAAGTCAAAGTTTGTTATATATACTGTATATATTTTTATATCAAAGTTCTTGCTATATAATATTTGATTAACTTTAATATTATGCTAACATACTTGGATATTTACTATTTATTTGCCAAAAAGTCAGCTGAATATTCTACATGTTATTTCATTTAAGTCTCATGATAATTCTTAAGGTGAGTATACTCACCTTTTACTCTAAGTATATCCAACAGTATACTGTTGTTTTCCCCAAAGGGCATTGCCCTTTGTTGTGGTAAAATAACCAACTTAAAATTGATTTCCATTTTTCTTTATACTCTAAGACAGATACAAAAAATACTTAAGCCTTTTGTGCAAATCCTCTTAAGAAAATCTTTCATTTTAAAGTTGATTCAATATCTCTTCCTAATTAAAAAAAAAAAGTCTCTCTTACGGCTCTTTTAAGTACTCCTTCTTAACAACTTCCTGCCTCACTCAAAATAAATAAAAACCAAAGTGCTCATTATGAAGTCTAAGGCTAGACACTGGTCAAGAAGCAACAGTTAGAACTGGACGTGAAACAAAAGACTGCTTCCAAATTGAGAAAGGAGTACGTCAAGGCTGTTTATTGCCACCCTGCTTATTTAGCTTATATACAGAGTACATCATAAGAAATGCTGGGCTGGATGAAGTACAAGATGTAATAAAACTTAACATTCAGAAAACTACGATCATGGCATCCAGTCCCATCACTTCATGGCAAATAGATGGGGAAACAATGGAAACAGTGACAGACTATTTTTCTGGACTCCAAAATCACTGCAGATGGTGACTGCAACCATGAAATTAAAAGATGCTTGCTCCCCAGAAGAAAAGTTATGACCAACCTAGAAAGCATATTAAAAAGCAGAGACATTACTTTGCCGACAAAGGTCTGTCTAGTCAAAGCTATGGTTTTTCCAGTTGTCATGTATGGATGTGAGAGTTGGACTATAAAGAAAGCTGAGCACTGAAGGATTGATGCTTTTGAACAGTGGTGTTGAAGAAGACTCTTGAGAGTCCCTTGGACTGCAAGGAGATCCGACCAATCCATCCTAAAGGAAATCAGTCCTGAATAGTCATTGGAAGGACTGATGCTAAAGCTGAAACTCCAATACTTTGGCCACCTGATTCAAAGAATTGACTCATTTGAAAAGACCCTGATCTTGGAAATGACTGAAGGTGGGAGGAGAAGGGGACAGCAAAGGATGAGATGGTTGGATGCCATCACCAACTCAAAGGAAATGAGTTTGAGTAAATGCCAGGAGTTGGTGATGGATGGGGAGGCCTGGCATGCTGCAGTCCATAGGGTTGCAAAGAGTCAGACATGACTAAGCAACTGAACTGAACTGAATGGAAGGCTAGACGATATGGTGCCTCATTAGCTTTCAGATCTTTGAAGATCATGTTCTTCTTTAAATATGCTGCTGCTGCTGCTGCTGCTAAGTCGCTTCAGTTGTGTCTGACTCTGTGCCCATAGACGGCAGCCCACCAGGCTCCCCCATCCCTGGGATTCTCCAGGCAAGAACACTGGAATGGGTTGCCATTTTCTTCTCCAGTGCATGAAAGTGAAAAGTGAAAGTGAAGTCGCTCAGTCATGTCCAACTCTTAGCGACCCCATGGACTGCAACCCACCAGGCTCCTCTGTCCATGGAATTTTCCAGGCAATAGTACTGGAGTGGGGTGCTATTGCCTTTTCCATAAATATGCTAGACAAGTACTTATCTTTGGGCCTTTACATTTGCTATTTGCTCTTCCAGGAATAACCTTTATCCAGGACTCACTCCTTCACATCCTCAAAATCTTTCCTTTCAATGAGTTCATCCCTAGCTTTCCTACCCAAAATCAACCCATCCAAACATCTAAAAGCAACCCATCCAAATATCTCACTCCATTGCCTGGAGATTTTTTCATCCTTAACATTTATCATTGACTAATGTAATAAATCTATTTATTTATCATACTTATTCTCTGCCTCTTCCTCTACAGTCTCCAAGATTACCTGGCCTATATTCAGTCTTTAATAAATATTGTTGAGTTAAATACCTCAACAAAACCCAATATTCTGCTCAAAAGTGAGCAATCAAAATAAAAAACAAACAAAAAAATGATACCTATTTGATCACTATGCAATATTGTTCTTGGAGTTCTATAGATGCTATGTAAAATAAAACAATGACATATAACAATTAGAAGAAAATAAAAATTTTTTAACATGGTTATGACCATTCTTTTGTTTAAGCTATAGCTTTTGTACAACATACAAAAGTTAAAAAAAAAATTCATTAGAGCTTCCAATAAGCTGACCAAGTATATGTGATAATATATATCTTGCTTATATGTTTAGTAAAATAACAAGTGGGAAAACTAACTGACCTTATCACAACAGCATCCAAGATACATATCTTAAAATAAAATTTAAAACAAATTATAGACTTCATATGAATAACACTATAAAAGTTTAGTGAGAGAAGTACTGATCATTTGAGGAGTAAACTCAATACATGCCACTATACACAAAATAATTCAGTATTAATTTTTGCCAGAGTAAATTTCAGATCAGTTATACCATGAAAAACTAAAAGATTAAACCAAAAGTAACTAGAGAAGATAGCAAATTATTTCTCTAATATTAAAATGAGGGCAGCTACTCTCAACATGGAAATAAAGAAACCACAATGACAAATGTTGATATATTTAAACTATATTTTAAAACTTCTATTTAAAAAATATGTTAATGCCATTCTCCAAGAAACGAAGCACCAGTCTATGTTTGATACAGGATACAGGATGCTTGGGGCTGGTGCACGGGGATGATCCAGAGATGGGAGGGGGATTCAGGATTGGGGGCTCAGATACATTGGTGGCAGATTCATGTCAATGTATGGCAAAACCAATACAGTACTGTAAAGTAAAATAAAGTTAAAATAACATTTAAAAAATAAATAAAAATAAAAAACATGTTAGGCAAAATAAATATAAACACCAAACCAGGAAAAATATATTTGTAACCTATGGGGAAGTTAAAGGCTGCTTATTCTCACTATGGAAATTGTACTTGGAAAAAAATAAGAAAAATATGTTTACCTTCTATGTCAAGGAAAACAAATATTCACAGAATACATTAAATTAAAACAATGTCAATAGACTAGAATACCTAGTTCTGCTGAACTTGCATTACAAATGGCACCTGCGCACTATTTGTGTGATTATACTTTACATGAGTTGGGTTGGGGAAAGATGGGAATAAAAGTGACTGTGTCCTCTTTCCATCCTAGAAATCATGGTGTTAAGTGGATTGGGTAAAATCAGTGATTCAGGAGTCAAATTACTAGGCTCATATCCCAATCAGCTTCCTATCAGCCATATGAACTTGACGGTCCCTGAGAGTCTCTGCCTCAGCTCTCTTACCTGTAAAGTGAGAAGAATAATAGTGGCCTCACTGACTTGTGGAAGGACTGAAATAGTTAATGCCTATAAAGCCCTTTAAACCATCTCGGGACATAGCAGGTACCAGGTAAGTGTTAGCTCTTATTATCATTGTTAGCACAACTCTACTCAACTGATAGAGCCCTCAGGCAGTCATTTATTCCAATCCCCAATGTCTAGTCTTAGTCTTGTGCTTTGAATATTTTTATTTTAAGGAGTGAAAATGTGTTATGGACATTATGCCACAGTGGTGAATGGCAGTATTAAGTCAGATTGAGCTGGCAACTAAATTTTATATGCTTTGTGAAACCAAATTTGTCTCAAAGGAATAATTTTTTTTTAACAGATGTCTGAGTACCATGGAAGGTGGATAGTGGACTACTATTTATCTATAATAGATTTCACAGTATGTAGTTCAATGGCCACAAATTTACTGATAAAATCAGGATTGTTGAAAGGTACAGCTCATTAGAAATATGTGTAAAAAATACAGAAAAGCACAACCTGTACCTCCCAGATGGTTCACTTGCCTGCTGAGGTTTCTCTATGAATCAGACATAGAACCTCTGGATCAGAAATGATTGAACCAATGCACATTTTCCCTTTGGGTATGTTCCATGCTTCTTTTCAACTGATAATTCCAAACTGAACTATGGGCATGGATACATTAAAAATTCCAGGTGGAATTTTCAAGCAATGAGGCAAGGTAATTTATTGAGCTATTAACATGTATTCTGTTCTCACTAAACTTTTCCATCCCCACGTTCCCATAAGGTATCCAGATCTTTTTTCCCCATTATCTCAAAAGAGGCCTGTGATCACAGGGACAACTGCATTAATTGCCAGCAGATTCTCTTCTCAGCTTTTGTGTTTTGAAAATAGATTTCAGAGATGAGAGGGTAGTGACAGGGTAAAGAGGAAGAAGAATATTTTGGACAAATGTAGGAACAAGGAAAAATAAAAAGAGGGAAAATGCTGAGTATCATCACAGCTAAGGGTAATGGAGGCCATTGGATCCAGAGAAAGGTAGGAACACATTTCCTGTCCCTGGCAGCACCCCATTATTTGGTAGGATTTCAGCTCGGAGCTATATTGGAGAGTTGGACCTACCCCGTGGAATTACAGACTTGGAAAAGATACCTGACCCCACATTTGAAATAAAAGCAACAGATATCATTATCCCCAAGCTTAAACGATGTATCAGCAGCTACACAGATAGACTGACAGCTAGAGGACTGTCTTCTATTTGCCGGTTTTTGAACAACAGGAAGAGGGGCTGCCCCCAATAATCAAATGACTGTAATTTTACAAGCCTGACTTTCTATATGTTCCAAGTCTAACTTAATCACATGTGTATATGCATGTGTGTATGACATTTCTTGTCCATCTGAATTTATAGATGATGACTCATAACTTATAAAAATGTAATATAAATATCATTGTTGCATATGAGAAGTATACTCATAACACACAGGAAAAGTTCCAACCTTTTATCTCTGTGATTCCCAAGTTGTTGCAAGACTGAACAAAAGCTTATATTGTGTTTTTGGATCAAATGTAGTAAAAGAGTAATAATAAAAACATGATTGCATTCTATTTTCCACTTTAAATAAAATGATAGGTTTCTTTTCAAAGTCACAAGTTAAATTGACACACTAATTTTCAACTGAGCAGAGTTGAAGTTAAATTATACACTACTTGCATATTGTATGAACTATCTAGTGAAAGGAATCATAATACTGAAATTTAGCATCCCTTTACTATCTATTGAGCAAGTGAAGCACATTCTTTACAAAAGACTGTGTGACAGCATTGA
Organism: Raphicerus campestris; assembly: GCA_006410735.1. NCBI lineage: Eukaryota > Metazoa > Chordata > Mammalia > Artiodactyla > Bovidae > Raphicerus > Raphicerus campestris. The sequence continues at coordinate 168,778 of SJYW01028620.1, read as the reverse complement.
CGAATAAGTAACAAATCATTATTATTTCCTTTGCTATTCATTGAAGGAATGCTAATCATAATTAATGTGCATGTAATGTATTATTTTATAGGAGTGAGGCCACACAGTTGCATTAATTATAAGACATTCAATTCCTCTATTCAAATGCTCAGCAATTCTCTTTAAGCCCCAGCTTTCAAAGAACCACTCGGCCATTTTTTACTTCCAAGGTGAATCTGGGGTGTGATGGATCTTTCAATCAGTAAGAGATAAAAGGAAATGCAAATTGCTTTTCCAATCTCTGTACTCGCTGTGCATCAGATTAGAGAAATGTTGCATAGCTTTCTTAGGTTAGCACAATTTATAATTATGACAGAGGAAGAGAAATTATTTTACTCCAAAATAACCACTTAATGGCTGAAAAGAGTAAGGAAAAGACACTTGGTCTTCATGAAGCAACCTCTGGTCTGAAAGCATCTCTTCCCAAGAACATCTCATTTGAAATCCTGATTCTAGATTTATTATCTAGAGTTGACTATTTTGGTGCCTAAGATTTATTGCTCTAGTGTAGACTGACAACTAGGAGTATTACTGAAAATTATAAAGTTCTATTCTGCAACAGATTTAAGGCCAGGTTCAAACACATAGATCTCCCTGGTGGCGCAGATGGTAAAGCATCTGCCTACAATGTGGGAGACCCAGGTTCAGTCCCTGGGTCTGGAAGATCCCCTGGAGAAGGAAATGGCACCCCACTCCAGTACTCTTGCCTGGAAAATTCCATGGATGGAGGAACCTGATAGGCTACAGTCCATGGGGTCGCAAAGAGTCGGACACGACTGAGCGACTTCACTTTCTTTCTTTCACTTTCAAATACATAAGTTAACTTTACCTAAAGCAGTCATATCACTTTTTTCCTTTTGGAACAAGCCATATCACAGTTCACAGCAATTCAGACGCTTAAGTCAGATTATTTTCTACAGTTGACAGTGCAAGAGCTATGCTTCAGACAGCCTCTCGTGTCCAAAGGCATGATCCGCCGTGTCAGGAAAGCGGGAGCACTGTCACAGTGTGTTACGATGTCTGTGATTTGTCTTCCTGACAACATCACGGTCTTTTGATTTACATGGACAGGACTTAAAATAAATGAGTGGAATATTCCCCAAGGCATATAATCAATTGCATCTGTTGCAATCCCGGTATTTCCTTTACCCTGTTTATACCATTACTGCCTCTACTAAAGCAGTATTATCCTAAGTGTTTCCATGAACGTGTCCTGGCACCAGCTCATAGCACCACTGCTACGCTACAAACACTCTCAGCCTCAAAGGACCATGGTTGTATTAGCATTGCTCCAATGCTATATTGATTGTGATAAATGTTATGAGAGAAAAGAATATACATTTCTTATTGCATTTCTTTGTATTTTTGTGTTTGATGACATAACAGCAAGCTGTGTGGAGATGAAAACATCTGTTAACAATGGTGAGGTAATGTTGCTGTACTGCAAAATAACGTAAAAATAAATGACTGGGTGTTTCTGAACATTCTCTGAAGTCTATTAAAATTGGAAGCATTTGACTTTGTTGTAGGAAGATTAGGAAATGTCAGACAAGAAAATGTGTTTTGCATTTAAAACAACATATGGTAGAATCAGACAATATTTGTGTGACAAGATGTATTCCTAGAAAATGACTATATCTTTGTATATATTGTTTAATCAGCTTACCTTACTGACAGGCTCTACCAATTTATATGTCCTATATCCATTTTTGGTATCTAAGTAGATAAAAAATATTAAGTTGAAAACAAGAAGGGTTAACATCAATAGGAAGAGGAAAAAAAAAGATGAAATAAAAGGTATTATTCTATAAAACTAAACAGAAATGAAGCCTATAAACTTTCTAGGTTTCCCTGAATGTTTGCTTTAATTTAAAAACAGTATTATATACCTTGTTATATGTTTGAGTATATAGGATGGCTCATAAATAATGTCATGATTTCACAAAGAATTTTTTTCCTTATTAAATAAGTCATTATTCAAACCTATATAAGATTTTCCTAGTAAAAATGAAAGAAACCTGGTAATGAAATGATTCCATTCTAGGCAATCTAAGAATCCTTTGTATTCAATTTTATATAGAAATAAGATTTTGCTTTTCATGTTGGAAAATATGTTAAAGTTTTATTGCTCTACAGATTTCAAAATATATCCAGTAGTTTATGTTAGATTTTAATATCTTTGCAGATGCTTACCAAGAAGTGAAGAAAGTAGTGATTAAAGTATTATTCAAAAAAAGAAAAACTCCAATGCTAAATGAATGTTAAATTTTTGTCCTTAGTTTGACTACCATAGATGCAATGATGTATCTTCTTAAATTTCTGCTAGCATTTAAAATAAAAAATTCTCTAAATCAATCTAAATCGATTACCTATCATTATTAACATCTTACATTAAAAATTTTCAAAACTGAACCTAGAAGTTACAAAATATTCAAATATTTGACATTTAAAGCATTATACATTGCAAGTGTTTTTACTTTAAAACTAAATTCTAGAGGTTTTCAATTTTTGTTTTATCTTCTCATTTCCTAATCACAAATGCAACCAAATATAAGCAAAACATAAGTACAAAATATACATCTATATTAGTGGCAACTTAGTAGATTCATTAAAATAAATTCAAAAGTATATAAATATACATATGTGTATTAGGCATTAATGGTTATTTATGCAAAGGGAAAATCTCTGATTTATTAACACTAATTACACCACTGCCACATGACTCTTGTTATGACATGGCTAAAACTATCCTGTAAAATTTTTTCATTAACCAGCTTCACATTTTATCCACAGGTACAAAAGGGTCACGGAGAGCAGAGACTGGTCCAAAGAAGGACTGGAAAACTATACAATCACCCTCGTGGTCTTGTTAACCAGCTAGCAAGCCTGAGGCAGAGCTGCACAAAACTCTCCAGTGGTCTCCATGTCCCTCAGAGTCAACGCCGAAATTCTTACCATAACCTGCCATATCCTGCACGATATGACCCCATGAGCTCTGTGCCCTGTACCCAAAACATACCCCTTACATTTCCTCCTCTAATCCCACTGCAATCCTAGAAGCTCTAAGAACATGCCAAGTATCCTCCCACCTCAGGACTTTGCATTAGTTTTTCCCTCTGCCTGGAACAGTCTAGCCACAGATTCAGTCAATTACTCAGTAAGTTCAGTCACTCAGTTGTGTCCAAACCTTTGCAACCCCATGGACTTCAGCACGCCAGGCCTCCCTGTCCATCACCAACTTCCTAAGCTTGCTCAAACTCATGTCCATTGAGTCGGTGATGACATCCAACCATCTCATCCTCTGTCGTCTCCTTCTTCTCCCTCCTTAAATCTTTCCAATGCTCATCTTCTTCAAGTCTTTGCTGAGTGGATTTTTTTGAGTGAAACCATCCAATGTCACTAGCAACCCATCTGTCTCTAAGTATTCCACACTCTCCCTCCTTTGTTTATTTCTAATACACTGTATGCCTGATAATGAAGTATATGGTTTCCTTGGTTTTTAATGCATTGCCTGATTTCCTCACCAGCATGTAAGCCCTTTAAGAATGTGGATTTGAGGTGGAGGATATCTTCATTTTACTCTCTTTTATCTCCAGCACATTTGACACAGGGAAGACACTTATAAAATATCCTGTAGTATGTTTATATTATTGGGAATTGGGAAGACTGTGGAATAAAAAAACACATTTGAGAATCAAAAAGGATTTCATTTTCTTGCTGATAAACACACCAGAGGATTGCTTTTTATGAAGAAAAGTTCTGAAGATGTAGGATACTGATTATTTACTTCCTTTTTATCACTTTCAAGATGGCCAAATCTTGAGATCAAGCTATTCTACTTAAAATGATGAAAATACTGTACAGCAAAGACTAGGCTCTAAAATTCTGTGACTCCAAGTTTTGCCATTTATTTTGTCACTGGCAGAAATTGGATTATACCTGAGAATCTTTCCCACTGTTAAAGAACACTTTACCAAAATATTGATTTCTTAAAGCTGTTTTATGCAGCCAGATATTTTGTGATATACAAAGGATTTACAGTTCAAAACATTAACCTACATATAGGAGGATTTCCATTCAAGGTTGATGGACTATTTAGACACAAAACCATTGACATAAATTGTAAGTCAAAAGCCAAGAGTGTGTTACGCATACCCTGTCTGTTCAAAGGAAAAGGTGAAGTTCATTCTGTCTCAAGAACTGACTCTAGGATGTGCTGTGCTTAGTCGCTCAGTTGTGTTGGACTCTTTGCAACCCCATGGACTGTAGCCTGCCAGGCTCTTTTGTCCATGGGGATTCTCCAGGCAAGAATACTGGAGTGGGTTGCCATGCACTTCCCCAGTGGATCTTCCCAACCCAGGGACCAAACCCAGGCAGATTCTTTACCATCTGAGCCACCAGGGAAGACTCTGGGATAGAGAACACATTCTATATAATAATCTTGGACATGAAAAGGACTAAGGAGATCATTTTCCCTAATTCCTTCCTTTCACAAATGTCCTGCATATAAGAATTAATAAGTTAATGTTTGAGGAACAAAATTAAGGAAATTGAAGGCAATTAAGTGGTTTGTGTTAATTCATATGAAGTGGCAGAGAAGGAAGAGAACTCCAGATTTCTCACTCACAGCAATAACCTGAAGGAATAGAAAGCTGAAGGAGATTATAAGAATTAGTCTTTTTTTTTTTACAAAGAAGAAAATAGAACGAAAATAGTTTCTAAACTTACATAATTTTTTAAAAATCCAAATTCCCTAAAGTCCCATCATGGACAATATGGATCAGAATCTGACGGTCNAGGAATAGAAAGCTGAAGGAGATTATAAGAATTAGTCTTTTTTTTTTACAAAGAAGAAAATAGAACGAAAATAGTTTCTAAACTTACATAATTTTTTAAAAATCCAAATTCCCTAAAGTCCCATCATGGACAATATGGATCAGAATCTGACGGTCAGCAACCTAGATATCTGTCTTTTTAACATGTACCCTCAGTGACTGAAGGTAAACTAGTTTGGGAAACAATAGACAATGCGCAGGTAGTTCCATTTCTTTTGGCCCCACAACTAATTAATGATGACAATTAAAACACACCAAGGAAACCAGAACTGAAAGAGACACATGTACCCCAATGTTCATCGCAACACTGTTTATAATAGCCAGGACATGGAAGCAACCTAGATGTCCATCAGCAGATGAATGGATAAGAAAGCTGTGGTACATATACACAATGGAGTATTACTCAGCCATTAAAAAGAATAAATTTGAATCAGTTCTAATGAGNAAAAGAGGGAAATGAAAAGGAGAGAGACAGATCCAGCCAGTAACCAGTTCCCTGAGTGTTCTCCACCGTCTGGAACACACAGAGCTTCACAGATTTGGGTAGAGAAGAGAAGGGGGAGGGAAGAGACAGAAGCCATCTGGTGGCAAAAAAGGAGAGTCAAAGGAGGAGAGAGTGGTCAAGCCAGTAATCTCGCTCTCAGGTAAAATTGGGTATTGAAGATTGGGTTTTTTAAATGTACAAAATTGACAAAAAAATACCAAAAAGCAAAGATTAAAAATCTAGAGTAGAGGTTGGATTTTCAAAAATACAATATTAAGGAAAAGAAGAAGAAGAAAAAAAGAAAGAAAAAAAAGCCACAGGAATTATTAATAAACAAATACAACAACCACAAAAAGACTATATACGGTATTTGCTTTAAAAATAGGGTCTTTTTTTTTGAAAAGTAATAGTAGGTTATAAAAATTAAAATTAAAGGGGAAATAGAGCACTTAAAAATTTTTAAAAAAGAAGAAAAAGTAAGGAAGAAAAAACAATCACACAACAACATCATTAGCAACAGCAATAACAAAATAAGAATGATCATAAAAATAGGAAAGATATATCTGGCTTTTTCTCTGGTGTTGTGGGCAGTGTGGGCTCACTTCCAAGGCAGTTCCCTCTGTTTAACTTGTGTTTGCTGATCTCTTCAGTGTCTGATTTCTGCCCTGACACAGGTTGGGTGGTGGTGGACACTTTTTTTTCTCGGCTCACTTGTTCAGTCGCGCTGTGCGGAGTGAGGGATGCTGCAAAGAAATAACATTGGCGTGTGCTTGCAGTGCCTCAGGCCCACTGGGCCTGCCCCTGCTCATGGTGCACACCGCTCAGGCTCTATGTTGCTCTGCCAGGAACCACGTGAGGCTGGCTCTAGGCTGCATGCACCTTCCCGGTCTAAGCCGCTCAGGCTCAGCGCTCAGGAAGCCCTTAGAGATGCAGATTCCTTTGGGCCTCCCAGGTGTTTGGCGAGCGCAGTCGCTGCGACTTATCACCTTCCCCATCTCTGCTGCTCAGTTTTCTGGGAGTACCTCCTTCTCAGGAGGATGATGACTGTCTAGAAACCCCAGAAGTTTTAGTTAGCAAAGAAGCCTGCTTGCATTTTGGTAGGTAATGTCTCTCTTGGGCTGCGATTGTCCCCTTTCAGCCCTTCCAGCTCTGGGTGCCTGTCACTGGAGGGGGATGGTCTGCAGCTGTCTATTTCTGTTTCATCCTTTGTTCTGTGTGCAGTCCTTGCAGTGTCTTACATTCAAGCTTTTCTCGTGGTAGCTATCCCACAGTCTGGTTTGCTAGCCCAAGTTAGTTTGCTCTGGTTATGTGTGAGACGTTCCAGCCAGCTTCTTGAAAATCACTGGAGCCCGTGCCTCCCTGCCCAGCCCCCACTTGCTAGTGGCGGATGCAAGCGTCTGCGCTGCTTCTCCACTGGGGGAGTTACTGTTGGGCTCATAACCTGTTGGTTTTAATTATTTATTTATTTTTCCTTCCTGCTATGTTGCTCTCTGTGCTTCCAAGGCTCGCCACAGACTTGGCAATGACAATGTTTTCTGGTGTTTGGAAACCTCTCTTTTTAAAGGTCTCTTCCCAGAATGGGACTTCCTTCCCAGGAGGGAGCTCCCTCCGTACCTCTTTTATCTCTTTTTTCATTTTATACATTTTTCCTACCTGTTTTTGAAGACAATGATCTGCTTTGCTGGGTGCCTGATCTCCTCTGTCAGCATTCAGAAGTTGTTTTGTGGAATTTACTCAGCACTGAAATGTTCTTTTGGTGAATTTGTGAGGGAAAAAGTGGTCTCCCTGTCCTATTCCTCACCATCTTAGGACTGCCCTACTGAAAACTGAGTTTTAAACCAAATTAGACTGATTTTTTTTTTTGGTAAGACATTTTCTAACACCAGGTATAAATGCGAGATTGAGATAAGTTTAAGTAAGAAGATAGAGATTTTATATATTTGGGGGGATGTTCCAATGTTATAACATGTAGTATGTTGTCAAAGAATTGTGCTGAGCATTATTGCCTTTCTTATTTACTCTAAAAATGAAGATATAATGTTTATTTTTCATTCATTCATTTTTAAGTCATCAAATTATTATTGTTATTATTATTATTTACTATTTTCTGGATACAAGTGATGCAAAGAAGAGTGACATGGATATCAGTTGTTCAGNGACTGATTTTTTTTTTGGTAAGACATTTTCTAACACCAGGTATAAATGCGAGATTGAGATAAGTTTAAGTAAGAAGATAGAGATTTTATATATTTGGGGGGATGTTCCAATGTTATAACATGTAGTATGTTGTCAAAGAATTGTGCTGAGCATTATTGCCTTTCTTATTTACTCTAAAAATGAAGATATAATGTTTATTTTTCATTCATTCATTTTTAAGTCATCAAATTATTATTGTTATTATTATTATTTACTATTTTCTGGATACAAGTGATGCAAAGAAGAGTGACATGGATATCAGTTGTTCAGCAGCCCTAGTTGGGACACTGTTTAGCAGGGTCACTTGCACACATAGAACACAGGAGTGAACAAGTAATATTTGCTAGTAGTATTATTTATGTCAGAAGTTGCTTACCCCATAGCTCAAAGCTCTTAGAAGATGCAGTGAGCTCCCCCTGTCCAAAGAGACCACAATAGCTCTGCTCTTAAATTTCTAGGCATCACCAATATTTAAAACTTTTAGAAAACCAACACTTCTTTCATGAAACCATTTCAGTAGGTACTAGTGCAAGAAAACATGTGACATTTGGGGTTCCAAATATCTAATCAGGAGAACAACATTTAAGTTGTCAGTCAATTCAGCTCGCAATTTTCTTGGCAGTGAATTTAAGATGAAAAGCAATTTAAGGAGTTATATTATTTCCCTACTGTATTTAATCAAAGTTAGCAGTCTAAAATAATTAGGAAACAGAGATGTAATTTACATAAAAGCTCCACATTTTTTTTTAAAGCAGATGTTTTTTTAATGTGCAATTTATTTCCTATAGAGCTATGAGAAATTTAAATTTAAGATCTGGAAATTATACTCCTTCTTAACCTCAGTCTCATTTCACCAGGTGCTGTGGATTGCCTTTCTCTTAAAAAATCATTTTCTCCTTGACTAGCCCCATGTCTTTCCCCATGATGTCATTTTTTAGAATAGAAAATTAATTGTGAAAAGATAGTAGATGGCAGATTTAATTATTCCCTGGTGGCTCAGGTGGTAAATAATCTGCCTACAGTGTAGGAGACTCAGGTTCAATCCCTGGGCTGGGAAGATCCCCTGGAGAAGGGAATGACTACCCACTCTAGTATTCTTGCCTAGAGAATTCCATGGACAGTGGAGCCTGGTGGGCTACAGTCCATGGGATCACAAAGAGTTGAACACAACTGAGCTACTAAGTACATATCACATCTTATAGGGATTGAGAAATAATGGTTAAAATAATATAAAATTTGATATGTTTAAATGTATTTCAACTGTTTGAGCACCTAATATGTGCTAAGCACTGTACCAGATCCCAAGGGAATACAAGTAAAATGGCGTAGCCCCTATTCTCAAGGAACTCACAGATGTATAGGAGAGAAAAAAGAATAGCAGTTCTGTTTCATCTTTTTCATTTCTTTTGAACTTTTGCACACATTTCATTAGATAGTCTTAGATTATGTTTTTGATGCTGTGGTAAAAGGTATCATAAAAAACTCAATTTTCCATTTGTTTATTGTCAGAATATAGAAGTACAGTTGATTATTTTGATCTGGTATGTCGATAAATTCACTCATTTTATAGACTCTTGAAATATAGCTTATGTCTGTAGATTGTTTGGGAGAATGGCACTGAAACATGTATACTATCATATAAGAAATGAAGCGCCAGTCTTCGTTCAATGCAGGATACAGGATGCTTGGGGCTGGTGTACGGGATGATCTGGGGAGATGGGGTGGGGAGGGATGGGGGAGGGGGCTTCGGCATGGGGAGATCGTGTACACCTGTGGCTGATTCATGTCAATGTATGGCAAAACCAATACAGTACTGTAAAATAGAATAAAGTATTAAAAAAAAAAGAATTATGTTATCTGTGAATAATGACATTTCTTTCTTTCTGGTCTTATGCCTCTTATTTATATTTATTGTCTTATTACACTGATTTGGAATATGAAGTGAAGTGACATCACTCTTTGGAACCCCATGGACTGCAGCCTACCAGGCTCCTCCCTCCATGGGATTCTCCAGGCAAGAGTACTGGAATGGGTTGCCATTTCCTTCTCCAGGGGATCTTCCCTACCCAGGGGTCGAACCCAGGTCTCCCGCATTGTGAGCAGATGGTTTATCCTCTAAGCCACCAGGGAAGCTCATTTGGAATATAGTTTATATCAAATATAAAATTAGTAGTGGTTGGCATCTTTACTAGTTCTTACTCTCAAGGGAAAGTTTGAAATATTTTGCCACCAGGGATGTTTCTTACAGATGTTTTTTCTTGGTGTACGTATTGTTGTTGTTGTTGTTCAGTTATTTAGTCGTGTCTGACTCTTTGCAGCCCCATGGACTGTAACACACCAATCTCCCCTCTCCAATTTCTCTATTCTGAATCTTCCCCAAAACAAAAGTAATAATCAATTGCTCTTGACTATTCAGCAGTGGTCACAGGACTGGAAAAGGTCAGTTTTCATTCCAATCCCAAAGAAAGGCAATGCCAAAGAATGCCCCAACTACCGCAGAATTGCACTCATCTCACGCACTAGTAAAGTAATGCTTAAAATTCTCCAAGTCACATTCAGCAATACACGAACTGTGAACTTCCAGATGTTCAAGCTGGTTTTAGAAAATGCAGAGGAACCAGAGATCAAATTGCCAACATCTGCTAGATCATTAAAAAAACAAGAGAGTTCCAGAAAAACATCTATTTCTGCTTTATTGACTATGCCAAAGCCTTTGACTGTGTGGATCACAAGAAACTGTAGAAAATTCTAAAAAAGATGGGAATACCAGCCCACTTGACCTGCCTCTTGAGAAACATATGTACAGGTCAGGAAGCAACAGTTAGAACTGGACATGGAACAACAGACTGGTTCCAAATAGGAAAAGGAGTCCGCCAAGGCTGTATATTGTCACCTTGCTTATTTATCTTATATGCAGAGTACATCATGAGAAATGGTGGGCTAGAAGAAGCACAAGCTGGAATTAAGGTTGCTGGGAAAAATATCAATAACCTCAGATATACAGATGACACCACCCTTATGGCAGAAAGTGAAGAAGAACTAAAGAGCCTCTTGAGAAAATGAAAGAGGAGAGTGAAAAAGTTGACTTAGAGCTCAACATTCAGAAAACGAAGATCATGGCATCCGGCCCTATCATTTCATGGCAAATAAATGGGGAAACAATGGAAATTGTGCCTGACTTTATTTTTCTGGGCTCCAGAATCACTGCAGATGGTGACTGCAGCCATGAAATTAAAAGATGCTTACTCCTTGGAAAGAAAGTTATGACCAATCTAGACAGCATATTAAAAAGCAGAGACAATACTTTGCCAACAAAGGTCCATCTAATCAAGGCTATGGTTTTTTCAGTGGTCAGGTATGGATGTGAGAGTTGGGCTATAAAGAAAGCTGAGTGTCGAAGAATTGACACTTTTGAACTGTGGTGTTGGAGAAGACTCTTATGAGTCCCTTAGACTGCAAGAATCCAACCAATCCATCCTAAAGAAAATTAGTCCTGATTGTTCATTAGAAGGACTATTGTTGAAGCTGAAACTCCAATACTTTGGCCACCTCATGCGAATAGCTTACTCATTTGAGAAGATCCTGATGCTGGTAAAGACTGAGGGCAGGAGGAGAAGGGAACGACAGAGGATGAGATGGTTAGATGGCATCACTGACTCAATGGACATGGGTTTGGATGAGCTCTGGGAATTGGTGATGGACAGGGAGGCCTGACGTGCTGCGATTCATGGGGTCGCAAAGAGTCAGACACGACTGAGTGACTGAACTGTACTGAGCACAATGTGGGGCTTCCCAGATAATCCAGTGGTAAAGAATCTGCCTGCCATTTCATGAGATGTAAGAGATGTGGGTTCAATTTTCTTGGTCAGGAAGATCATTTGGAGGAGGAAACAACATCCCGATCCAGGATTCTTGCCTGGAAATCTCCATCAACACAGGAACCTGGCAGGCTACAGTTCATGGGGTCACAAAGAGGCAGACATGACTGAATGACGGAGCAAGCACACAGAACAATGTGACTTTTCTTTGTACAAAGGAAGATACAGTTACCTTTTCCTATATATAGCCCACCTCCTATCTCTAGGTAGGTAATGTTCACAATCCTTGCAGTTTATTTATTGTCTTAACTAGATGTCCTTAATAAAAAGAGTAAATCATGAAATTATCATCACAATAATTAATACAATGTGTGTGTGTGTGTGTGTGTGTGTA
>SJYW01028620.1:132323-146435 GCA_006410735.1 Raphicerus campestris | reverse complement strand
GACCCAGCAATCCCACTGCTGGACATACACACTGAGGAAACCAGAAGTGAAAGAGACACGTGTACACCAATGTTCATTGCAGCATTGTTTATAATAGCCATGACATGGAAGCAACCTAGATGTCCATCAGCAGATGAATGGATAAGAAAGCTGTGGTATATATACACAATGGAGTATTAATCAGCCATTAAAAAAATACATTTGAATCAGCTCTAATGAGGTGGATGAAACTGGAGCCTATTATACAGTGAAGTAAGCCAGAAAGAAAAACACCAATACAGGATACTAACGCATATATATGGAATTTAGAAAGATGTTAAGTATAACCCTGTATGAGATACAGAAAAAGAGACACAGATGTATAGAAGTCTTTTGGACTCTGTGGGAGAGGGAGAGGGTGGGATGATTTGGGAGAATGGCATTGAAACATGTATAATATCATATGTGAAACAAATCGCCAGACCAGGTTCGATGCATGATACAGGATGCTCAGGGCTGATGCACTGGGATGACCCAGAGGGATGGTATGGGCTGGGAGGTGGGAGGGGGGTTCAGGATAGGGAACACCTGTACACTCGTGGGGCATTCATGTTGATGTATGGCAAACCAATACAATATTGTAAAGTAATTAGCCTCCAATTAAAACAAATAAATTTATATTAAGAAAAAAAGAAATATTCTAATTATGTAACTTTATGGGTGAGGACATAATTAGAGTGTTTATTAAAGGAGTCAAAAATTATTCATGAGCTTTTTAATTTTCATCTGTATAAAGTCTTTTCCCAGTTAAATATTTAGAGGAGGTGATGGGGTTCCCTGATGGCTCAGATGGTAAAGAATCCACCTGCAATGTGGGAGACTTGCGTTCAATCCTTGGGTTGGGAAGATCCCCTGGAGGAGGACATGGCAACCCATTCCAGTATTCTTGCCTAAAGAATCTGCATGGACAGAGGAGCCTGATGGGCTACAGTCCATGGGGTCACCAAGAGTCAGACATGACTGAGCAACTGGGCACACAGGGGATGGAACACTCTAGAATCCATGTGTATCTGGATTTGTCAATTTACAGATGAAAATAGCCAAGCACACTGAGGTAAAATGAATTATCAAAAATCAAACAGCTGTTTAATGACCAAGCAAAGCTAAATTATGGGTCTCCTTACACCTGAAGCTCTTTTCTTGGACTCACTTGTTATTTCCAAGGTTTTATAAATTAGTCAAGGGGAAAACAGGTCTCAACGTCTGAAAAGCATGGTAAACACTGCCTATTTATTCTTTTTTTCAGAAACTCACTAAGCTCTTTAGTGAAAAAAATATTTCACTTCATTTTGTTCAGTTCAATGGCCTCGCTCTTCCTCTGCAACTCATCACTGTGACTGCATATATTGCTATTTAATATGTTATTACTTTTACTATGCAATCCTTGGAGTATTTGCTTCAGCCTAGAGCCAAATTTTGTCCTAAAATTTATAAACTGAAAGAGCTACATTATTTTACTAACATTCATCAGCATAAACATAGATAAAATACTTGGAAATGGACTTTAAAAACACTAGTTCGGGGAATGAAGAACACAAATTTAGCTTAGGCTGAAGTTATCTACACAGTTATACTGATCGGGAATTCTGGACTGAATGTGTCAGAGGAACTGAACACACTTCTGACATTTGTCCAGTTGACTGCATGAAACTTGAACTCAACCACGGCCTGGGTTTATTAATTGAGGTTCTAGAACTTCTTCAGTAAAATATAGATGAAAGATACAAAAACTTAGGAAGATAGGATTGTTGACATGAATTTACCACGTAAGACCTACTCATGTATTCCCTAGATGGCTCAGAACACACTGAGAGATAATAGGGGAAGTAACATGCTTGAGAACTACAGAGTTCACTGTACTCTGCAGAATAGACTTTTATGTCATCAGAAATGGCAACCCACTCCAGTATTCTTGTGTGGAAAATTGCTTGGACAGAGGAACCTGGTGGGCTACAGTCGGCGAAGTGGCAAAGAGTTAGACGTGATTGAGCACACATGCTCCCACATCAGACTGAACATCCTACCTATTAACNTGACTGAGCAACTGGGCACACAGGGGATGGAACACTCTAGAATCCATGTGTATCTGGATTTGTCAATTTACAGATGAAAATAGCCAAGCACACTGAGGTAAAATGAATTATCAAAAATCAAACAGCTGTTTAATGACCAAGCAAAGCTAAATTATGGGTCTCCTTACACCTGAAGCTCTTTTCTTGGACTCACTTGTTATTTCCAAGGTTTTATAAATTAGTCAAGGGGAAAACAGGTCTCAACGTCTGAAAAGCATGGTAAACACTGCCTATTTATTCTTTTTTTCAGAAACTCACTAAGCTCTTTAGTGAAAAAAATATTTCACTTCATTTTGTTCAGTTCAATGGCCTCGCTCTTCCTCTGCAACTCATCACTGTGACTGCATATATTGCTATTTAATATGTTATTACTTTTACTATGCAATCCTTGGAGTATTTGCTTCAGCCTAGAGCCAAATTTTGTCCTAAAATTTATAAACTGAAAGAGCTACATTATTTTACTAACATTCATCAGCATAAACATAGATAAAATACTTGGAAATGGACTTTAAAAACACTAGTTCGGGGAATGAAGAACACAAATTTAGCTTAGGCTGAAGTTATCTACACAGTTATACTGATCGGGAATTCTGGACTGAATGTGTCAGAGGAACTGAACACACTTCTGACATTTGTCCAGTTGACTGCATGAAACTTGAACTCAACCACGGCCTGGGTTTATTAATTGAGGTTCTAGAACTTCTTCAGTAAAATATAGATGAAAGATACAAAAACTTAGGAAGATAGGATTGTTGACATGAATTTACCACGTAAGACCTACTCATGTATTCCCTAGATGGCTCAGAACACACTGAGAGATAATAGGGGAAGTAACATGCTTGAGAACTACAGAGTTCACTGTACTCTGCAGAATAGACTTTTATGTCATCAGAAATGGCAACCCACTCCAGTATTCTTGTGTGGAAAATTGCTTGGACAGAGGAACCTGGTGGGCTACAGTCGGCGAAGTGGCAAAGAGTTAGACGTGATTGAGCACACATGCTCCCACATCAGACTGAACATCCTACCTATTAACTGAGAGGGAGTCCATTCTGTCTTTATGGGGAATCACAAAATAGATACAATCTGCACTGTTTAGTGATGGCTTATCCAATATGCGATTTGTTTCAGACCAACCTTGGGGTAACCATAATGATTCTTACCTCCTGGCATTCATCTTTTTGTATAATGCCTTCCCCATGAATACAGACGGGGTCTATGACTTGCTTCCAACTGATACACTATAGCAAAGGTAATTGATGTTCTTTGGTGATTATATATTAGATGGCTAAAGCTATATGCAGCCACTCCCATTATATACACACATAGACACACACCAATAGCATCTTGCAAGAAGGGAGGTTGTAGATTCTCTATATAGTCTTTGATGAAATAAATAATCAACCTGCAGAAGTTCATGAGTCAAGAAACTATAGGATTCCTCTACAAACCAAGGGTAGCTCCAGCCGATAGCCAGGAAAAAGAAAAAAAATCTGGAGCCTTCAGTGACATAGCTGCAAAGAAATGAATTCTTCCAACAATTTAAATTCTGTCTCAGTTGACTCTCTATGTGAGAGTACACCCTGTTTGCTATTTTTGTTGCAGCCCTGTGAGTCCCTGAGCAGAACACAACTAAACCACACCCAGATCCCTAACCCATGGAAACTGTAAGATAATAGATCGGTGTTGTTTTAAGTGGCTAAGTTTGTGGCAATCTGTTACACAATAATGGAAAACTAAAACAGAATTCCTAATACTGAAATAGATGGCTAGCATTTGAAAAATAGGAGTGAGGGGAGGGCTGGATGATCTGAACAAACAAAACACACAGACAAAAAGTTTAGGTTTAAGAAAATAAGGCTTGTTTGATTTCACATAATGAAGAATCAGAGCCCTTTATCCAAATTTTTTTTCCATGTTATTGCATATTACCCTTAAATGAAACTGATTCTAGAACTAGAAAAAGTAATTTGGTAACTCTACCACAAATAATATGGTACTTGTGGGTTGCTAAGACTAGCAACTTATGTGGGTCAGGTTACGGATAAACAGTCTTAAAATTAATTTATCTTTGTAATAGGTTAACTGAGTTTAAAAATTCACCTATAATTTTCCCCAATTACCTGAGTATGGGTGGGATGAGTTTGCTCAGCAATTAGGAAGTTTAGGACTCTCTGATCCATGAAACTGAGAGCAGTCATGATCAGAAAATCAGAAGACCCATATGTAAGTCCATGCAAGTCTCTCTTCTACCAAATATCTGTATGTGTATAAATGTCTGTATATCAATACATGCACACACACATAATCTCCAATGGAAATCAAATACAGTACCATTGTGAATGACATCAAAGATGCAGATGATTTCTACCACATCCTCACTTTTTTATCCTATCAGAGGATGACTGGATAAAGAAAGCCTCAGGGAGGAGGTCTCTAGCCAGGTCTTGGTGGTACAACTGGTAGAGAGAAAAAGAGCATTCTAGAAGAGTCTTACTAAACTGGGCCTGTCATGTATCATTCATTTAACTGGTCATTCAATATTTATTGAGCACTTGATATATGGGTTTTTTTCTTGGCCTACTGGAAGGGTTTCACTCAAAAACCTAAGATCATGACATCTGGTCCCATCACTTCATAGAAATAAATGGGGAAACAATGGAAACAGAGAGACTTTATTTTGGGGGGCTCCAAAATCACTGAAGATGGTGACTGTGGCCATGAAATTAAAAGACACTTGCTCCTTGGAAGAAAATCTATGACCAGCCTCAGTTCAGTTCAGTTCAGTTCAGTCACTCAATCGTGTCCAACTCTGCGACTCCATGAATTGCAGCATGCCAGGCCTCCCTGTCCATCACCAACTCCCAGAGTTCACTCAAAGTCACATCCATTGAGTCAGTGATGCCCTCCAGCCATCTCATCCTTGTCATCCCCTTCTCCTCCTGCCCCCAATCCCTCCCAGCATCAGAGTCTTTTTCAATAAGTGAGCTCTTCGCATGAGGTAGCCAAAGTACTGGAGTTTCAGCTTTAGCATCAGTCCTTCCAAAGAACACCCAGGGCTGATCTCCTTCAGAATGGACTGGTTGGATCTCCTTGCAGTCCAAGGGACTCTCAAGAGTCTTCTCCAACACCACAGTTCAAAAGCATCAATTCCTCGGCGCTCAGCTTTCTTCACAGTCCAGCTCTCACATCCAAACATGACCAACCTAGACAGAATATTAAAAAGCAGAGACATTACTTTGCCAAAAAAGGTCACTCTAGTCAGAGGTATGGTTTTTCCAGTAGTCATGTATGGATTTGAGTGTTAGACTATAAAGAAAGATGAATCTGAAGAACTGTGGTGTTGGAGAAGACTCTTGAGAGTCCCTTGGACTGCAAAATCAAACCAGTCAATCCTAAAGGAAATCAGTTCTCAATATTCATTGGAAGGACTGATGCTAAAGCTGAAGCTCCAATACTTTAGCGACCTGATGCAAAGAACTGATTCTTTGGGAAAGACCCTGATGCTGAGAAAGAATGAAGGCAGGAGGAGAAGGGGACAAGAGAGGATGAGTTGGTTAGATGGCATCACCAACTCGATGGACATGAGTTTGAGCAAATTCCGGGGTTTGGTAATGGACGTGGACGCCTGGCCTGCTGCGATTCATGGGATTGCAAAGAACTGGATAAGACTGAGTGACTGTGAAGAAAGGTGAGCACCAAAGAATTGATGCTTTTGAACTGTGGTGTTGGAGAAGACTCTTGAGAGTCCCTTGGACTGCAAGGAGGTCCAACCAGTCCATTCTGAAGGAAATCAGCCCTGGGATTTCTTTGGACAGAATTATGCTAAAGCTGAAACTCCAGTACTTTGGCCACCTCATGCGAAGGGTTGACTCATTGGAAAAGACTCTGATGCTGGGAGGGATTGGGGGCAGGAGGAGTAGGGGACAACAGAGGATGAGATGGCTGAATTGCATCATTGACTCAATGGACGTGGGTCTGAGTGAACTCTGGGAGTTGGTGATGGACAGGGAGGCCTGGCATGCTGTGATTCATGGGGTTGCAAAGAGTCAGACACGACTGAGCAACTGAACTGAACTGAGTGACTGAAATGAACTGTGTGTCTGAAATGAACTGTGTGTACACACACACACACACACACACACATTGTATTAATTATTGTGATGATAATTTCATGATTTACTCTTTTTATTAAGGACATCTAGTTAAGACAATAAATAAACTGCAAGGATTGTGAACATTACCTACCTAGAGATAGGAGGTGGGCTATATATAGGAAAAGGTAACTGTATCTTCCTTTGTACAAAGAAAAGTCACATTGTTCTGTGTGCTTGCTCCGTCATTCAGTCATGTCTGCCTCTTTGTGACCCCATGAACTGTAGCCTGCCAGGTTCCTGTGTTGATGGAGATTTCCAGGCAAGAATCCTGGATCGGGATGTTGTTTCCTCCTCCAAATGATCTTCCTGACCAAGAAAATTGAACCCACATCTCTTACATCTCATGAAATGGCAGGCAGATTCTTTACCACTGGATTATCTGGGAAGCCCCACATTGTGCTCAGTACAGTTCAGTCACTCAGTCGTGTCTGACTCTTTGCGACCCCATGAATCGCAGCACGTCAGGCCTCCCTGTCCATCACCAATTCCCAGAGCTCATCCAAACCCATGTCCATTGAGTCAGTGATGCCATCTAACCATCTCATCCTCTGTCGTTCCCTTCTCCTCCTGCCCTCAGTCTTTACCAGCATCAGGATCTTCTCAAATGAGTAAGCTATTCGCATGAGGTGGCCAAAGTATTGGAGTTTCAGCTTCAACAATAGTCCTTCTAATGAACAATCAGGACTAATTTTCTTTAGGATGGATTGGTTGGATTCTTGCAGTCTAAGGGACTCATAAGAGTCTTCTCCAACACCACAGTTCAAAAGTGTCAATTCTTCGACACTCAGCTTTCTTTATAGCCCAACTCTCACATCCATACCTGACCACTGAAAAAACCATAGCCTTGATTAGATGGACCTTTGTTGGCAAAGTATTGTCTCTGCTTTTTAATATGCTGTCTAGATTGGTCATAACTTTCTTTCCAAGGAGTAAGCATCTTTTAATTTCATGGCTGCAGTCACCATCTGCAGTGATTCTGGAGCCCAGAAAAATAAAGTCAGGCACAATTTCCATTGTTTCCCCATTTATTTGCCATGAAATGATAGGGCCGGATGCCATGATCTTCGTTTTCTGAATGTTGAGCTCTAAGTCAACTTTTTCACTCTCCTCTTTCATTTTCTCAAGAGGCTCTTTAGTTCTTCTTCACTTTCTGCCATAAGGGTGGTGTCATCTGTATATCTGAGGTTATTGATATTTTTCCCAGCAACCTTAATTCCAGCTTGTGCTTCTTCTAGCCCACCATTTCTCATGATGTACTCTGCATATAAGATAAATAAGCAAGGTGACAATATACAGCCTTGGCGGACTCCTTTTCCTATTTGGAACCAGTCTGTTGTTCCATGTCCAGTTCTAACTGTTGCTTCCTGACCTGTACATATGTTTCTCAAGAGGCAGGTCAAGTGGGCTGGTATTCCCATCTTTTTTAGAATTTTCTACAGTTTCTTGTGATCCACACAGTCAAAGGCTTTGGCATAGTCAATAAAGCAGAAATAGATGTTTTTCTGGAACTCTCTTGTTTTTTTAATGATCTAGCAGATGTTGGCAATTTGATCTCTGGTTCCTCTGCATTTTCTAAAACCAGCTTGAACATCTGGAAGTTCACAGTTCGTGTATTGCTGAATGTGACTTGGAGAATTTTAAGCATTACTTTACTAGTGCGTGAGATGAGTGCAATTCTGCGGTAGTTGGGGCATTCTTTGGCATTGCCTTTCTTTGGGATTGGAATGAAAACTGACCTTTTCCAGTCCTGTGACCACTGCTGAATAGTCAAGAGCAATTGATTATTACTTTTGTTTTGGGGAAGATTCAGAATAGAGAAATTGGAGAGGGGAGATTGGTGTGTTACAGTCCATGGGGCTGCAAAGAGTCAGACACGACTAAATAACTGAACAACAACAACAACAATACGTACACCAAGAAAAAACATCTGTAAGAAACATCCCTGGTGGCAAAATATTTCAAACTTTCCCTTGAGAGTAAGAACTAGTAAAGATGCCAACCACTACTAATTTTATATTTGATATAAACTATATTCCAAATGAGCTTCCCTGGTGGCTTAGAGGATAAACCATCTGCTCACAATGCGGGAGACCTGGGTTCGACCCCTGGGTAGGGAAGATCCCCTGGAGAAGGAAATGGCAACCCATTCCAGTACTCTTGCCTGGAGAATCCCATGGAGGGAGGAGCCTGGTAGGCTGCAGTCCATGGGGTTCCAAAGAGTGATGTCACTTCACTTCATATTCCAAATCAGTGTAATAAGACAATAAATATAAATAAGAGGCATAAGACCAGAAAGAAAGAAATGTCATTATTCACAGATAACATAATTCTTTTTTTTTTAATACTTTATTCTATTTTACAGTACTGTATTGGTTTTGCCATACATTGACATGAATCAGCCACAGGTGTACACGATCTCCCCATGCCGAAGCCCCCTCCCACATCCCTCCCCACCCCATCTCCCCAGATCATCCCGTACACCAGCCCCAAGCATCCTGTATCCTGCATTGAACGAAGACTGGCGCTTCATTTCTTATATGATAGTATACATGTTTCAGTGCCATTCTCCCAAAGAATCTACAGACATAAGCTATATTTCAAGAGTCTATAAAATGAGTGAATTTATCGACATACCAGATCAAAATAATCAACTGTACTTCTATATTCTGACAATAAACAAATGGAAAATTGAGTTTTTTATGATACCTTTTACCACAGCATCAAAAACATAATCTAAGACTATCTAATGAAATGTGTGCAAAACTTCAAAAGAAATGAAAAAGATGAAACAGAACTGCTATTCTTTTTTCTCTCCTATACATCTGTGAGTTCCTTGAGAATAGGGGCTACACCATTTTACTTGTATTCCCTTGGGATCTGGTACAGTGCTTAGCACATATTAGGTGCTCAAACAGTTGAAATACATTTAAACATATCAAATTTTATATTATTTTAACCATTATTTCTCAATCCCTATAAGATGTGATATGTACTTAGTAGCTCAGTTGTGTTCAACTCTTTGTGATCCCATGGACTGTAGCCCACCAGGCTCCACTGTCCATGGAATTCTCTAGGCAAGAATACTAGAGTGAGTAGTCATTCCCTTCTCCAGGGGATCTTCCCAGCCCAGGGATTGAACCTGAGTCTCCTACACTGTAGGCAGATTATTTACCACCTGAGCCACCAGGGAATAATTAAATCTGCCATCTACTATCTTTTCACAATTAATTTTCTATTCTAAAAAATGACATCATGGGGAAAGACATGGGGCTAGTCAAGGAGAAAATGATTTTTTAAGAGAAAGGCAATCCACAGCACCTGGTGAAATGAGACTGAGGTTAAGAAGGAGTATAATTTCCAGATCTTAAATTTAAATTTCTCATAGCTCTATAGGAAATAAATTGCACATTAAAAAAACATCTGCTTTAAAAAAAAATGTGGAGCTTTTATGTAAATTACATCTCTGTTTCCTAATTATTTTAGACTGCTAACTTTGATTAAATACAGTAGGGAAATAATATAACTCCTTAAATTGCTTTTCATCTTAAATTCACTGCCAAGAAAATTGCGAGCTGAATTGACTGACAACTTAAATGTTGTTCTCCTGATTAGATATTTGGAACCCCAAATGTCACATGTTTTCTTGCACTAGTACCTACTGAAATGGTTTCATGAAAGAAGTGTTGGTTTTCTAAAAGTTTTAAATATTGGTGATGCCTAGAAATTTAAGAGCAGAGCTATTGTGGTCTCTTTGGACAGGGGGAGCTCACTGCATCTTCTAAGAGCTTTGAGCTATGGGGTAAGCAACTTCTGACATAAATAATACTACTAGCAAATATTACTTGTTCACTCCTGTGTTCTATGTGTGCAAGTGACCCTGCTAAACAGTGTCCCAACTAGGGCTGCTGAACAACTGATATCCATGTCACTCTTCTTTGCATCACTTGTATCCAGAAAATAGTAAATAATAATAATAACAATAATAATTTGATGACTTAAAAATGAATGAATGAAAAATAAACATTATATCTTCATTTTTAGAGTAAATAAGAAAGGCAATAATGCTCAGCACAATTCTTTGACAACATACTACATGTTATAACATTGGAACATCCCCCCAAATATATAAAATCTCTATCTTCTTACTTAAACTTATCTCAATCTCGCATTTATACCTGGTGTTAGAAAATGTCTTACCAAAAAAAAAANTCCCAGCAACCTTAATTCCAGCTTGTGCTTCTTCTAGCCCACCATTTCTCATGATGTACTCTGCATATAAGATAAATAAGCAAGGTGACAATATACAGCCTTGGCGGACTCCTTTTCCTATTTGGAACCAGTCTGTTGTTCCATGTCCAGTTCTAACTGTTGCTTCCTGACCTGTACATATGTTTCTCAAGAGGCAGGTCAAGTGGGCTGGTATTCCCATCTTTTTTAGAATTTTCTACAGTTTCTTGTGATCCACACAGTCAAAGGCTTTGGCATAGTCAATAAAGCAGAAATAGATGTTTTTCTGGAACTCTCTTGTTTTTTTAATGATCTAGCAGATGTTGGCAATTTGATCTCTGGTTCCTCTGCATTTTCTAAAACCAGCTTGAACATCTGGAAGTTCACAGTTCGTGTATTGCTGAATGTGACTTGGAGAATTTTAAGCATTACTTTACTAGTGTGTGAGATGAGTGCAATTCTGCGGTAGTTGGGGCATTCTTTGGCATTGCCTTTCTTTGGGATTGGAATGAAAACTGACCTTTTCCAGTCCTGTGACCACTGCTGAATAGTCAAGAGCAATTGATTATTACTTTTGTTTTGGGGAAGATTCAGAATAGAGAAATTGGAGAGGGGAGATTGCTGTGTTACAGTCCATGGGGCTGCAAAGAGTCAGACACGACTAAATAACTGAACAACAACAACAACAATACGTACACCAAGAAAAAACATCTGTAAGAAACATCCCTGGTGGCAAAATATTTCAAACTTTCCCTTGAGAGTAAGAACTAGTAAAGATGCCAACCACTACTAATTTTATATTTGATATAAACTATATTCCAAATGAGCTTCCCTGGTGGCTTAGAGGATAAACCATCTGCTCACAATGCGGGAGACCTGGGTTCGACCCCTGGGTAGGGAAGATCCCCTGGAGAAGGAAATGGCAACCCATTCCAGTACTCTTGCCTGGAGAATCCCATGGAGGGAGGAGCCTGGNATCTAGGCCCCTCAAACTAGTCACTCCTAAAGGAAATCAACCATGAATATTCATTGGAAGGACTGAAGCTGAAACTGTGATACTTTGGCCACCTGATGTAAAGAGCTGACTCATGATGCTGGGAAATACTGAAGGCAAAAAAGCAAGAGGGCAGCAGAGAATAATATGGTTAGATAACATCACTGATTCAATAGCTATGAATTTGAGCAAATTCTGGGAGATAGTGGAGGACAAAAGAGCTTGGTGTGCTGCATTCCACTGAGTCATAAGTGACTAAATAACAACAACCCTGTCTGCTAGTGATTTTAATTGCCTTACCCTGCTCTGTGAAAATAACCAGTGTTGCCTCAATTTGCTATTCAGTTAGGAATCATTTGCTTCACATACATTTGTGTTATTTTGATATTTCCTTTGAAATAGTTATGACATTTGCCTGGTTCCCTCATTTGTTATAAATAAAATAGTTTAATATATGTTCATTTTTATCTGTGTGAAAGTTGTGATTTTATCTTTTCCTGAAAAGTTATTAATAAAATTTTCTAGAAAATTATTTGTCAGTTCAGCTGGCCTTNATTTGCCTGGTTCCCTCATTTGTTATAAATAAAATAGTTTAATATATGTTCATTTTTATCTGTGTGAAAGTTGTGATTTTATCTTTTCCTGAAAAGTTATTAATAAAATTTTCTAGAAAATTATTTGTCAGTTCAGCTGGCCTTTTGTGTCAAAGGACATCCAACCTATGAATATCGAGGGCTACCTATGGGGCCACTTTGTTTAAGGGACTTGAGCACCAATAGAGAATCTGTGTTGAGGCAGAGGGAAGTGGAACCAATTCCAGGCAAATATGGAGAGTTAACTGTGGTTACTGACAGTCATGAAAATCAAATATGTGCCCAAATAATTTCACTTCTAGGAATTTGTCCTAAAGAGGTAGTGAGAGATTTATTTACAATGTTAGTTTCAACATTATTTACAATAATAAAATGTTTATTTTATAAATACAATTTAAAATTAGAAAAACTGTGCATAAAAATCATAAAAGCTGTGAACTATTAATAAATAAATTCAGTAATGTTGAAGGATATAAAATCAGCATACAAAAATTAATTGCATTTCTGTATACTAACAAACAGGGAAGGCAATGGCAACCCACTCCAGTACTATTGCCTGGAAAATCCCTTGGATGGAGGAGCCTGATAGGCTGCAGTCCATGAGGTTGCTAAGAGTCAGACACGACTGAGTGACTTCACTTCACTTTTCACTTTCATGCATTGGAAAAGGAAATGGCAACCCACTCCAGTGTTCTTGCCTGGAGAATCCCAGGGACGGGAGATCCTGGTGGGCTGCCGTCTATGGGGTCGCACAGAGTTGGACACAACTGAAGCAACTTAGCAGTAGCAGCAGCATACTAATGAAGAGTCGGACACAACTGAGCAACTTCACTTTTACTCTTCATTTTCTTTCAC
Organism: Raphicerus campestris; assembly: GCA_006410735.1. NCBI lineage: Eukaryota > Metazoa > Chordata > Mammalia > Artiodactyla > Bovidae > Raphicerus > Raphicerus campestris. The sequence continues at coordinate 133,498 of SJYW01028620.1, read as the reverse complement.
TAGAGAAGGAAATGGCATCCCGCTCCAGTGTTCTTGCCTGGAGAATCCCGGGGACGGGAGAGCTTGGTGGGCTGCCATCTATGGGGTCGCACAGAGTCGGACACGACTGATGTACCTTAGCAGCAGCAGTAGCAGCATACTAACAATGAATCGCCCAAAAAAAAAAAGAAAGAAACTGAAAAGAAGATACATTTCCAATAGCATAAAAAGAAAAAAATAGCTGGGAATAAAATTAACCAAGAAGATAAAAGATTTGTACACTGAAAACTACAAAACAATGCTGAAAGACTTTAAAGATAAAAATAAATGGAAAATATTCATAGATTGAAAAGTTTAAAATTCTAGCATTCAATAGTACCCAAAGTGATCTACAGATTTAACACAATCCATATTAAAATCCCAGCAGCATGTTCAGCAGAAATAATCTAACCAAAAATAATATGGATTCTAAAGGAACCCTGAATAGCCAAAGCAATCTAGAAAAAGGAGAACAAAGTTGAAGATCTCACAGTTCCTAATTTCAAAACCTATTACAAAGCTACAGTCATCAAGACAGCATGATAATAGCATTAAGACAGGCATACAGACATAGATGAACAGACAGCCCAGAAATAAGTACACACACTCAAAATGATTTTCAAAAAGGGTGCCAAAACTATTCAATAAGGAAAGGACAGCTTTTGAAGAAACAATATGAGAGAAATGGATATCCACATGCAAAAAAATAAAATTATATTCTTACCTTAAATAATATACAAAATTTAGTTCAAATGGATTAAAGGCCTAAAGGTAAGAGCTAAAACTGTAAAACTCAGAAGAAAATGTCAGGGGAAAAAAATCATAACACTGAATTCGGTAATAATTGGTTACATAGGACACCCAAAGCACAAGCAACAAGAGAAAGAAATCGATAACGTGGACTCCATTAAAAATTTAAACTTTTGTGCACCAAGGACACAACTAATAGAATGAAAAGATAAACCACAAAATGAGAGAAAACATATGCAAGCTGTATATCAGTTCAGTTCAGTCGCTCAGTCATGTCCAACTCTTTGCGACCCCATGAATCGCAGCCCGCCAGGCCTCCCTGTTCATCACCATCACTCGGAGTTCACTCAGACTCACGTCCATCGAGTCCGTGATGCCATCCAGCCATCTCATCCTCTGTCGTCCCC
>SJYW01028620.1:94852-108240 GCA_006410735.1 Raphicerus campestris | reverse complement strand
GGGGGGGTTCTAAAAGCATCAGTCCCAGGGGGACCAGGCTTTCTTTTCCTTTATATCCTATAATCAGATGTAATAGGTACGAGACTTCTGTGTAATCACAAGTGCACCAAAATTCAATGGGAGAGAATATAGATTCCCTACATCTCAACAAGAGGAGTATTAGGGACACAAGTTAAGAAGAACATAGAGGAGGGAAATATGAAAGTAGTTTTGAGAAATAGTTTCCCCCTATATGCCCACTAGGTTCCCAAATTCATATATTGCCATGGAAAATGTGCTCTCGATGCCCTCTAAAATCCCCAAATTTAACCTAGTTGTAGCATGAGCCTTAAATTAAGGGTCTTATTATCTAAATCCGGTCCAGATACATATGGGGCTCTTTCATGTGATTATTTGCATACAGTTCCTTCAGTACCACTTCTGTTGACCTGAAGAACTGTGAACTAAAGGTATATCTGCCTGACACACATCCAGGACACAGTGGTGGAACATTCATAGGATAACTGCTTATAGACACTTCTATTTAGAAGGGGTAAAAACAAGAGATACTAGCAAGCATTGCCCTATAGCTACTTTGATATCTAGCACATTTCTTGTTTAAACTAAGTCCTATTGCCTGAGAGTTGTTCTCTGTGGCTCTTTGCTTTGCCTCCTGAGTCTCCCTTTTCTGTAAGAAATAAGCCATCTTATCAGCTCAGCAGTCCTCTCAGCCTGCTTTCTTATACCATGATGACTAGATTTTCAGAGTTAGCATCTCATAAGAATCAAGAAGAAACTCTGCTGCTTCTTGCAACCCAGCCTTGGAAACCACATAGTGTCATTTGTATTGCAGTCATAAGCTCTCCGGATTTTAAAATAGGGATCACAGTCCATACACCTGTGTTAAAGATGAATTTTGAGATTAGCCTGTGGGATTGAACAAAGCATTTAAGGCATTTTTGAAAAATATTCCATAAGACGGTACTGGAAACCTGAAAGAACTTTTTGGCCAACCCATATGATCAGCCATACTAGGGATTCTGTTTCTGTTTGGTTGTTTTAAACTGCAGCGTTTTGACTCAGTCTTTGTAATCTTAATCCAGTTTAGCTAGTGTTAATGCAGATGACACCACCCTTATGGCAGAAAGTGAAGAGGAACTAAAAAGCTTCTTGATGAAAGTGAAAGAGGAAAGCAAAAAAGTTGGCTTAAAGCTCAACATTCAGAAAATGAAGATCATGGCATATGGTCCCATCACTTCATGACAAATAAATGGGGAAACAGTGTCAGATTTTATTTTGGGGGCTCCAAAATCACTGCAGATGGTGACTGCAGCCATAAAATTAAAAGACGCTTAGTCCTTGGAAGAAAAGTTATGACCAACCTAGATAGTATATTCAAAAGCAGAGACATTACTTTGCCAACTAAGGTGCGTCTAGTCAAGGCTATGGTTTTTCCTGTGATCATGTATGAATGTGAGAGTTGGACTGTGAAGAAGGCTGAGTGCTGAAGAATTGATGTTTTTGAACTGTGGTGTTGGAGAAGACTTTTGAGAGTCCCTTGGACTGCAAGGAGATCCAACTAGTCCATTCTGAAGGAGATCAGCCCTGGGATTTCTTTGGGAGGAATGATGCTAAAGCTGAACCTCCAGTACTTCGGCCAACTCATGCGAAGAGTTGACTCATTGGAGAAGACTCTGATGCTGGGAGGGGTTGGGGGCAGGAGGAGAAGGTGACGACCAAGGATGAGATGGCTGGATGGCATCACGGATTCGATGAACGTGTGTCTAAGTGAACTCCGGGAGATGGTGATGGATAGGGAGGCCTGGCTTGCTGTGATTCATGGGATCGCAAAGAGTCAGACACGACTGAGGGACTGAACTGAACTGAAGTGAATATAGGTGTGTGTAGGGGTTGGGGGGAGGCTCCCTGGTGACTCAGAAAGTATAGAATCTGCCTGCGATACGAGAGACTCTGCTTTGATCCCTGGGTCAGGAAGATCCCCTGGAGAAGGGAATGGGTGCCTACTTCAGAATTCTTGCCTAGAGAATCTTGTGCACAGAAGAGCCTGGCAGACTACAATTCATAAGGTCACAAAGAGTCAAACACAACTGAGCGACTAAAAACACTGTAGGTAGAGACATTCTTACATGGAGGCAAAGTGGTCAGGGACTTAATGTGTGTAATAGGAAGCCCTATTCAAAAAAAAAAAAGGTACCCTTTTCCCTTTGCATTAGTAAAGATTGGCTAGGATGAAAGAGGAAAAAAGCCTCAAAAATATAATGTCTCTAAAACTAATCATCTATCTGATGCTTTAACATTTCTGAGTGGTTTGATTGATAGTTAGCTCTGTTCCATATAGTCATTTAAGGACTAAATACGTACTACTACTTTCGGTAGTTGAATCCCAAAATATCCTTTCAAGGGCACCATCCAACACAGCAAGAAGTAGAAAGGGAAGTACAAAACAAAGGACTTACAAGGTTTATATGGGCCCGACCTGGGCATGGTCTGAGTTTACTGTTTCTATTGCCATAACTCTGGTATATCTCACCCCAAAAAAAGAATAGGAGAAGAAGCACAGTTGGCGCTCAGGATGAAGACGTCATATATTTTGCTGAAAAGTAGCATCCAACTTCTGCTCTACCAACTGCTTATGAACCACCATCTTCCTATTGCTAGGCTGAAGAAAATCTCCAACTCTGACTATCACTTATGTATGCAGTTGAGTCTCTCTTCACACCCCTTAGAGATCCACAACACACCCTATACCCTTCTTTGTCCTGGGCTACGCCCTGAGAGACTGAGCTTAAGTCTACATCTCCTAGGCTTGCTTGCCCTCTGGCTTCTGGTTGGGTTTGGCCAGTAGGAGATGGAGAGAGAAGAGCGAAAGGTAGGTGGAAAGAGGTCAAAGCATTGATTCCCTCCCCCTATTCTTACAGCTTTGCTGTTGCTCCAGCATCAGTTCAGTTTCACCCTAAAGCTGGAGCTTCTGGAGTGTGGCCAGTTTTCCACAACACCAGTCCGTTTCTGGATTCTAATAACACCATTCCCTCTTCTGGCCCCTTTAGGGCTGTGGTTTTAACAGCTTCCCCCAAGGCTAATTTCTTACTGTTTCTCTCGTTTTTTGGCTGGATCTCATAACCTTTCTTACTCCTCTCTAAATAGTTCCTTCATTAAACAGTTTTAGTTAGACTCTTTGAGATGTTATTTATTTTCCATCTTGCCTTTGAATGATATAGTCATTCTATGGATTTAACTTGATTAGACATATAATTATGAGGATCCTGTTTATGCAAGTATGGGATACATAAAATAAAAAGGGATTGCCTCTTTTAGTTAACTATTGCATGCAACAAATTATCAAAATTTAATGTTTAAAAATCATTTAGTATTTTTTGGGTAAGATATCTGGGTACAACTTAGGTAGGTCCTTTGACTCTGGGTATCCCAGAGCTGTCAACCAGGGTGCAATCATCTTAAGACTTGACTAACAGAAAATCTGCTTATAAGCTCATTTATATGTTAGTCAGAGGCCACCCTCAGTTTCTTGTCATATGGGCTTTTCCATAGGGAAGATCATACATAGCAGCTGGCAATATTTGAAGGAAGCAAATAAGAGAATAAAAAAGGACAAATAAGACAGACAATCTTTCTGTAAAGCAGACTCTAAAGTGACATCTCATTGTTTTTGTCATATGTACTCATCAAAAGCAAGTTACTAGGTTCAGCTCAGAGACAAGGCAAGGGGATTACACACAGAAAGGAGAATTAGGAGGCAGGTCTCACTGGGACATATCTTAGAAGCTGCCTACTATATTCCCTAACCTGCCCAACATCCCTGCTGTATCTCTGTGTGCAGTTTGCAAGAACTATCAGTAAACACTTTTGAGAGTATAGCCTACAAACTTTTCTATTAATATCTCTTATCCTTTACACATCAGAAGTCAGTATAACTGACTGCCCATCATCAGAAGCAACACAGCTAATGCACTCNGGCGAGCGCAATTCCCTCACTTTCTGGGCTTTTCGTGCTGCTCAGATTTCTGGGAGCGCCACTGGGGCTCCTTCTCAGGCAGATGATGATTGTCCAGAGTGCCCCAGAAGGCTTAGTTAGTAAAGAAACCTGCTTAATTCTCTTGCGCCGCCCAGCACCGGAGGGGGATGGTCTGCGACTGGCTATTTCCAATCGGTCCTTTGTTCTGTGCGTAGGACTGTCGCGAGTGTTCCGCGCGGCGGTTATTATCTCACAGTCTGGTGCTAGTCCATGTTAGATTGTTCTAGCCACTCACGGACCCGATTTTGGCTGCGTTATGACCCGATTCTCGCGAAAATCCCTGAAGCCTGTGTTTCCCCGCGGCCCCGCTTGTTAGAAAACTGCGGCTGGCGGGTCCCACTCCTCCCTGCCCAGCCCCCACTCGCCAGTGCCGGCATTTGCACTGCCTCTCCGCCGGGAGACCCGCTACTGGATTCGTAATCCCTTGGTTTTAATCACCCATTTTTCCTTCCTGTCATGTTGCCATCCGTGCTTCCCATGTTTGACCTAGACACGGCTGTGAGAGAGTTTCCTGGAGATTGGAGCTCTCTCTTCTTATCAGTCTTTTCCCGGGACAGGATTCCCTTCCCGGGACGGGGCTCCCTCCCTACCTCCTTGGTCTCTTTTCTCGTCCCTTATATTTATTCCTACCTGTTTTTGTAGCCGATGATCTGCTTTGCTGGATGCCTGATGTCCTCTGCCAGCATTCAGAAGTTGTTTTGTGGAGTTTATTCAGTTTGAAATGTTCTTTTGATGAAGTAGTGAGGGAGAGAGTGTTCTCCCCATCCTATTCCTCCGCCATCTTTTCACTGCATCACTTTTAAATGAAAATCATTGCATAAAAAAAGGGAAAAGATAGAATCTAGAAAAATCACAATCAGTAATTTCTTGACATTAATTGCTAAGTAACCAATCCTATTCTGTATTCTAATGGAAGCTCTAACTGTACACAGTCCCTGGCTTTGTTCTTTATCTCGCAATTCAGAGTGTGAAAAAATATCTATAAACTACTTCAGGTACAGATTATTCAGTGGATCCCAACAGAGAGTTAAACACAGAGACAGAATAAAGTTACTTTTTTCCTTTGTTATATCCTACTATGGACACGTCCATTTTCTAAAGCCATGCCATCTTTTCCTTGAAAATAATATTTGTATGGTGAAAGGAATTTATTGAGTAAAATTAGATTTTCAAAGGGATCAGCAATGGCTGTAGACTTCAAAGTAATGTAATTTACACCACTGAGCTTCTTTTGACCTGTAAATTTACAACATGCCTGCTGTCACTTTCTTGCTCAATCATGGGAGATGCAGAGCATCAGTCTTTGAAAGAAGACAGATGACCCTACAACACACCAGGTCTCCAGGGCTCCTCAAAAATAGGGTATCAAAAGAAATTGCATTTTGTGTTTGAAGTACTGGCCAATAAGTGACTCTGCTGCTCTGAGTTCTTTTTTAATTCTGTTAAATCTCAAAACCAACTAAAATATCAGACTTCTTTTAAGAAATAGTATAGTCTTGAACAGATTATAAATTAACAGCCAGCAAATTTAATTGAGTTCATTTAACCTTGTGAGCCTAAAGAGATATTTTTAAAGTATAAAGAAAAAAGAAGAGTACAGTGTGCTCACTAGATCAGCTTTTCCCATGTTTTCAGGCATTAATTTTGTCCTTTTAAGTAAGAAGTTACTATTAGTTATTGAATTTCCAAATGATAAAATATCACATTCAAAAGAGCTTATTTTAGCACTGATTTTTATCTCCTGAGTTCTTAAGAGAAAAATTAAATTCAAAACACAGCAAATTTTACCACTCTATGAGAGTGGTTCCTTAACATCACTTCCTATATTGGTTTCTTCCTCTTTTATTCTTAAATTCAAATCTCTCCTCCATTTCAACACATGCATTATGCTGAAAGTCAGATTTACATTCACTAACTTCCTTCACATAGACATGACTCCCACTATGGTTAAATGATTAGCATTGCTTCTCTCCTTAAATCATCATGTACAATTTTATGTTATCATTCTTCTGAAACTCAGAAACTTAATAGCACTTTGATCCAAACCAAGTGGACTTTGTAATTTTGCTCCCAATTCCAGATCTCTTCCTTGCATTTGATGCATTTTACCAAGTCATAAAATGTGCTACTTTTTCTCAAAGAGACCACCCTTCCCTTGAGTGATTTCTTGATCCTCTCTTGCATCATCTCCAGAGCTTTCCTCCATTGTTGTCTTTTGACTGACCATTATGGTCCAAGCTCTCATTACTCTGTATCAAGATTAAGGCAACAACCTATTTGATGATATCCTTACCATTTGTCCCTCCCTAAGGCATGTTGAAGCTGAAGTTGCAATGCTTTGGCCACCTGATGTGAAGAGCTGACTCAGTGGAAAAGACCCTGATGTTGGGTAAAACTGAGGATAGGAAGAGAAGGGGACAACAGAGGATGAGATGGTTGGATGGCACCACCAACTCAAGGGACTTGAGTTTGAGCAAACTCAGGGAGATAGCAAAGGACAGGGAAGCCTTGCATGCTATAGTCCATGGAATCAGAGTCAGACACAACTGAGCAACTGAACAAGTGCATGCTGGAGTCAGTTTGTAACAGTTTATGAGAGTGATTTGTAAAGTTGCAGAGATTTTGCCAGCTGCTCTTTAACCAAGTATTAAAATTAAAATATATAAACTTACACTGAAATGTATTACTTAAAAATAGTAAATATTCATACCTCACGACTTCCTACTTTGCTACATGGTCTTGAATTTATTTCCATCTATTATATCTGTAAGCATGGACACAGATATATAAAGAGAGACTACTATATATCTCACCCCAGTTTTTCTTTAAATGATGTTTGAAATTGACCATGGTGGGAGTATTAACAACACAGAAAACAGTAAATCCTACAAATCAGGACATTGATTTTTAGAGAGGAAGTTGCTGAATGATTGCCAGCACATCACTGTCACTGCAGAGTGACACATCAGCCTCCTCTAGCTTATCTCTTTCTTGACAAGGAGCTCATAACCAGATATGGGTGCTGTATTACTTAGGGTTCTCTAGAGGAAGAGAACCAATGGGATCTATAGATAGATAGGATAGGATAGGACATCTATATATAGACAGCTATAGATAGATAGATAGTAACCAAGAGTGATAAGAGACATTATAGGAACTAGCTCACACAATAATAGTCTGAGAATTCCCAGGATCTGAAGCCTGCAAGCTAGACAGCCAGGAAAACTAGAGATGGTATTCATTCCATGTCCAAATGTCTGAGAGCCAGAAAAACCCCCGTATAAGTCTCAATCCAAGTCCAAAAGCCTGAGAACCAAGAGTGTCGATGCGCAAAGGCAGGAGAGGAGGGATGTTCCACCTTACACAGATGGCAAATTCGTCCTTCTCCTACATTTTTGTTCTACTGGAACTGTCAGTGGATTGGATGATGAATAACTGCAATAGGGAGGGCAACCTTACTCAGTCTCCTGATTCAAATGCTAATCTCTTCAGAAACACCCTCACAGACACACCTAGAAATAATATTTTACCAGCTTTCTGGGTGTCCCTCCATGGAGTCAAGTTGACACATACAATTAATGCTGCCAGGTGCCTTTGGTCAATCAGCTGTTGATCTGCAAGTCCAGTGCCTGTGGAGAGGTACGCCTGGTCAGTAACTATGGCTTCAGGTAAGACAGATGCAAAGACAGCTGACAAGATGCACGAGAACAGAGTACACAGCTGCTAAGTCTGAGAAGAGAGTGCAATCAACAATCCCGAGACAGCTAAGCTCCATAGCTCAANGATCTGCAGGTCCAGTGCCTGTGGAGAGGTACGCCTGGTCAGTAACTATGGCTTCAGGTAAGACAGACGCAAAGACAGCTGACAAGATGCATGAGAACAGAGTACACAGCTGCTAAATCTGAGAAGAGAGTGCAATCAACAATCCCGAGACAGCTAAGCTCCATAGCTCAAAGGAAGAGCTTTCTCAGGTCAAATAATGACTCTATCCCATCTAAATTGTCCTAAATGAGAAAAACAACGGAGAAAATTCTGCTCACCAATAGTTAACATTAAACAAAATTATCAAGAAGAGAGCTTATAAGTTGTGACTTAAACTAGAACACATTGTGGCTGTATCTTCAAGTATAATCATCAATTATGAATTGGAAAATTCCCATTCAATAAGTTGTGCTTCAATATCTTTGATGTTTACTGTGTAATTTCTCTGTCCCAAATGCAAGATGTTTAGGACTTTAATCTTTAATCTTTTCTTACTTATTATTTGTGAATCATGGGTTTTGCCTGAAAGCATTTTTACCAGAATGTTGTAGAAAAATTTTTCATATTGTATTATGATATCATTTGTTTGACAGTACTTTTATTATCCATATTAATTTTAATATTCTGAATTGGTGTTTTATATATAGTGTAACACTAAATTTTCCATTAAAAATTGCTTTCCTAAAAACTATATAGAACAAATTTTTTTATTATTTTATGATAACTACTTTGATAAATCACTATATTATAAAAGATAACACTTAACTTAAATGTTTTATTAAAAACATTTTATATATATTGCTAATGTTAGCTACTATGTTAGTTTCTAAAACCCAATAGGAGTGTTAGAATATTAATATTTCATATCTATAAATTCCACATCAATGTTTTCCAAGACTTATCCTCTAAAATCTTTTACTTGTCTACAAATATAAAGAATTTTCTATACATAAAGACAATGTGAAAGTGAAAAGCATTTGCAATTAAAATGTTGGAGCTAATGAAACAAAAAAACTTTTATTGTTGTAGCTTTTTGAGTTATTCAAATTTGGAATTGAAAGGTGATTGCTAAAACAGTAAACTTACTGTATAAATAATTCTTTTTATAATGTATTATAAGGGATCATCACTAAAGTTATGGCTTGATAGTAACCAGAAAACAAAATAAATTAGTGAAATATTTCTTTCTGCATTCCTTTCAAAATCTCAGCACCATATGCTCTTTGTTTGAACAATTACAGAAGTCAATATTTTAGCTCCATTTATATATGAGAGTCAGTTCCTAGGAAGGTTGACAAAAAGTCCAGGGTCTACAAGAGGGGGAAAGGGTTGAAGGCCCTTGAGAAGAAGAAAGAAGTGTGAGGCTCTCAAGTAAGAAAAAAGAACAAACTTTTTTTTTTTTCTCCATTGCTTTGTCTTGGTCATATAACAATGTATCTTACTCAAAGAAGAAGAGGTGGAAAGAATATAGAGAAGAAATATACAAAGCAGACCTTAATGACCCAGATAAGGACAATGGTGTAATCACTCACCTTGAGCCAGAGATCCTGGAATGTGAAGTCAAGTGTACCTTAGGAAGCATCACTAGGAACAAAGCTAGTGGAGGTAATGGAATTCAGTTGAGCTATTTCAAATCCTAAAAGATGATGCTGTAAAATTGCTACACTCAATAGGCCAGCAAATTTGGAAAACTCAACAGTGCCCACAGGACTAGAAAAGGTCAGCTTTTTTTCTAATCCCAAAGAAAGACAATGACAAAGAATGCTCAAAGTACCACACAATTGCACTCATTTCACATGTTAGCAAAGAAATGCTCAAAATTTTCCAAGCCAGGCTTCAACAAAATGTTCAAACTTGATTTTAAAAAGGCAGATGAATCAGAGATCAGCTGCCAAGATCCACTGGATCATCAAAAAAGCAAGAGAGTTAAAAAAAAAAATCTACTTCTGCTTAATTGACTAGGCCAAAGCTGTTCACTGTGTGGATCACAACAACTGTGGAAAATTCTTAAAGAAATGGGAATACCAGACCATCTGACTTGTCTCCTAAGAAATCTGTATGCAGGTCAAAAAGAAACAGTTTGAACTGGACGTGGAGCAATGAATTGGTTCCAGATCAGGAGAGGAGTATGTCAAGGTCGTATATTATCATCCTGCTATTTAACTTATATGCAGAGTACATCATGCAAAACGCCAGGCAGCTGAAACATAAGCTGGAATCAAGATTGCTTGGAAAAATATCAATAACCTCAGATATGCAGATGACACCACCCTTATGGCAGAAAGCAAAGAAAAACTAAAGAACCTCTTAATGAAAGTAAAAGAGGAGAGTGAAAAAGCTGTCTTAAAACTCAACATTCAGAAAACTAAGATCATGCAATCTGGTCCCATCACTTCATGCCAAATAGATGGGGAAACAACGGAAACAGTGACAGACTTTATTTTCTTGGGCTCCAAAATCACTGCAGCTGGTGACTGCAACCATGAAATTAAAAGACACCTACTCCTTGGAAGAAAAGTTATGACCAACCTAGACAGCATATTAAAAAGCAGAGACATTACTTTGCCAACAAAGGTCTGTCTAGTGAAGGCTATGGTTTTCCCAGTAGTCCTGTATGAATGTGAGAGTTGGACTCTAAAGAAAGCTGAGAACTGAAGAATTGATATTTTTGAACTGTGGTATTGGAGAAGACTCTTGAGAATCCCTTGGACTGTAAGGGCGATCCGACCATTCCATCCTAAAGGAAATCAGTCTTGAATATTCATCGGAAGGACTGATGTTGAAGCTGAAACTCCAATGAAGCTGAACTCCAATACTTTGGCCACCTGATGTGAAGAACTGACTCATTGGAAAAGACCTTGATGCTAGGAAAGACTGAAGGCAGAAAGAGAAAGGGACGACAGAAGATGAGATGGTTGGATGGCATCACCAACTCAATCAACATGAATTTGTGCAGGTTCCAGGAGTTGGTGATTGACAGGGTTGCCTGGCTTGCTTCAGTCCATGGGGTCCCAAAGAGTCTAACATGACTGAGCAACTGAACTGAACTGAACTGATCTTGCTGGAGGATATGTATCTCCTTAACAAGAACCTTCCAGCTAATCTTGCAATCTTAAAACTTGTATACTGTAAGAGTGGGTCTGGTAAGATCTTTCAATTGTTAGTTCTAATCCTGTTACCTTAAGATACATGTTGTGAGAGTAGGTCTGAGAAAAGTGTATAAAGCCTTGCTAAGATGAGAGAGGGGGCCACTCTCTGTCCCCTTCTGATGTCTGTGTCAGAAGCTTTCTCTGTTCTCTTTCACTTTAACAAAACTCTGCTACACAAAAGTTCTTGAGTGATCAAGCCTGGTCCCTGCTCCCAAAGCTAAATCTTCTCCAGAGATCACGAATCTGATGTTGTTCACCATAAGCTATAATATGCACTTAATTTTCTGTTGTTGTTTTCCATACTTTCTTTAATGAGAAGTTAATGTTAGTAAGGGTAAGTTTCCACTGAAGTTTGTTTTATTTTTGGATAGAATCCTCCCAAGTTCTCTGGACCCAGTTTTCTTGCACATACATCTTTAAAAATTAAGCAGAGAAATCAGCAAGAGGGTGGAAGTGACTAAATCAACATCTACATGTCTGTGAAGTGATATGGGTTGGGAGTTCCCCTGGAGAAAGAAAAGGCTACCCACTCCAGTATTCTTGGGCTTCCCTGGTGGCTCAGAGGGTAAAGAGTTTGCCTGCAATTCAGGAGACCTGGGTTCAATCCCTAGGTTGGGAAGATTCCCTGCAGGCGGGCAAGGAAGCCCACTCCAGTATTATTGCCTGGAGAATCCCCATGGACAGAGGAGCCTGGCAGGTTACAGTCCATGGGGTCACATAGAGTCAGACACAACTGAGCTATGAAGCACAGCACAGTGCCACCTTGGAAACCCATATGAGCCATATGGAAGGGTTATATACTTTATTGAAATGTTCTTATTCCAAATCTTCAAGTAACTAGTCCCCACTCAACACTCAAATCTCATTTAACTATCCATCCTTCAGAGTGAAAATATACAATATATATTGTCACCCTGCTTATTTAACTTATATGCAGAGCACATCATGCAAAATGCCAGGCTAGAGGAAAGAGTAGCTGGAATCAAGATTGCCAAAAGAAATATCACTAACCTCAGATATGAAGATGATACCACGCTTATTGCATAAACAGAAGAGGAACTAAATAGCCCCTTGATGAAAGTGAAAGAGAAGTGAAAAGACTGGCTTAAAACACAACATTCAAAAAATGAAGATCATGGCATTTGGTCCCATCACATCATAGGAAATAGATATGGGAACAATGGAAACAGTGACAGACTTTATTTTGGGGGGCTCCAAAATCACTGCAGATGGTAATTGCAGCCATGAAATTAGAAGACACTTGCTGCTCCTTGGAAGAAAAAGTATGACAAATCTAGACTGTGTATGAAAAAGGACAGATATTACATTGTCGACAAATGTCCATCTAGTCAAAGCTATGGCTTTGCCAATAGTCATATATGGATGTGAGAGTTGGGCCATAAAGAAGGCAGAGCACTAAAGAATTAAGGCTTTTGAACTGTGGTATTGGAGAACGCTAATAGCGACCGGCACCCTAAGCGTGGCTGAGAGGAGCTACCCTATGTCCGAGGCCAGGGATGGCAGCTGAGAGGAACCACCCTGAGTCCAAGGCCAGGGGCAATGGCCAAGAGGAGCCACCCCATGCCTGAGGCCAGGGGCAGCGGCCAGGAGTAGCAACCCAACGTACAAGGAGCTGTAGCTGTGTGGGCGCAGGAAGGCTTAGAGGAGCTATCCCACATTGAAGGTCAGGAAGGGTGGTGGTGTGGAGATACCCCTCATCCAAGGTAAGGAGCAGCGGCTGTGCTTTGCTGGAGCAGCCGTGCAAACATACCTCATGCCCAAGGAAAGAAAAACCCAAGTAAGGTGGTAGGTGTTGCAAGAGGGCATCAGAGGGCAGACACACTGAAACCATACTCACAGAAAAGTAGGCAATCCAATCACACTAGGAGCACAGCCTTGTCTAACTCAATGAAACTAAGCCATGCCTGCAGGGCAACTCAAGATGGGCGGGTCATGGTGGAGAGGTCTGACAGAATGTGGTCCACTGGACAAGGGAATGGCAAGTCACTTCAGTATTCTTGCCTTGAGAACCCCATGAACACTATGAAAGGCAAAATGATAGGATACTGAAAGAGGAACTCCCCTGGTCAGTAGGTGCCCAATATGCTACTGGAGGTCAGTGGAGAAATAACTCCAGAAAGAATGAAGGGATGGAGCCAAAGCAAAAACAATACCCAGTTGTGCATGTGACTGGTGATAGATGCAAGGTCCAATGCTATAAACAGCAATATTGCATAGGAACCTGGAATGTTAAGTCCATGAATCAAGGCAAATTGGAAGTGGTCAAACAAGAGATAGCAAGGGTGAACGTTGACATTCTAGGAATCAGCAAACTAAAATGGACTGGAATGGGTGAATTTAACTCAGATGACCATTACATCTACTGCTGCGGGCAGGAATCCCTCAGAAGAAATGGAGTAGCCATCATGATCAACAAAAGAGTC
>SJYW01028620.1:0-62068 GCA_006410735.1 Raphicerus campestris | reverse complement strand
CTCCCAATGCCAAAGCCCCCTCACACCTCCCACCCCACACCATCTCCCCGGATCAGCCCGTACACCAGCCCCAAGCATCCCATATCCTGCATTGAACATAGATTGGCGCTTCATTTCTTATATGATAGTATACATGTTTCAGTGCCATTCTCCCAAATCATCCCACCCTCTCCCTCTCCCTCAGAGGCCAAAAGATGATATTTTAAAGTCTAAAATAAACAGTTGCCCACAGTTTGGAGAAAAATATGATTTTAGAAATGTATTATGTATTTCACATGAAGAAATCAATTATCCATGTATATGCATCATAAGACAAGTAAGGGATTCTATTGTATACTGACGACTCACTTCATTAAAATGAAAACAGCTTCCAGAAGAGCTTATGCTTTTAAAAAGAATAGTCTGAATAACAAAGTCCTACTGTATATCACAGAGAACTATATTCAATATTCTATGATAAACCATAATGAAAGAATATTTTAAAAGAATGTATATGTATATGTAACAATCACTTTGCTGTATGGCAGAAATTAAACAATGTAAATTAACTATACTTCAAGTAAAAACAAAGAAAAAAAAAAGAAGAGTCTCACTTTAGGACTCTGTCTGTTCTCAGAACCAATGAAGTAGATAAGCCTTCAAAGAATACTAATCATCAAGTTTGTATATGAAAAGGGTTATACTTCAATTTCTCCAGTTTGGTGACCAAACATGTTACCTGAGGTTTCTACATTTCTTCAGAGTATTGGGGTAGGGATGGGGAGGGGGTAGGGGGTAGTAGGGAGAGTTTTTCTTATAGTGGGAATTAAGAAACTTCTAAGATGAAAAGATAAGTTTGCACTTTATTTATCCCCATGTGTTTTTACAAGTATCAACTCCCATAATGCCAACCTGTAAGAGTTCACTTTATGTGGACACTATATTTTGATGATCAAATCACAAGATTTCTCTTTTCCTCCCTGATATTGTTACTTACAAGTAGTGAAGTTAGGGTAGGAGAAGAGTCATTTTTCATGGTTTGTTGTATTTGAAACACCAATACAGACTTTAATAAAAATTTTAGAAGTCAAAGGCATGTTTCTCTTTTCTCTTTATGATATCTAAGTGTTAAACCAAGTATTGCTGCAACACCTCCTAAGAGTCACTGAATATGATTATATATACCCTGCTGCTGCTGCTGCTGCTAAGTTGCTTCAGTCGTGTCTGACTCTGTGCGACCCCATAGATGGCAGCCGACCAGACTCCTCCATCCCTGGGATTCTCCAGGCAAGAAACTGGAGTGGGTTGCCATTGCCTTCTCCAATGCAGGAAAGGGAAAACTGAAAGTGCAGTCACTCAGTTGAGTCCGACTCTTAGCGACCTCATGGACTGCAGCCTACCAGGCTCCTCCGTCCAAGAGATATTCCAGGCAAGAGCACTGGAATGGGGTGCCATATGTAATTAAAACAGTTTCTTTTTTAACTCATTGGATGATAGAATAATAGAATCATCCCAGCCCTTTGACTTGTCACAGGAATTTAACTAAACCAACAATTTGCTTATCTATTTGCTTCCTTCTCTCTGTTAAGCTTCTCTCTCTTTCATTTATACTTTAATAGCCTAATTCTACTGTATTCTCTTAAGCTTTGCGTGTGTGTGTGTGTGTATGTGTGTGTGTGTGTGTGTGTGTATTTTAAGCTTTACTGAGGTATGTACTGTGCTTAGTTATTCAGTCATGTCCAACTCTTTGTGGCCCCATGGACCGTATGTAGCCTGCTAGACTCCTCTGTCCATGGGATTCTCCAGGCAAGAATATTGGAGTGGATTGTCATGCCCTCCTCCAAGGCATCATCCTACCCCAGGGATCAAACCCAGGTCTCCCACATTGCAGGCAGATTCTTTACTGTCTGAGCCACTAGGGAAGCCCTTTATTGAAGTATAATTGACAAATAAAATATTACTGTTGTATTCTCACTGCAAACATACCCAAGCGATTTCTAGGAGTAGTGAGATGTAAAAAATAAAAAAAAAATCACTTTTAGGGCCTCCCTGCTGACTCAGTGGTAAAGAATCTGCCCGCTAATGCAAGAGACATGAGGTCGATCCCCAATCCAGGAGTATCTCACATGCCGCAGAGTAATGAGACCTGTGTGCCACAGCTACTGAGACTCTGCTCTAGAGCCTGGGAGCTATAGCTACTGAAGCCCATAGCCCTAACCCCATGCTCCACAAGAGAAGGCACTGCAACGAGAAGACTGCACACCGCAACTGGTGAGTAGCCCACGCTCGCTGCAGCCGGAGAAAATGAAACAACAAAGACCCAGCACAGCCAAAGATAAATAAATATTATTTTAAAATCACATTTAAACTATTTTTGAACAATGCATTTATGTGTTTACAAAAGCACATTTATTAAGCTCCTGTTGTATGTATACTCTTACATTTCTGCTTCCTCTCTCAAAAAATAGGAAGCTTTATAACAATTTTAATCTGAATATTAATTTAAATCATAAAATTATATAGATATATAATCATTTTCACTACTACAAAAGGGAATTATATAGTACAACAAGGTCATTTAGTAGCACCTTGGAAATGTTTAAACGTTTAAACAGGACAGAAAAGAACCAAATAACACCAACATTTCCCTTATTACAATATTTTAGAGCACTGTTCATTCAACCAATTGCCAGATTAGGTCGATTCTGTATATTTTCCATATGTACTTTTTAATTTCAATCTCTTATTTACTTAAATTCAGGTTCTTACGGAGATCAACACAATAACTAACCTAAATGGTTTCTGAATATATTTCAATTAATTTCTACCAGAGTTACTATCACTAAAAGTGCTACTTTTATAAAGTACAAATTTGCCATAACACGGAAGAAATAAATGGCTATGAACTGACAATTTTTGAAGCTGAGTAACATAGAAATGAATGCTCAATATGGTATAATCAGGATTTATATATATGAAACTTTTCATGAAAATAACTGCAAAATAACCTTACATGGTAACCATGGGATGCAACAATTTCATATTACAGTTTTTTTTTTTCAGATATATGTATGTTAAAAGTTTTGCCTAAAGTCAAACAGAATCATATATTTTATATCCTATTTTAGATTTCTAACATCACCCTAATCATTCACATTAATAAATTTCAACCTCTTCCTGGAGAAAAAATTAATCATGAAGGGAAAATAGGAATAAGAAAGAATAAGCAAAATAAGAAACCAAGATGGAGTTTCTATTTCTACCGCAGCCTATGTAAATCATAAAATGAATTATTTAACCTTTGAGAACAATCTTCTTATGCATCAGATTACAGTTGTTATTTAGTCTAAATACCACTGAAAATTCTTCCTACAGTAGTGTCATTATGTAAGTGCAAGCTGCAGTTAAGTGTAAGTGGAACACAATTTGGAAAAACAAACTAAGCAAAACCTTGCAAATTGGCAAGAGTTCAGAAGACGACTAAAAAGTATTAGGAAGAACAACACAAAACTGGTAGTTTTACTCAAATAGCACAAGTCATCTACCTACAAGAGCATAAATATTGCTCTTAGTCTTGATAAACCTTCCATGATCCTTCATTAGGCTGGTTTTGATGACCTTAGAACCAATAAATGACCCTGTGAGATCACTGAAGACAGTCACTAAAATCAGTGAACTTTCATTTTAGTCCTGCCTTGCCGCTAATCCCCCTTCAACTAATAAAAGCATCTCAAATTTCCTTCACAAAGCAATCCTGCCCCAAATTTTGGTTCATGAAATTCAGACTGGATCAATACAACACCTTCTTGATGTAAGTTTAACCAGTCGGTGAATCACATTCCACTGGTTCCAGCAATCAGTTCAGGGACAACAGTTTTCCCAGATCATCCTGAGACTAGTGTAGCATCTATTGGGAAAGAGAATATTTCTTTCCACCAAGGTTAACAAGCTATAAGGATGTGAGTCTGAAGCGACTAGAAGCCAGTACGGGAAAAGCTTGGGAGAGGACAGTATTGGGGAAGAGCCACATTGAGGGTGAATCCAACCCAGAGGGAAGCAAAGAGAAGAAAGTAAGTGTTATAAAAGCTCCCTGAAGAGCCTAAACTCAGCTGTGCTAGACAACACTCCCCTGGACGCCCCTACTACATGAGCCAATAAGCTTGTGAGTGAGTTTGGTTTCTGTCCCTTGTTGACAGAATCTTAATCAATAAATTGCTCTATGGTTTACTATGTCTTTGTTTTCTTATTTAAAAAACTGGTATAATAGTTCTGTTGAGAGAAGTAAATGAATGAATACATTTAAGGTGTTAGTCCAAGGCTTGCATATAGGAAGTGCTTATCAGTAGTACATGTAATTACAATAGTTATTTTAAAATATTTAAATTTTATATACCCAAATAGACAAGTGGTGGCTCTGCCTGTGACACCATCAGCACTAGTGAGGGTTAAAGATTCACTTCCTGTTTTGAACACACAGAAAACCATTCCCACAACTTTGCCAAATGTAAGACACAGTAACTGGCTCCAGTAGAACTGCTATTTGTTGAGATTAAATAACTGCATTTCACTGAAACTAACGAAATGGTTTCTAATGACCCTGGAAGTTAATTTTATGAGTGGAGCTTGTTTGCTCTTTGCCAGATTTACTGCTATTGCCTTCAAGTGCGATAACTGTTCTGATACTCCCATTTAGGACTCTACACACTTGTCATGGTCTACCAGCTCCTTCACTTCCTCATTTAACCAGTGAACTTCCCAAGGTCCCTTCCATATAACCTCAGGTCCCTCATCCTTATCTCCTGCTATAACATTCACCTGATGAAACTTCAAACCTGGTTAAATACACTTCTTCACCTATTTATTTTATCTGTTACATGTAGAGATAAGCAGCTGAACTGGCTATAGAAAAATACCTCTGTGCTGATTGGATTCACTTTATTTTTATGACATGAAATATCAAGTAGATTCTCACCAGTACAAAGCATCCTTACATATTTTCTTAGTTACTTAATTACCCCATCCACAACACATACACACACACACAACTTTATACTGTCTATTTTTTTCTTCAATATTCCATTACCTTTACCCCCTTTTCTCACTCTCAACTTAAGGCCTGGCTTCATGTTTTACCACAAAATAGAAATAATTAGACGAGAACTTCCTCATTCTTCCTCACTTCTCCTGCAAGGAGATCCAACCAGTCCATTCTAAAGGAGATCAGTCCTGGGATTTCTTTGGAAGGAATGATGCTAACGCTGAAACTCCAGTACTTTGGCCACCTCATGTGAAGAGTTGACTCATTGGAAAAGACTGTGATGCTGGGAGGGATTGGGGCAGGAGGATAAGGGGATGACCGAGGATGAGATGGCTGGATGGCATCATGGACTCAATGGACGTGAGTCTGAGTGAACTCCAGGAAATGGTGATGAACAGAGAGGCCTGGCATGCTGCGATTCATGGGGTCGCAAAGAGTGGGACACGATTGAGCGACTGAACTGAACTGAACTGACACTAGTAATGTCCTAAAAGTATGGTACTTCTCTATCTACTCTCATTTTCTAAGTGAGTTTATCCTTTCCTATGGCTTAAATACTGCAGAAGGCTAACAACATCCAAAAGCCTACCTCTCTGCTGACCATTCACCAAAATCCAGACTTGTAAATCCAACTAAGCATAAGCAAGGTGATATGCTAAATTGAACTTTTGATTTTTTTTCTATGCTTCCATAAGCCTGCTCTTTTTAAAATTCTCCAGTTTGGTGGAGAAGCAACTCCATAACTCCAATTTTTCAAGGCAAAAACTTGAAGTCAAATCTGACTCCTTTCTATAACATCTTACATTTAACACATTAATAATTACTATTCTTTTCACCTCCAAATATATCTGCAATCTTCCTCTCAAAATTTCTTCTCTGACTAACCTAATTTGAATTACCATGATTTCTTACCTTAGTTACCACAACAGTCTGTAAACTCATCTCCCTTTTGCCATCTGTCACAGGTCGGGTTCTCCAGCATTCAGACACTGAGATGGAATGTGGGGTGCCAACAGTGCCTTGGGCAGTGGTTGCTGTTGGGCAGTGATGCCCACCTAATCACCAGATAAAGTTTCTTCCAGCCCAATAGAGCTCTCTGAAGCAAAGTCCCACACAGAGCGGAAATGGCAAGGCCCTTGTCCCACCACCTTGCTCAGTAATTGACTGGGGCCGCTCCAAGAAGAGGGTAATCTCACTTAAAACTGAGGCAGAACCTGGGGGAAGCTCAGCCCTAGAAGCTATCAGCCAGTCACACACTTCACAGCTGGGCAGTGTGTGCCTTCTAAAAGGGAATGGGAAAGGCATAAGTCTTCATCCAGCTTCCAGAGCAGCCTTGCTCCTCTTCATCCTAGTCTGATTCCTCTGCCCCTAACTCTACACACAGAAGCCAGTGTTGGTTTTAAAATATGAGAGAGACCATGTCATTCTTCTGGCATGTTTCTCATGACACTCAACATAAACACCATGGCCTAGAAGCCCCTACGCCACCTCTCCCTTCACTCTCCCCTTGACCTCATCCAACCCGCTCTCTTTTTATTCCCCTCAGTCCAGCCCCATTTCAGGGGCACTTCCACCAGGATCCTGGCCTTTGGTGTTTCCCCTGTCTCAATCTCAAGCTTTCTTTCTGAAATATCTTTATTTCCTTCTGATCCTTGCTTAAATGTTACTTTATTTGGACCATGCTCCCTGACCTTTTATGTAAAATAGCATGTACACATCCCCCACCACTCTCCATACCTACATCTTATATGGGTTTTCTATATACTGACATGAAGTAGATCACANATATTAAAGACATATATGCATTCTTCACCCTGACGTTTCCATGTGGAGGGGCTTTGCTGAAAGAAATTCCTGGCCTGTAGCCTTATACTTTACTCACTTTTCTGCGGGGAGGAGGAAAGCTCATCTGCTTGGCAGGTTTGGAGGGGGCGGGGGGGGGCAGTGTGCTCCTCATCTTTCCCTTCTCGTCCTGAGAGGCAGCTGTCTGCAGGAAGCACTACTTTTCCCTGCCCTACATTTTACACAGTCAGGTGCCCAGATGGAATGGCAGTTGTTTTTTATCAATGCCCATAACTTTGTAGGTAGGATAAATCTGCACATGAAGTAACAGCAGGATTTCNGAGAGGCAGCTGTCTGCAGGAAGCACTACTTTTCCCTGCCCTACATTTTACACAGTCAGGTGCCCAGATGGAATGGCAGTTGTTTTTTATCAATGCCCATAACTTTGTAGGTAGGATAAATCTGCACATGAAGTAACAGCAGGATTTCCTGGTACAGGCCAAGCCACATTTTTCCAAATATGATTTCTAGACACAATTATTTTACCTGTTTCTCAGGTGCTCCAAAAAAAAAGCTGAGAGAGGTATCATGCTTTGAGGCACCAAGAAACCAACAACTATATCAATCTTCTTTTCAATTTGATAAATAATATGGCAATTTAATTCAGAATATTTGCACATGTCCTTTTATCCAAACGCTATGACTTTCAGATACCTAAGTAATGCTTTTTCTAATGCCTTGTTGTTTTCTTTCTATTGAGGTCCAAGGGCATTTTAATGAAATAAAAAGAGTAACAATGAATTTAGAAGATAAACCAAAGACAGGCTTCGGTATCATAGAGTAGAGCCTCTTTAAAGATGGGCTTTCTTTTCTTTTGACTATTATGGGTTGTCACCCTCCATTCAGAAGAGAATAAAGAAAGGCATTGCTCCCTTGAAATTCCCACCTCACCTTGCCTAACCTTGAAGTCTCACATCCCTCATTTCAAATCAGTGTGATAAATGACACCCAGCCCTTGTGACTCTTACTAGAATTTCAATTAATCATAACTTTTAAATTCTATGATTCTCTCAGTCCTTTCTCACCTTGTCTCCTAGAAAATTTCATACATCTTAGTAATGTTTAAAAGCTGAATTTTTCATGGATATTTTTACAGTCATCTCAATAAGCCTGTCTACTGTTTTCAAAATAGAAATGTGTCTGGAATTCACTGCCTATTGAAAGAAGAATCCACTCTACAAGCATTAATTACAAAATAAGTGATATATAACAAATCTGCAAAGGGGAGGGGCAGTGGGAGTGGCCTATGGTGAATAATCTTGATAACAAACTGTCATTAAAAAGCTTTCAGGGCATTATAAAACATGACTAGAGAATTCCTTGGACTGTACAGTCCATGGAGTCACAAAGAGTCGCACACAACTGAGTGACTTTCACTTTCATTCAAATGGAAACTGTAAGAATAATTGGAACAGAAAATTAAATGGACATATTAATGTCTTTTGTGGACTACTGCATATATGAATGTGATTTTAAAGTTTATATTTTTTTATGACAGACTTTAATACTAGATTAGGGGCTTCTCTGCTGGTGCAGTGGTAAAGAATCTGCCTGCTAATGCAGGAGACAAAGGTTTGATCCCTGGGTCAGAAAGATCCTCTGGAGTAGGAAATGGCAATCCACTCCAGTATTCTTGCCTGGAAAATCCCACGGACAGAGGAGCCTTGTGGGCTACAGTCCATGGGGTCGCAAAGAGTTGGATACAACCGAGCGACTAACCAACAAAAAATACTAGATTAAACTGTGAAATGAGTTTGGTACTAAGATCCAATAGGAAGTTGCCCTAGAACACAGTGGAGGCATGCTATGTATCTTGAGTTTTCATTTTTCTCTTCAGACTAATAACTAAATTTTTAATTGAGTTGGTGATTCTACCAACCCACCGCTAGTAAAAAACCTTTCTTTCCAGAATCCAGCAGAAAATGAAAATATGAAGATTCAATGTCATCTAAATGACAACTCATATGCACAATTTGGAAAATGATACAGATATGAATAGACATAATCAGACATGAGAGCAAAATTTTTTAACTAAAAAATTCAGTAAAATAAAAATAAGAAAAACAGAAATTTAGAGCAAAGCAGTGTTCTTGCCTGGAGAATCCCAGGGTCAGGGACACCTCATGGGCTGCCGTCTATGGGGTTGCACAGAGTCGGACACGGCTGAAGCAACTTAGCAGCAGCAGCAGCAGAGCAAATATCCATGTTTAATAAATACATACTGAATGAACAAATGAATTACTGTTTGAACAAGTAGATATATAGATTGAGGGATAAAGAAAATAAACAGCAGTCAGTAAGAAATTGCTAAAAGCTGAAGAATTTTTTTATTATAATACTGTGTATATATGGGTGTAGCAAGATGAAATACATATAATGCATATATAATTATTAGCTCTAATTATAAAAAAATAACTTGGAATGTCCTAATAAAAATAGTACCCACAATTTACTTATGCCTATCATATACATTATATATTCATCTACTTTATTTATGAAAATTAACATGGTTTAATAAGTCATATTTTGCATAGTTGAGAACTTTAATATGTGTGATGTTCTATGCAGAAAATACCAATTTCAATTTTTAAATGCCTGTTTTAAATGCTATAACCAAGATATATAGAAGTTTCTACCCATACAAATGAGCCTATTATAGAAACAGAAAAAATAATGTTTTTATACCAACATAGCAACTGGGAGAATTCATGTTTTTCATATCATAAGGCTTGATATCAAATTGCTTTGGTCTCATTAACATATTTCAAAAAAGAATCATAAAAGTTTATAAGATCTTATCCAAACATTTTCCTAATTTAATATAGTAGATGGGATTGATGCTTGTTGTTCAGTCACTAAGTTGTGTCCGACTGTTTGCACCCCTGACCTGAAGCACACCAGGCTTCCCTGTACTTCACTATACACTGGGTTATAAAATACAAACACTCACAAATGCGTGAGGTTATTAATAATCAAAGCAAAAACAATCAAAAATAAATTATTAAAGCAGCATTTGAACCTGCAAACAGGTTCACATCCAACCGCAATATTCATCAGCATAATCATAANACTTCATTATACACTGGGTTATAAAATATAAACACTCACAAATACGTGAGGTTATTAATAATCAAAGCAAAAACAATCAAAAATAAATTATTAAAGCAGCACTTGAACCTGCAAACAGGTTCACATCCAACCGCAATATTCATCAGCATAATCATAAAAAATGGCCACAAATGCTATCCCCAACTTCTACCTTGAAAGGGCACCAATTTTTATTTTAAATAAGAAGTGTTTCTTTATTAAATTTAGTGAGGCTTTAGGTTTTTGTCTTGTCACATTGAAATCTTTTATAAGAAATATATGTAAAATACATAATGAAAAACTCATAGCAAATGTCAGAGATAGTTCTGAGCTTTCTTGTTAAGGGCTATGCAGTATATAAAAATTGCCTTTACTGAGATAATCTACAAATAACCTGCCAGTTTCACTTTCTACTCCTGGTAGAGCCACTGTGGGATCTTATGGAAACAATAAACTCCTTCATATTTACCATACATCAATTTAAAGTTTACATGTATTTTTACCTTTTTCTTAACCATCTTGGACATTAGCTCATCCTGACCTCCCAAAGGCCCTGGAAAGTACATCAAGTGTAAATTTTTACTCCAGTTCGTTCAGTACAATTCAGTTCTGTCGCTCAGTTGTGTCCAACTCTTTGCGACTCCATTAATCGCAGCATGCCAGGCCTCCCTGTCCATCACCAACTCCCGGAATTCACGCAGAGTCGCATCCATTGAGTCCGTGATGCCATCTAGCCATCTCATCCTCTGTTTTCCCCTTCTCCTCCTGCCCCCAATCCCTCCCAGCATCAGAGTCTTTTCCAATGAGTCAACTCTTCACATGAGGTGGCCAAAGTACTGGAGTTTCAGCTTTAGCATCATTCCTTCCAAAGAAATCCCAGGGCTGATCTCCTTCAGAATGGACTGGTTGGATCTCCTTGCAGCCCAAGGGACTCAAGAGTCTTCTCCAACACCACAGTTCAAAAGCATCAATTCTTTGGCGCTCAGCCTTCACAGTCCAACTCTCACAGTTAGGAAATACATCAATTTACAAGAACTGTCTAGGAGGGGCCATTTAGTCATGTGTTCACATGAGGAAAATAGCACTGTACAATAAGTCTCGACTCATCCCAAATTCAAGAATTGCTACTGTTTTGTATGCTGGTCTTAAAAATATATGTGCTAAGGATCAGTACTTTAGCCACCTCATGCGAAGAGTTGATTCATTGGAAAAAGACTGATGCTGGGAGGGACTGGGGGCAGGAGGAGAAGGGGACGACAGAGGATGAGATGGCTGGATGGCATCACTGACTCGATAGACGTGAGTCTTAGTGATCTACGGGAGTTGGTGATGGACAGGGTGGCCTGGCGTGCTGTGGTTCATGGGGTCACAAAGAGTCGGACGCGACTGAGCAACTGAACTGAACTGAAGGATCTGGAGTTAGATTTAAGGGTCCTAGTTATTTACTCTTTCTGGTTATATAGGACATCTAAGCCAAGCTGCTGTATAATTTGTTATATCCTAACATTTTGGGAAAGGCAGGTTTAAGTATAGAGATTTTCAGNACGACTGAGCAACTGAACTGAACTGAAGGATCTGGAGTTAGATTTAAGGGTCCTAGTCATTTACTCTTTCTGGTTATATAGGACATCTAAGCCAAGCTGCTTTATAATTTATTATATCCTAACATTTTGGGAAAGGCAGGTTTAAGTATAGAGATTTTCAGGTCAGTTTATGTTTTCTCTCAAAAAGTCACTGTGGTTTTTTAGCCAAGAGACAAGATCTGTGCCTCTGGACCTGTCCCTCTGTCCCTCTCATGCTGTATTTGCATACACAGGAGATGCTGTCATATAGACCTTTGCTTTTCTCACTGAAAATCAAAGGTAATAACAAATTTCCTGTTTCCTTGTATGTTTCACTTCAAAATGCTCTCTAGCACCTGTCCAAATGCAAACAATAATTCATTATTCCTAATTATTTTAGCAGACGCAGGAACACGGATTCATCTTAGAAGAGAAAGAGCACTGATAAGAATCAGGCCCTTAATTAGCTATGAGATACTTGAGAAGTCCTTCAGTGTCTCATTTTAGAGGGGATTCAACCAGATAAGCACTAACGCTTCTAGCTCTAATATTTTATGATTGTTCAAAATGAAAAGAAATTGCTTATAGAATACATGTTATTTACTTACAATGTGTAAAACTAAGAATAAGAAATAGCATAGAGTGTGGGGTGTTAGTAAGAATAAGATACTCAGATTGAAAGTCTGTTTCTGCCACTCCATTTATCAATCAGAAGTTTCCATCGCCATCTTACCAGACCTAAAGTATAAATCAAAACACATATTCTAAACAGCCTTAAACTGATGGTCCTAAAAAGATACCAAAAAAACCCACAAAAAAACATGCCTACTGCCACTTCTAAACAACCAAGAGCAAAAGCAGGGTACTGAGCATGTTCCCTGCACTCAACACCACCAGAGGGGTGGACAAACCATACTAAGCCACCCTTTCTGACTGGCGCTTGGACACACCCCTACCCCAACCCCATCTAAGGTACCTGCTCACTCTCGACTCAGGGAGTGAGCAAAACAAGGGATTTTGTTGTTTGTTCTCACTCTCTACTGTTGCAGCAGGGGTCAAATGAAGCCTCGCCAGGAAAAAAAAAAAAAACTGATGGTCCTAAAATGTTCAGGTAGATTTTCACCCAAGTTGGTGGTTTTGAAGTAGGAAATTTCATCTCTTCAGCCTATGGAAAAGTCTCTTGGGAGTCCATGTTAGGCAACACAAAGGTAGGCAATTCTTCAGGATGTCAGGGTGGGGCATGTGTACTGTTAGTCAATATGTATTCATCCACACATTTTAAGTCAGAGAAAATAAAGACAGTNGGAAAAAAAAAAAAAAAAAAAAAAAACTGATGGTCCTAAAATGTTCAGGTAGATTTTCACCGAAGTTGGTGGTTTTGAAGTAGGAAATTTCATCTCTTCAGCCTATGGAAAAGTCTCTTGGGAGTCCATGTTAGGCAGCACAAAGGTAGGCAATTCTTCAGGATGTCAGGGTGGGGCATGTGAACTGTTAGTCAATATGTATTCATCCACACATTTTAAGTCAGAGAAAATAAAGACAGT
The DNA here is from genome assembly GCA_006410735.1 of Raphicerus campestris. Classification (NCBI taxonomy): domain Eukaryota; kingdom Metazoa; phylum Chordata; class Mammalia; order Artiodactyla; family Bovidae; genus Raphicerus; species Raphicerus campestris. Next base: position 49,016 of record SJYW01028620.1, on the reverse strand, counting down.
TTAAAATTTGAACATTAAGTCAGAAGTATAAATAAGGAGAAGGCATTTGGAATTGGCAATAACTTGCTATCAAACTATTTTTCAAATGGAGAATTCTTGGTACTTGTTCAAAAGTTAATAGCAACGGACTTTACTATAGTAGAGATATGATGGTTCCGCTTAACAATGTGGAGAGAGTTAGTGATCATAGTATTATTAATTGCCCAGAGAGGATAGAAAGTTCATGCCTAAGCACACTGGTTCTAGTTTATTTATTCACTGAAAAATTTTGCTTAGAGAAATAAAGTGAGACAACTTAGGTTAGAGACGAAAAGAAGATCTGCGAATGTACTTATATTTTATATGACACTTTATGAACTATGAATTTTTATCTCATACCAGAAACANTGATAGAAAGTTCATGCCTAAGCACACTGGTTCTAGTTTATTTATTCACTGAAAAATTTTGCTTAGAGAAATAAAGTGAGACAACTTAGGTTAGAGACGAAAAGAAGATCTGCGAATGTACTTAGATTTTGTATGACACTTTATGAACTATGAATTTTTATCTCATACCAGAAACAAACGTAGAAATGAAGCAGATCAATCTAAAGTCTGTGGTAAACTAAGACTGTATGACACTAGAAATGAAAAACAATATAAATATGCCCCTTCGAGACATTTCATCATCTTGACAATATTGGTTGTGGGTTTAAAGAGAAACTTAAGTACACCCAGAAACTGGGTCAGTTAATTTATACTCATCTCCGAAATACTCTCAGTAATGACATAAAAAGTAATTTTAACTTTAAACAATTACATCAATCAGTTATGACTCTATTATCAGAATAAGCTAGAATAATTCAGAAAACGTGTGGTCTAAAATCTCAGTGAATTATGATAGCAAAGGTGAATTTTTATTGAACCTATGTACCTATCAGGAATTTTAAGGTTCAGCTGCTTGTTGCTTCTTTCCAGAACTCAGGACTCTGTCTGGAATATTGATGATTTTTGACAGAGAAAAGCAAAACACGGAAAACTACCACAGGCCCTTAAAGCTTCTGCCTGAAATTTACACAGGTCATTTACATCTATATTTCATTGGCTGGAGAAAGTTGCAAGACCACTCCTGCATTCAGAAGGGCTGAGACCAACATTTCCCTCACAGGATGGGGACATCATGGAACCAGAACTCCATGGGAAGAAAAATTGGAATATNCATATTTCATTGGCTGGAGAAAGTTGCAAGACCACTCCTGCATTCAGAAGGGCTGAGACCAACATTTCCCTCACAGGATGGGGACATCATGGAACCAGAACTCCATGGGAAGAAAAATTGGAATATAAGACCATTCTATTTGATGCCCACACATTGCTGTGCTACAATGTTGTGCAGAGTTTTAGATATGTAAACCTCAGTTTTCCATTGGCCAAAATACCTTATACACTCTATGAAGTGATCATTCCAAATAAAAGGCCTTCCACAAGAAAAACATGAACTGGGGAGCTATTTATGCACTATGCCTGTATTTGGTGAACAATATTCCATCCTTGTCTGGAATTCTAAATATGTTTGCCCCATTTTACCATGCAAATTCTTTCTTTTGCTATCTTTATGCTTTAGGTTTACATTTTATTACATTTTAGAAGTTGAAATGAGGCAATCATTATATTGGTTAAACGCAGATTGGCTGAAACTGGAACTGAAACTTCAGCAGTCCAGATACCTGCTCTGCTTCTTACTAGTTATGAAAATGTGGCCACCTGACTTAGCTTTCTGTATTTCAGTTTTCCTGTCAGACAAGGAGAGTCATGTTATCTTTATCAGGGCATTGCTTTGAAACTTCAAAAAGATAGTACGTGGAAATGCACTAGAGCACTTCCTGGCAACCAAGAAACCTCGTGTAAGTGAAGAGGACGGTCTAAAGTTGAAGTGGAATCTCCCATGTGACTAAAAACTTATTAGAAAATCCAAATATGATCAATGTATAATTTTGCATTCTAAATCTGAGAAATAATTACCTGCATTATTTTTTTNATAAAAACTATTTACAGTGTTTAAAATGCGACCTATGAGAGCTAATGTGTACAAAACACTTAATAGTGAATATTGCACAGAATATGCACTTAATACTTGGTAGCTTCCATTATTTTTGGTACAATTGTTTTCATTTATCTTAAGGAAAGTAAGCAGCAATCATTTTATTTTGTGTACACCAATTATGACCACTGGGATACACCCTAACCCCTGGCTTTTTCATTGACTATAACACTTCCCTTTGCTAGGCTGCATTTCAGGTTTTGCCAAAAAAGACAGGATGAAAAGTTATATGAAAAGAAATCAAAGGAGAAAACTCATAATATCAATAACAACCATTAACAACAATAATCACAAGATAATAGAAGCTGTCCTCAGAAGNAGGCTGCATTTCAGGTTTTGCCAAAAAAGACAGGATGAAAAGTTATATGAAAAGAAATCAAAGGAGAAAACTCATAATATCAATAACAACCATTAACAACAATAATCACAAGATAATAGAAGCTGTCCTCAGAAGAACTTCATAGCTATTGCACAGTTTAATCTCTGCAATACTCTGTAAAGCAGTTACCATTCTACCAAAAGCTATTCCACTTGCTCAAAGTTACACAGAAATGAAATAGAAGAGAGAAAACTAAAACTTAGGTTTCTTTGACCCCCAAATCCTTGTTCTTACTCCATAGACAATAGTTTGAAAAGACAGATGGAAGCAAAGGAGCCATTTTTACTCCCTCAATAATGAAAGAACACTACTAAAGGAAAAACACACTCCAGCCTTTGTATTCCCTAATGCCCATTCCGACCATTGGCTTTGATTCAACTGCACCATCAGTTCAGTCAGAACAGTAGTCAAATCCAAACCTAGTCTCTACCAATTTACTTTTTATTTACTTTAGCAGATTTGTAGCAGGCAAAGTTTGAGTGAAAGCTGTAAAAAGCATGGCGAACACGATTATGCTTTTGCATTTGGAATCTTTTCATTGTGCTGGAAACAGCCTTATCTTAGTCATAAATACACATGTACAAAAAATAAAATAAAAATGATAAATAACAGATCACTCCATCTCCCTGAATCAGTTTCCTCATAAGCTCAATGATGGTTTGGTAGGATAGTCTCAAGAGCTGGAGTTCAGGGATAAAAGAGAAAAAGGAAAAGAACATTTTCAAGTTTTTTGAAGGTAACCCTTCTGATTAGGTGATAAAAAGCTAAAATACTAAAAGGGTACTCCCTTTTAGTTTCTCATGCTTTTGGTGAGGCAAAAGAGAGCATTTTGAAGATCATATACTTCATGATACACTTCATTNATGGTTTGGTAGGATAGTCTCAAGAGCTGGAGTTCAGGGATAAAAGAGAAAAAGGAAAAGAACATTTTCAAGTTTTTTGAAAGTAACCCTTCTGATTAGGTGATAAAAAGCTAAAATACTAAAAGGGAGTATGTTTCTCATGCTTTTGGTGAGGCAAAAAAGAGCATTTTGAAGATCATATACTTCATGATACACTTCATTTAAAGGAATCAAATGTGTGTTTTTGTTTTTGCATATTGTCTCCGATAAATACCTATAGCTGAGTCCTAAAATTTCTTCAGCTTCCCTGGAACCTGTGGTACTGCATGTGATGACCCAAGTGGAACAATAAATAAGACAATAATAGGAGCTGTCAAACTCCCTTTTTAATTTTATTTCAAGTCAGGAGTTCTCCACTGGTTGACTTGCCATTACAGGAATGAAAAATAGAACATCCATTTATACACGCATTAAGAAGCTTTTCTGCCCTCTACTTACACACCACAAATGAAAACAATGAGATTTCCCACAGAACAAAAGAAAAATCTTTCAAACCCCAGCAGTGTCTTCAAAGAATAAACACAGGAGAAGACAGTTCTCTGCAGCAGCATCCCTTCCCAGGTCTGCAGCGTGATATATAGGTGGGTCACCCTCTTCCTTGCATTTTAGTGTTCCCAGATGCCACTAAGGTGTTAATAATGCTTATCACTGAACCCCTCAGGCAAGGTTAGGAGGCTAATGAGAAAAGACTGTAAATCAGTGAGTTACCAAATAAGGTGCTCTGGAGATACACAGTCTCCTAATACTTTCAGAAATAATATGACACAGAGCCTAGTGTGCACCCCTGGCCCAGACCTGCCCTGTACAACACTCATGCCCCCTCCCAGTGGTGCTGACTGTGTCCACATGCACAATTCTCTTCATCCCCTCACACAGAGAATCTGCCCTCCATCCAGAACAACTGGAGCAGAAAGAGGAGTAGTTTGATCATCTCTGTACTCTACTTTTTGTAAAGTTGTAAATTCCTGACCATAAAATCAGACCACATAGTATGAAAACCAGGCCACATGGGCTCCTTCTGGCTAGTGGCTTGAAAACAGTTCAATTAAACGGACATTTCTAGCTCTTTGCCTGTGTGCCAGCACCCNTAGTCTCAAGAGCTGGAGTTCAGGGATAAAAGAGAAAAAGGAAAAGAACATTTTCAAGTTTTTTGAAGGTAACCCTTCTGATTAGGTGATAAAAAGCTAAAATACTAAAAGGGTACTCCCTTTTAGTTTCTCATGCTTTTGGTGAGGCAAAAGAGAGCATTTTGAAGATCATATACTTCATGATACACTTCATTTAAAGGAATCAAATGTGTGGTTTTGTTTTTGCATATTGTCTCCGATAAATACCTATAGCTGAGGCCTAAAATTCCTTCAGCTTCCCTGGAACCTGTGGTACTGCATGTGATGACCCAAGTGGAACAATAAATAAGACAATAATAGGAGCTGTCAAACTCCCTTTTTAATTTTATTTCAAGTCAGGAGTTCTCCACTGGTTGACTTGCCATTACAGGAATGAAAAATAGAACATCCATTTATACACGCATTAAGAAGCTTTTCTGCCCTCTACTTACACACCACAAATGAAAACAATGAGATTTCCCACAGAACAAAAGAAAAATCTTTCAAACCCCAGCAGTGTCTTCAAAGAATAAACACAGGAGAAGACAGTTCTCTGCAGCAGCATCCCTTCCCAGGTCTGCAGCGTGATATATAGGTGGGTCACCCTCTTCCTTGCATTTTAGTGTTCCCAGATGCCACTAAGGTGTTAATAATGCTTATCACTGAACCCCTCAGGCAAGGTTAGGAGGCTAATGAGAAAAGACTGTAAATCAGTGAGTTACCAAATAAGGTGCTCTGGAGATACACAGTCTCCTAATACTTTCAGAAATAATATGACACAGAGCCTAGTGTGCACCCCTGGCCCAGACCTGCCCTGTACAACACTCATGCCCCCTCCCAGTGGTGCTGACTGTGTCCACATGCACAATTCTCTTCATCCCCTCACACAGAGAATCTGCCCTCCATCCAGAACAACTGGAGCAGAAAGAGGAGTAGTTTGATCATCTCTGTACTCTACTTTTTGTAAAGTTGTAAATTCCTGACCATAAAATCAGACCACATAGTATGAAAACCAGGCCACATGGGCTCCTTCTGGCTAGTGGCTTGAAAACAGTTCAATTAAACGGACATTTCTAGCTCTTTGCCTGTGTGCCAGCACCCCACAGTAGACACATTCTGAGTAGGTGAATTCCATAGAGGGATGGCATCACTGACTTGATGGACGTGAGTCTGAGTGAACGCCAGGAGTTGGTGATGGACAGGGAGGCCTGGCGTGCTGTGATTCATGGGGTCACAAAGAGTTGGACACGACTGAGTGACGGAACTGAACTGATAGAGGGGAGGGCAGGTGACTGAAGGAATAAAGAACACTCTGCTTACAAAGATTATCTGGTGTATCAGTTAGGGACTTTCAGATAAAGAGAACCAATAGAAAGTATGTGTATCTGTGTGTGGAGAGAGATTCACTTTGAAGAACTGGTTTACACAACTCATGAAGCCTGCAAGTCTACAATCGACAAGGTAAGCCAGCAGGCAGGAGACTGGGAGAGAAGCCAGTGCTGTAGTTCGGGTCTGAAGGCTGTCCATTGGCTGAATTCTTTCTTGCTCAGGAGCTCATTCTTCTATTGACCATCCACTAAACAGATGAGACCCATCTACATTTTGGGGGCTTCCCCAGGGGCTCGGTGGTAAAGAATGTGTCTGCCAATACAGGAGATGTGGGCTTGATCCCTGCAGTGGGAAGATGCCCTGGGGAAGGAAATGGTGACTCTTTCCAGTATTCTTGCCTGGTGGGCTACAGTCCATGGCGTTGGATTTGCAAAGAGTCAGACATGATTAAGTGACTAAACAACAACCCACATCATAGACAGCAATCTGCGCTATTCAAAGTTCATAAATTTAATCTCACCCACAAAAACACACCTTTCCAGAAACATTCAGAGTCATGTTTGACCAACCATCCAGGCACTGTGACCCAGCCAAATCAACACATAAAGTTAACTATAACACCTTGTAATCATGTATTTACACCTACCTTTCATCTGTTAGATTGAGGAAGCAAAGGTGTGAGAGTGTCTTTACTGTCTTTATTTAAAGCCTAACCTAGTACTTGGTGTGGAGAAGGCAATGGCATCCCACTCCAGTACTCTTGCCTGGAAAATCCCATGGACAGAGGAGTCTGGTAGGCTGTAGTCCATGAGGTCGCTAAGAGTCAGACATGACTGGGTGACTTCACTTTCACTTTTCACTTTCATGCATTGGAGAAGGAAATGGCAACCCACTCCAGTGTTCTTGCCTGGAGAATCCCAGGGATGGAGGAGCCTGGTGGGCTGCCGTCTATGGGACTGCACAGAGTCGGACATGACTGAAGCGACTTAGCAGCAGCAGCAGCAGCTAGTACTTGGTGTGCAATAAATGTTCATTAAACTGAAAAATGTTGGGTCTTGAGTCAGTACTCTTTAGGCTTTCCTGCTGTTGTTCAGTCATTGAGTTGTGTCCAGCTCTTTGCAACCCGGACTGCAGCACACCAGGCTCCTCTGTCCTCCATATCTCCCATAGTTGCCTCAAATTCATATCCAATGAGTTGTAATACTATCCAACCAGCTCATCCTCTGCTGCCCTCTGCTCTTTAGGCTCCTACACAGTATAACCTCTAGATTCTTCCTTGTGAAGTTACTTAGTGAAAGTTTATCTCTTCTGGACTGAACTCTGTCTCTCCCAAATTCATATGTTGAAACTCTAACCCCCAGTGTGATGATAGTTCGAGTTGGGGCCTTTAGAGAGGTCGTAATAGTTAAATGAGACCATGAGGGTAGGACCCTGATATGATATGACAGTGTCCTCACAAGAAGAAGCAGAGACCCTGAGAACACAAATACACAGGAAAAAGGCCACTTGAGGACAGAGTGAGAAGGGTCCTGTCTGCAAGCCAAGGAGAAAGGCCTCAGGAGAAACCAATCCTGTGAGTAATATGACCTTGGATTTTCAGTCTCCAGAACTGTAAGAAAAAAATCTCTGTTGTTTAAGTCACCCAGCCTGTGGTACTTTTTTTTTTTTTTGGTGGCAGTCCTGGCAGACTAATATACCCTCCAACACACTGTTCCCCAATTCATTAACAAACAAACCCGTCCAGTCCTGGCTCTGGATCAGAATAGGGGCCTACAAAAGTCACAATGAAGGAAAAACAATTGGTTTGAACTGATTGGAGCCAGTATGATATGTGAACAGGACAGAAATTGTAATAAGCTTCCTTTAAGGAAATGAAATAAAAATCTAAAAGAGGTAGATATATACACATTAGCTTCCTCTCCAAACCTGCAGAATACGAGGTACATTTTCATTTTCCCAGAATAATAAATGACATAGTTTCCTTACTGGAATTTTTTTTAATAACTCAGAAGAGTTTTAGGAGTATTAGTCATTCATTCCTCAGTCTGAATTTGTAGTAATTTGCATTCTTAAATCACTGAACTCTGAAGAACAGAAGGAGCAAAACATAATTCTGAATTCAAAGATCTTTAGTAGGGTGACACAGAGAATTATTTAATGTGGCCTTAAGTCAGAAACTGGGCTTCCCTAGTGGCTCAGATAGTAAAGAACCTGCCCACAATGCAGGAGACCCAGGTTCAATCCCCAGGCCGAGAAGATCCCCTGGAGAAGGGAATGGCAAACCACTTCAATATTCTTGCCTGGAGAATTCCATGAAAAGGGGAGACTGGAGGGCTATAGTCCATGGAGTCGCAAAGAGTCTGAACAACTGAACTACTGATACCATCACTAAGTCAGAAACTAGGGACTTTTTCCAAAATTTATCTAGGGTTGGCCTTATTATCCCCTGCCTCTCAGTGACAGGCCAGAGTCAAAGAACTTCAAAAAAGAAAATACTAAATTTCATCACCATTAAGTTTCTGCCTTTCAAAATAAAATCAAGAATTTTAATGCCAGTGAATCTCCTTTAAGAATTGTTTTTTCTCATTATTCCCCTAAAATTTATCAGGCTTTCCTATCTATGTTTGTTCCTTTGCTGTCCACAGTATTTTCTTCAAAAAGGGCTTGGCTCCCCTGCCTACCTTAGCCATCTAAATCCTCATTATCCTTGAAAATATGAATGAACCACCAGAACCACTGTAAAGCCTTCCTTGGCCAGTTCAACAGAAAGTTCCCTTGCATCTTTCACGTCTTTTTGCTCTTTTTAGTCTTTTGACACTTGAAATATACACAAAACATCAATTGCCTTCTCAGACATTCATGGTATTCCACCAATTAGATAATAAGTTTTTCACATCAGCAAACATTTGGTACATTTAACTGCAGGCCACATGAAACACTAAGGCTCAAACACATAATGTCTTCAAAATCTCTGCACTGACTTGTAAGTAGGTAAGTGATGAAATAGCAGTTCTATCCTTGCTCCTAACAGTCTGCTTGCTCTTAAAGCCTAAATTTCATGCTCATAATGATGTTTGGTATGTCTACATGTCTACATGGAATGTCTGATGTGTAAGGAAAAAGGCACCAAAGAATTCTAACATGTTATGGAACTTCCTTTTACTTGGCTTTTGACTTAATACAGATTTCTGTCTCCAACAGAGATCTGTATTCAAGGCTAGTGTTTTCTGGGACAATCCAGAAATATGAATATTTTATTCATAAAATATTATATTCTGATGTGTACCATTAACTCTGAGAAGTTCTGGAGATATAACAGTTCATGTGCTGGGGAAGGAGAAGGGAGCAGGGCAAATCATTTGTCTTCATGAAACTCCTANTCAGTTCTAATGAGGTGGATGAAACTGGAGCCTATTATACAGAGTGAAGTAAGCCAGAAAGAAAAACACCAATACAGTATACTAGCGCATATATATGGAATTTAGAAAGATGGCAATGATAACCCTATATGTGAGACAGCAAAAGAGACACATGTGTATAGAACAGTCTTTTGGACTCTGTAGGAGAGGGCAAGGGTAGGATGATTTTGGAGAATGACATTGAAACATGTATAATATCATATATGAAATGAATCGCCAGTCCAGGTTTGATGTATGATAATAGGATGCTTGGGGCTGGTGCACTGGGATGACCCAGAGGGATGGTATGGGGAGGGAGCTGGGAGGGGGTTTCAGGATGGGCAACACGTTTATNTAATATCATATATGAAATGAATCGCCAGTCCAGGTTTGATGTATGATATAGGATGCTTGGGGCTGGTGCACTGGGATGACCCAGAGGGATTGTATGGGGAGGGAGCTGGGAGGGGGGTTCAGGATGGGCAACACATTTATACCCGTGGTGGATTCATGTTGATGTATGGCAAAACCAATACAATATTGTAAAGTAATTAGCCTACAATTAAAATAAATAAATTTATGTTTTAAAAAAAGAAATGTGTCAAAACAGAAACAGCTGAAAGAAGTTATTTAAGGTAGAGATTTCTATAACTAATACAAATAATGTAAACCTTCATGGAAAGATTATTTCAGATTCTCTCTCCTGTAAACATCCCATACACTTACCAATGGTTCTATATTTATTAAATTATTTTTCCCAGTTGACAGAGTTTGTGGAGAGCAGAAACTGCCATATTAATAGTGCCATCAATATCCATCCTTTTGGCTCATATATAAGACCTATTTTATAAATATATGTTGAATGACTACTTCAGTCTACAAGGAAAGGGAAGGTTTGTAGTCTATGTAAACATTCCCCATATAAAAGAGCCTAAGAGATAATATTTTTAAATGGGAAAGAGTGCAAGATGCCATTCCTACTCTGGTTATATTGCCTCTCATTTTGAACACTTGTCAGTATCACAGAATGAAACCAAACCTTCATGTTAAGTCTCAGTAACACAAGTATATATTGAAGACAACAGCACCAAACTTTATATAATTAAAGGTTCTGAAAGATCATGCCTTTTGCTTTTTTGTAGTTCTTGTCAAAGACAATAACAGCATTGTTTCTCAGATTGTCTCATTCTTAACATCGTCAGACCCATAAGGGGCAAAGCATATGTAAAGAAAATTAAACTACCCAGAAAAATCTCAATAAGGCTCAGTTTCATTGTACTGAACACTTGGGATTCAACAGATATTGAGATGTGATCAGCTCTGTCTGAAAAATGCATTGGAAGGCATACATGTAAAAAGAACTCACTGTGATTCAGTGTGATTTGGTGAACTCTCTAAGGGCATGATCCAACAGATCTATTTTTTCACTCCACATCCCACTTGCCTGTGAAATAACATTCTGCAAGAAATCCCGAAGCTTTGTTGTACTAGCACTAATACTAGTGTTAGTTGTAATTTGTACTAGTGCTTTGTTGTACTAGCACTAGTACTAAACTTACCTTCTTGGCTATAATTATTTCAATCAAAGGCAGATATCAGACCCAGAGGAAGCTACCCATTGGATAGCAAGTAGAGAGAGACTTTTTTTCATAAGAATACAGATTGAATGAAATAAATATAAAAATCTGAGGGCTGAGTGGTGTTAGTAAAATACTAGAATAAATAAATAAATAAATAAATAAATACTTTCATTAGTGCTGCTTCCCCAGAGTTGCTGCCACTAGTCCCAGAGTTATGCTGGTTTCTTCCTTTCCTGGGATTCCATGGTGATTAAACATGAGGACTCTTGAGGCAGACCGCCTGGTTTTGGATCTGAGTTCTTTCACTTCTTCACTGTATGACCATTAGCAAGTTACTTTGCCCCTCAGTGCTAATTTTTTCTGTGGCAAATAAGACTATACTCTTGCAATGGACCTTATAGGATTGCTGAGTGCTGGGTGGCAGACAGTCTGTAATAGACTAAAACGGTACCAAACAGTCTTCACCTCCTGTATTCCCAACCATGTGTCATTCCCTTCTCTTGCATGTGAGATAACCTTGCTTTTAACTAACAGAATATCACAAGGATAGCAGGATGGCACTTCTATGATTAAGTTACAAATAATTGTGATTTCTGTCTTGCTACTGGACTCTCTCTTGGTTGGCAGTGATGAAGCAACTGTCATGATGGAGAAGACTGAACAGCAAGATGCTGAGGGCCTCAGTCCAACAACCCTCAAGGAAGTGAAAGTTGGAACTGAACTTAGAAGTGAATCCTCCCCCATTCAAGCATAAAGGTAATAGTGCCAATCCTGAGCTGGTATCTTCATTATAGTCTTTTGAAAAGCCATGAAGTAGAAGACCCAGGCAAGCTACACCCAGGTTTCTGTTCTCACAGAAATTGTGATACAGAAAATATGTATTGTTTTAAGCCTCTAGCAGGAGACATAAGAGATACGGGCTTGATCCCTGGGTCAGGAAGACACCCTGGAGGAGGGCATGGCAACCCATTCCAGTATTCTTGTCTGGAGAATCCCATGGACAGAGGAGCCTAGTGGGCTACAGTCTCTAGGGTCACAAAGAGTTGGACACAACTGAAGCGACTTTTAGTATGCAAGCCTCTAAATTTGGGACTAATTTGTTACACAGTGATAGATTACTAATACAAATGGTTATGTAAGTGAAGGATATTTTATCTATTTTCCCCCTTGAATCTCTACCCATTTAATCTGACCACATTTTTGTACACAAAAGCAAAATAGCCACAACTGAGATATGGAGAGGAGAGGGATTATTTCTGCCTGAATGCAAAAGTAGGAAACAAAGAAGAGAACACGTGTATAGAGATTTATAAGTAGCTAGAATTTTACCAAATAAAGCAATTTACTTTATTTACCAAATAAAGTAAAAAATAAATTTTACTTTATTTATAAGTGGCCAGAATTTTCCAAAAGGAAAATTAGGAACTGTAAGCAGAAGAAATAAAATGATCAAAAGCTAAAAGTAGTAAGCTTTTCAACATTTTATTCCTAAAATTATTTTTTAGGAGATAATATATGACCCACAGTGGCAAGACTTGGGGGAAAGCATCAGAATACTCTGAAAAGGTCAGTTCAAAATAGGATTTGAAACAGGACAGGTTAGAAATAGGACACATTAAGGAGCTCAGATTTGCTTTTTATGGCAATGAGAAACTGAACTAAAGATTTAGTAATAAAAATAGAAGAAAAGGATTGCTCAGGAAAAGACATTCTAAGGTAGAATTAGGAGGGCTTGCTGTTGATTTGATATATTGAATTAGTAATGGGTGGGAGGGAAAATAGAAAGCAAAATGAGAGAAATAATGATGTGGAAACCTGGGAAATACCAACAGTTAAGAACAAATTCAAGATCGTATGTTGAGGATACTGAAAGTAAACCTATATGAGACACAGAGGTAGCAGTTGCCTGAGGGAAGTCATCAATATAAACTCTATACATGTTAAAAGGCAGGATTTTAAGAAAAGATCATTAGATGCTATCACCAGGGCAGAGTTGTTGACTACTAAGGGCAATTTGAAAAGGCAGGTATATTCAGAATACTGTATGTTGAGCAATGACTAAGGAGCTAAATTGGGCAACATATTTGATTTTTTTTTTTTTGAAATGATAAGAAGGAAAGTAAACTTGTGAACCAATGTAAGTTAAGGGTGTTTTTTTTTTCTTTTTAAAAAATTTATTTTGTGTAATTTTGTGTTATGTGAGAGAGTCAGTCATGGTCAGAATCTGAAGAGAAGGAATCAATACAAAGAAAATGGAAGATGATATAGAAAGAGGGAGTCAATAACGGGGCAAAGCCACAAAAGAGATGGGAGTGGATGAAAAGATCATTTTCTTAGACAGGACAAATGAAGTAAAAACTGGAAAGGAATAGTTTGGAGAAAAGTTGAGCCAGTCTCTTTTATTTCATCAAGACTGAAAGGCCATCTTTTGACAGTGAAGACTTGAGGGTGGATTGAAGAGCTTAAGGAAAATGGTAATGGTTTCTGTCAGAAACAGGAAAAGGAATTGTAAAAGGGTAAAGTTGCCAAGCAAAAGTATTTTCTAAAAGGGCAAAAGAAGAAGTGAATAGACGCCTATTATTTTAGTAGGGTTAGAAGGGAAAGCTTATCAGATTTACAGCTGAAATTAGACAGCTGCAAAAGAGCAGACACCTCTAAAATATGATAATGTCAAAAAAATGTTTTAAAGCAACATATTCTTATTCCTAAACACCTTCAAATGCAAGGCACTTCATCAATTAACTGACAGTATTATGGGATTTAAAAAAAATTGAATTGTGACTGGCAACATTCTTTTGTAATCAAAGACTCATAGATTCTGGAAGTATTAAAGTATTAAAATATACTTGAGGAAGTGTATTCATCTCCTTAAGGAGACAGGTCTTTTCTTTGAATCTGTTTATATTCTCAGCAGATCCACAACACTCAAGAGTAAATTTATAATAATACATAAGTTATTTCTGATTTATAATTTTTCAATCTAATGAGATAAAGTCCTGAATATAACTATCAATGAGTAGAATGAAAAATAAAAAGTTGTCACTTTTCCTAAGGTGGTGTGACAAATGAATGTTTCTATAAAAGGTTCGTTTGGACTTTAACAGCTTGAGATTTGTGACCAAGTAATTACAACATTGAAATAAAGTTGATTTTTCACAACACGTAGAGAAAGACTTAACTAAGCAAGAGCCTAAATATAACGGCAAGGAAAGCACTTTACCTGAGTAGGCAAAAGCTATTTTAAAGTATGTTAGAGGCAATAAAGACTATGAAAACATTATGTTCTAATTACAAATCCATGGTAACTTTTCTTAAGACCATTCCTGAGGTGTTGCTGTGGGACAATAACTTTGATGTTCTAGATGCTAGTAACAAAGGAGCATTTAAAAGTAAAAAAATAATTTCCAAGATTTCTGTGACTGAGTCTGCTCTTAATATTTCAGAGGCTCTTCGCCAGGATTATTCTGCATGAGTCAGAAGGTGAGTTGTGCTGAAACAGCTCAGTGTTTTGAATAAACCCCTGTCCCAGCTCTTCATCAAATCATCTGATCCAGTCTGTCATGTCTGCCTGATCACTCTGGTACAGACTTGTGAGCACAGACCTAGATTCTGCCTGGTCTTTTGAAATAATGCCCAGATGGTAAAGCATAAGCCTGCAACGCAGGAGACTCAGGTTCAACCCTGTGTATGGAAGATCCCCGGGAGGGGGCCATGGCAACCCCCTCTAGTATTCTTGCCTGGAGAATCCCACAGACAGAGAAGCCTAGATGGCTACAGCCTATGGGGTCACAAAGAGTCAAACATGACTGAGTGACTAACACTTTCAATACTTTTCTTGTTAGACTATCGGTCTTAAATCTCATTTTCAGATTTGTTCCCTCAAAGCTGTCTTTTAGATTCCACTGGCTATCATGGTCTAGGGCCTTCAGGTCAGTCTTGTGTATGTGTCCTGCCTACAATGGGGCTCAGACAATGCCTCTGGGTCTTGTTAGACTCTGACCTCCATGAAAGCAAACACAGTGGCTAATGTGTATGAGAAACTCAGTTAATAATTAACAAATAAATCTAGTCCAGACACAGTAACCACAGTATCTGCTTCTGCGGGGAAGAAATTCAGACAAGTTCCCCTTTTCTAGACTACTTTGTCCCCTGGTACAAAATCAATGTTGCCTTCCATATCTACAGAATTATATAGCAATTCGATTAGCCCTATTTTGGGCCCATTTAGCTTCCAATAACTCCAGAACAGATCTAAACTTTTCGATGTTTGATGCTGATGAGCAAAAATGGCTGAATGTCACAAAGGACAAAGATCGGAATCCCTGAAAGACTGGAACAGTGTCGTCTTCCTACTTGTGAGAACCAAAAGGTAAATTTATGGGACGCAAACCCTGTCTGCTTTGAGATAGTCATGTTCTGGATCACCAATTTAAGCCACAATTGGAAACTTTGAAGTTTTTCCAACAAAAGATTCCTGGAATTTTTCAAACAATTCAGTTTAAGGCAGAATGTTAGCATCTTCAATGAACTGTAGACAAAAGAGAAGGAGGTTATGTAATGCAGTGCTCAGAAGCTGATGAGTACTGTACTTCAAAGAAAATATCTCTCCTCTGATGAGTCCGACAAGAAGCACTGTGATAAGAATCTGTACCTGAAACTGTGATTAGTGAAACCAGTCAACTATATTTCTCTCCCTGAGAACATCACCCCTATCTGCAGCCTAGAAACACGAGCTCTTCATGGAGAATATCTTTCTAAAGAGCACAACAATCAGGGTAAATGTCATCTTCATTAATCATCCTCTCATAAAATAGAGTCAACTGTGAAATAGCATTAAGCATTAAGTCGAATTTCCTGAGGAGATGATGGGGAACCATGAAGCTTAAGCAACTATCAGGCCTAAATGTTAACTAAAACAAGTCCCTTTCCTCACATGCCTCTGACTGCTTCTTCAGTTTCTCCCTTTTTCTTCATCCTCCACTCTCCTCAACATGCTGTATGGAAAAACAAAATCAAGGAAAAACTGAAAATGACCCATAAATGAAAAGGTCATTTCAGAAAGAAAAACAGCAGTCTGAAAAATCCTGTTTTGTCAAATGGGATTTACTTTCCAATCAACTCAAAATTCTATAAATATGAAACAAAATAATCTGACAAGTTGTAACTTGGACATTCTCTTTGGATCATCACAAAAAGAAAATATTCTAATGCAACCTACTACAGTGACAGAGAACCTGGAAATGGCTCAATTCATTGACAGCACTTTCATGAAAATACAAGTTCTTTTCAAGCTATTTCTGTCACCTTTAAATATCATCAGGACTATTATCCTTCACTGTCCTTTAAGTGAAATGACAAGTCACCAGTTGTTCACTTAAGGTAAAATCAATTGAAATATTAGCATGGAACAGAATATTAGGTTGAAAAATAAACAAAACAAAGGTGGGATTTACTGTCATGATCAAATACACATACATACACAAATGCAAGGACAATGCTAACAACAAAAACTCTTATCATAGAGAAATAAATAAAAATCTGTAACAGAGTCAATAAAATGAACATATACATAAAAATCTTTTTGTTTTGCAGACTTTTTTCTGTTAAAGACCAAATGGTAAATATTAGGGGTTTTGAGAGCAATATGCTCTGTCACAACCCATCAACTCTGCCCTGGAAAACAAAAACAGCCATAGACAGAGGCAATAACATGGTGTGGCTATATTCTAAAATGATTTATTCACAAACTACGTGGCAGGTCACAATTAGACTGGGGACCATGGTCTGCCAATCCTTGATTTATGTCAGTGAGTGCAAATTGACAGCAAATTGTACACACTGGCTAAAATGAATGAATAGGTACAGTGTAGATAGGATTTTTGATCACTTACACACAAATGCATCTTATTTCAACAGAGAGGAACTGTTTCATGTGGTATAACTAAATAATAGAATTTGACTTTCAGTACTGGAAGTGACCTAAAAAATGTCTAAAAATCAACCTATTAATTTTATAGATGAGTAAATGGAAGCCAAGAACATTTGAATGGCAGGTACTATGTTACACAGATTTTTTTTTCTAAAAAACAAACTTTCCAGAAAAAAAAATCTTAAAACACAAGACATAAATGCCAAAATGGAATCTCTCTAGATGTGATAAGAAATAAAAGAAACATTAGTTTCATGGGATTTTATTGTTTGTGATAAACACAAGCAACAGTTTATTGCTTCTCTGTTATTTGTATTGCTCTATCACAATTTGCCACAAATGATGTTACTGAGAGAAGTGACCTTTTCTAACAAAAATAAGCTGAATTTCCACCTATTATCATTGTGAATGAAACTGTCAGATACTGCAAAATGGCAGAGGTTCAATTTTATCTGAGTAAGGTAGGATCTACTAATGTTTATCACCCAATTTCCCACTGTCTGACTTTGGTTATCAAGCAAATCATAATGTAAACCATGATATCTACTATGTATTTGCCCTGCTGTTTCTCTAAAAAGAGGGTCTGCATATGGAAAAATTATATAGATGTATATATTGATGGATCAATTTAAAAAAGGTGTTATATTTCTATTTTAATGGCCATTAAGAAAAAAAAAAAAAAAAAACCTCAGGTATAGATGATCTACTAGGAAAATCTTAAGGATAAATGCACACACACACACAAAACCAAAGCAGAACAAAACGTGAATCCTCTCCTGTCGGGGCAGTAACTTTGTATGGTATTTTAGGGACAACAGAGGAGGGTCTAAGGAATAGTTACTAGGGGCAGAATAAAGCATTGCTGCTGTTATTTAGTCACTAAACCATGTCCAACTATTTGTGACCCGAGAGAGACTGTAGCCTGCCAGGTTCCTCTGTCCATGGGATTTTCCAGGCAAGACTACTGGAGGGATGTGCCATTTCCTTTTCTGGAGGATTTTTTCAACTCAGGGATGGAACCCGAGGCTCCTGCAAAGTCCCTGCATTGGCAGGTAGATTTTTGTTGTTTTTGTTAACCACTGAGCCACCTGGGAGGCCCAGAATAAAGCATGGATCAGTGCTAAAAACCAGTCAACTGATAGTAATTTGGGAAAAGAGCCAACATTTTATACCTATCTCTATTTCACAGTTTCTTCTTTAAAATATTTCTTGTAAGAATGTTAGAGGTCATGCAAAAAGAGTCATTTCCAGCTGGTCATGGCCAATTAATTAACTAAGAGGAAGTAAATACACTTAAGAACAAGCAAACAACCTCAAATGCCTCAAGGTTGGCATTTGTAAACTTACATAAACTTGTTTATCTGAAAGAGAATTTCCCCTCTGGATAAAGCTTCATGATTCCTTTAAAAAAGCAATGCTTCCCCTATCAAAGTGAACAACCTTGAGGCAAACAATTACTCTTCCTCTTTTTCAATTTTCTAGTTCCTGAAATGCAGGTTTGGACTAGATGTTCTGTAGGTTCCCTAGAAGTCTCTAATTTTATGTGTTTGCTCAAATGTTTTGTTTTTTTCTAAATCATTGTCCAACTAAGTGAAACACTATCTGAACATTATCAGAGCTTCAGTGAGATCATGGAATGAAGGGATAAAACCATTGGCCATTTCTTATTTATCTTTCATGAGAAAATGACTTTTAACGAGAATAAATTTCAACAAGAATTTTTATATCATAAACTGAATAACAAAGTAACATAATATTTAAGAAGCTTTTAATGAATTAATCATGTTTGGAGAACCTCATAAAACAATGGATAATGCTTCTTTTTAAAAGTTAACACATTTTTCTGATTAATGTTGTCAAACAACAAGGACTGTGTGTTAATGGCAAGCTTTTCTGTTAGTTCATTCAGGTATACAGTGTCACTCTAGATTAATACATGGCATTTGGTACAGTATATCTCTGAAAAAAATGTAATTGGGTAGTGAAAGTGAAAGTCATTCAGTCATCCGACTTTCCGCAACCCCATGGACTGTAATTCTCTAGGCCAATATACTGGTGTGGGT
Source organism: Raphicerus campestris (assembly GCA_006410735.1). NCBI lineage: Eukaryota > Metazoa > Chordata > Mammalia > Artiodactyla > Bovidae > Raphicerus > Raphicerus campestris. Next base: position 30,250 of record SJYW01028620.1, on the reverse strand, counting down.
AGCCTTTCCCTTCTCCAGGGGATCTTCCCAACCTAGGGATTGAACCAAGGTCTCCTTTATTGCAGGTGGATTCTTTACCGGCTGAGCCATAAGGGAAGCCCAAGAATACTGGTGTGGGTAGCCTATCCCTTCTTTAGCAGATCTCGCTGAATTGAACTGGGGTCTCCTGCATTGCAAATGGATTCTTTACCAACTGAGCTATAAGGTAGTTATATTTTTTCTACACAGAAAAGTTACTGCCTCTGTGCTCTTGGATAGAAAGCTCTGAAAGCTAACATACATGTACCTAAAGGTTTAACTTTAGCAGAGTTAATACACATTTTAAATCTTCACCAATATCAATAAAATTTGAAATTGTTAACTGATTTGCCTACCTCTTGTAAATCACTAGTTCTAGGGAGATTTTCAATATTTTATTTAATAAAGGGCAGACCTATTAATTCACTTCTTTTTTGTTGTTCATTTGCTTGTTTGGCAAATATATATTGAGCATAAACTGTGCCAAGGATATATGGTTTTTTGATTTCTGCTACAATACCCAGAAAACTAATTAGGTGGGGGGGTAAAGCTTTGATTCTACTAGAACTAGGTATTTAGTAATGTAAAATTGGTTTTTTTTTTTCTTTTCTTTTTGATTAATGGTTCTTTTACCACTGGCTATGATTGCTGGAAGAAGTATCAATAACCTCTGATATGCAGATGACACCACCCTTATGGCAGAAAGTGAAGAGGAACTAATGAAAGTGATGAAAGTGAAAGAGAGTGGAAAAGCTGGCTTAAAGCTCAACATTCAGAAAATGAAGATCATGGCATCCGGTCTGAGCACTTCATGGAAAATAGATGGGGAAACAGTGGAAACAGTGTCAGACTTTATTTTGNTATGCTCAAGATTGGAAATACCACTTGTCTAGTTTGTTGAGAGAATTTGAAATAATGATTTTAAATGTTAAGCACTGGCATAAAGGAGATGTTTCTAAATTGATGGAAGCTGTGGCTGTTTTTGTTTTTAGTAATAATAACAGTGGTAGCAATAATAGTAGTTAATAGAAGTAAACTACTTAGCTAGTAGTTTACTAGAGACTTCAGTGGTGCTGCTGAGTTAACAGTGTTCTTTTTCCCAATCCTCTATGTGGAAATTATAGTGTCAGAGCCTTTGGTTCATTTCTCTTAAACAATATCAGGTTCCCTCAACATATGCTAAAATTAATGGCCTAATCACACAGTCCAAGATCACTTCTAGTTACTCTGTCCCAGGTAATGTGATACTTAAACCAGTTTTTCCATTGGTGACAGATGGGCTGCTCCTTGTTCAAACCCAGCTGGGGCCACACTTCCCAGTAATTCATTCCTCAGCTGATAGAATGACAGTGATTATCAGTAAAATTTCAAAATCAGTTTTAATTCATAGCTTTTCTTAGACCAAGCCTCAATATTTAAATCTGCAGGAAATTATAGTAAAAAATAAAACCAGGCATTGACAGCCACTATTAAGTCTGCCCAGTAAGCTAAAGATGTAAAAACTGGTAAATGATATATTATGCTTAACAGAACCATGTGGGTGGATGGAGTAAGAAATGGCAACCCCATCTAGTATTCTTGCCTGGAAAATTCCATGAACAGAGGAACCTTGTAGACTACAGTCCATGGGGTCACAAAGACTGGGATATAGCTGAGTGACTGAACATGCATGCACACATGCACACACACACATACACACACACAACCTGTGTGAGATTTTGATTAGTTTCAACCTTCAAATTTAGAAAGGGATAGAATGAAATAAAATTCCCAATACATATTATTGCAAAAGGCTTCTTCTTTTTTGTTTTTTTAAACAGTTGGACAGCACATCAGGTAATTTAAAGTGTGTTCCTAACAAGCCTGTAAAGCTTGGAAACTCTTACTGGTCCTCTGTGTTTGCAAAAGTGCAGTTCACAGCACTTTCCACTAAATTAGAAACAGTTGGAATTGATGAAGCCATTATTTCCTATTATTTTCTTTATAATCTGTTCTTTCTGAATTAAATGATCAGTTTGGAAGATCTCAAAGTCTCATTCCCCCTACTTTCCAACTTATATAGTGAAAAATGATTATTAATAAATGTAATTGAGCTATCTTTTTTTTTTTTTTTCCAAAATATAAGGTCAGTGGAGGAGTGAACAAGTGAAAGTCAAACTGACTACTGGTAAAGCTGATAACCACTGACATAGATCTTAGTTATCACAAGAGACTTTCATCATACAAGGAAAATAAATAGTATTTTTTCTGAAAAAATTAATATTCAAACTTTTTTTCCTACGTTGAATTTCATGATAGTTTCACATAGTAGCTTATAACCTGTAGTTTCAAATTTTCTTATTTCCCTGCTCACTTTTTTACTAAATGTATGGGTCTCTTTATAGGACTTTCAAACTTGAAAGCATTTTGTCAGTTATGAGTAAGAAATCATTTTCTTGACACAAACATTCACTTCTCCTATATCTCTCTTTCTTCCACTAAAGTTTTCAGGTGAAAACTCTCCTCTATCCTCCTACAGTTTGATTTTATTATTGCTGATCTACAAGAACCACGATGACCTAAGTCAACAGCAATCTTTCTCTATAGTTTCCTTCCATCTCCACTTGCCATGATACATATGGCAGGCAAAGAGAAGTGAGAATGGGAAGGACACTTGTGACCCATTTTTAGCACTCACCCAAGTCCAGAAGCATTAGGCTATTTCCAAGTTAGAATCTGTGTGATATCTTTTTGTCCCCAAAGCCTATCCTCATCCTACTCCTACTGAGACTTGGCTAAGTCTCTTTACTTTGTGTGAATTGTATTTCTGCAAAATTCTGAAATACATACTATTTTTCTTTCTGACATCCTATTCTGTAGACTATATAAGTGTTTGCTGCCTTTTAGAAGAGCAGGGTAGCCACCTCAGCCTCTAAAGAAGATGAAATTCTAGAAGGCCAGCAACTTTGGGAGGCTCAGAATTAAGGTTTTTTGTTTTATTGTTTTTTAAAGATGACAAGATAACATCAGAACCACACCAATATTGTGATTCCTAAAATTTAAAGACCTTGGGTAATAAACTTTCATTAAGTCATTTAATCAATTAGCTGAATGTAAATATGCCAGTGAGACAAGAGGGAATGGGGCAGGGCACAGACATTAAAAGAATGACAAGGCCACTAGGGAATACCAAAAAAACTAGTAAAAACTCATTAGGCCTAAGACAACAGAAGATTCAACTTCCAGCAGACCTTGAGCCTCATTATATGCTTATGGTAAGACATTAGGCTATGCTAAGGGACACACCAGAGGTGCCATGATAGTTTTGAGGCTGCCCACAAAAGGCCAAAAAGTGGGCAGTGGCCCAATTCCTGGAAATCTCTGCTTCTTCTCTATAATAGTTGAAATAATCCTCCTAGTCATTAGCTTATGAAGTTACCAGCCTATAAAAACTAATCACCCCGTATTTCAGGGACTCTTGCCTTCTAAGGTGGCCCACACTCTGTCTATGAAATCTGTTATCACCATAAATAAACCTACTTTCCCACTTAGCTCTTGGGGCAGAGCTCTCTTGCCTACCTGTCTGTATCCTTTACGAGCATTCTATATTAATAAATCTACTTCTTGCCTATCACTTTGCCTCAAGATGAAATCCTTCTGCACTGAAACAAAGAAACTGAGTTTCATTAAGTCTTGGGACCAGGTGTGTGGTTTTTGCTGGGAGACTGTGGGTTCAAGTCCCCTCCTAAGCCAGGGATGGTGTGTTGAAGTCCCAATTGAGGTGTGATAGGGTTTGAGTCCCAATCTGAGTTGTGCAGTTCTGCCAGGACCCAGAGTAGGTCTAGTAAAATAAACACGATCATCTCTCAAGGGGCTCATATTCTGTTAGAGGAAACCCACAGGTAAGCCAATGAGTGCTAATACAATGTGATATATGGTATATAAGAGATAAACACAGAATGTTGTAATGTACACATATAATAAAAGCATAAAGGGACAGTAGCCAATCCTACAGGAGCTGGAAATCAGAAAGTTGGGAGAAAGGGAAACTGAAGTTGGGTCTTGAAATACTTGAAGCAGTAGTTTACCAAGCAAAGGGAAGAGTTCTCCCATTTATTCTTTCTCATTTCAAAAACAAGAATACATTAAAACTGGAAAACTTTTTGTAAGCAAAAGATAAAAGGAATATGCTCATAACATCTATTCTATACTATGCTAGTCCTTCAATCCCTGGGTAAGATGCAATTTACTCCCTAAGTAAATACTACCAGTGTCTCGGATCTCTCTATTTTCCGTTCAGCTCTTTATATTCTTCCTCATTTCCTCCATTGTATTTTCTCTGAACACTTTCTTGACAACTACTCTTCAATTATCCAGAGACATCTTTCTCCATTTCTAACCATGGAACAATTTGATCTCCAGAGTATTTTTGTCCAGAAGTCAGAGTAAAGAAATTTAGTTTGGAGAAACTTTTATTCATTAGGCATTAATTCTACTTTCCTTTTAATCCAACTGGGTCCATAGAGAGGACCCAGTTTTCCAAGTGGATATTTTCTTTCTGCCTCAACACGTGACTGAGGAAATTTTCAGACAGGAGGAAGGCACAGAAGTCTTAGTCAAGGTAAGTTTACACTCAGAAAATAAGACTTTAAGTGAATAGTTCAGTTAAATTTTATTTTTTTAAATAGCTCTTTAAATTATATTCTTTTATTCTATAAATATATTCAAAAGTCACTTGAGCTTCCTTTGAAACTTTATAGAGTTAATCCTTTTGCAGAGTCCCTCTGGTGCTTAAGTAAATAGTTAGCACTCTTTCCCACCTTAGAGAAAATACTTGTCAAGGAAGAATTAACTAGATCTACAAAGTAGCTATTTTCTTATCCTGGACTCCTATCATCTCTAATTCCCACAAGGTCTTGATCCTGCTGCCTATGCAGCTGTGACACTTTTAGTATCCTTCCCTATAACACCCTCTGAAAAGCAGCTTATTTGATTTACAAATAATATATTTGTTAAGTGCATTTTAGCAATAATAATCCTTTACTTTAAATATCATATGCATTTATACTATACACAAAACAAACCTAAGTTAAACTGGAATAACATAAAAGTTTCATGCTAAGTCGCTTCAGTCATGTCTGACTCTTTGCCACGCTGTGGACTATACAACCAGCCAGGCTCCTCTGTCTATGGGATTCTCCAGGCAAAAATACTGAAGTGAGTTGCCATGCCCTCCTCCAATAATAGCTTCAAAGAAATTAAAAGAATAATATATCCTAATCATGTTATCATTTTATAGATAAAGCAACTGATACCCAGAAACTTGGTAACTGCTCAAAATTATATAAGCTAATTGATATTAATAGCAGGATCAGTTTGAACTGGTATCAAACTCCTCACTTCTACTCCAATGCCTTGTCCACATTATACATTTTATAATTAACTTGTGGGTAGAGAGTAGAGATTATTAAATGAGAAAATGCTTGCAAGTCCAACACCCAAAATGTAAGAAATTATCGATAAATGTCAACATTTGTGCTTGCTATTGCTGTAGTTGTTTTTGTTGTTATTGACACACAAATATTGTAAGTACTATAATGATAGGTGCCAGAATTCAGTTCAGTTCAGTTCAGTCACTCAGTCATATCCGACTCTTTGTGACTCCATCAAAGAGTCACAAAGAGTCGGCCTCCCTGTCCATTACCAACTCCCGGAGTTCACTCAGACTCACGTCCATCGAGTCCGTGATGCCATCCAGCCATCTCATCCTCGGTCATCCNGTTGCTAAGTCATATCCGACTCCTTGTGACTCCATCAATCACAGCACGCCAGGCCTCCCTGTCCATTACCAACTCCCGGAGTTCACTCAGACTCACGTCCATCGAGTCAGTGATGCCATCCAGCCATCTCATTCTCAGTCATCCCCTTCTCCTCCTGCTCCCAATCCCTCCCAGCATCAGAGTCTTTTCCAGTGAGCCAACTCTTCGCATCAGGTGGCCAAAGTACTGGAGTTTCAGCTTTAGCATCATTCCTTCCAAAGAAATCCCAGGGTTGATCTCCTTCAGAATGGACTAGTTGGATCTCCTTGCACTCCAAGGGACTCTCAAGAGTCTTCTCCAACACCACAGTTCAAAAGTATCAATTCTTCGGCACTCAGCCTTCTTCACAATCCAACTCTCATATCCATACATGACCACAGGAAAAACCATAGCCTTGACTAGATCAAATCATTTCATCCAGCATCTTGCCAATCAGTGATTCTTAGCTTGGGGTCAAAGAGCCTTAGGATTTCACAAAATATCTTAGGAGACTTGTAAATGTCCAGAAATGTGTGGTAAAGTTTTTGCCTGTGTATTTGGATATGTTGTTTTTTTTTTGTCTGGGGAGAGAAGTGATAGTTTTTTATCGATTCTCAAAGTATATCCATGCTGTTGAATGTATCAGTATTTCATTTATTTTTGTTGCTAAATAATATTCTATTCCAGCTGGCATTTGAACTGTGTGGGCCCACTTAATGCATGTATTTGTCAATAGTAAGGACTATAACACTAAACAGCCCGTGGTTAGTTGAATCTGTGGATGCAGAGGAACCACCACATGAAAGAAAAACTGTAAGCGATACATGGATTGACTCTGCACTGCTCAAGGGTCAACTATATATAGATACACCACATTATCTTCATTCATTCATCAGTTGAACATTTGAGTTTTTTGCACATTTTGGCTCTCATTGATAATACTATGAATATTTGTGTGAATATTTATTTGCAGCTCTTTTGGATAACTGCTGAGTCAAATGATAACTTTATGCTTAACTTTCTGAGGCTTTGCCAAACTGTTTTCCAAAGGCACTACACTATTTTACATGCCCTCCAGAAAAGTATAATGTTCCCATTTCTCTACATNCACTCCAATATTCCCACATGGAAAATTCCATGGACAAAGGTGTCTGGTGGGCTAAGTCTAGGGGGTCACAAAAGAGTCAGACACGACTTAGAGACTAAACAACAATAACTGAAGTTAGAAAACTTTCATATTTAAAAGTAGGAGAGATAACTGGACTTCACTAGCCTGGAATAATGAAAGAGTTTTACAGAGAGATGAAATATGGTATCTCTATAATTACTCAGAAAAAATTTAAAGAATGCTTAATTGATCTAAAAAACATAGTAAATCAAAAAAAAAAAAAATGTGGGCATGTAGTAGAAGGAGCATCATTTAGTTTAAATGATTATACAGACCAAGCGTCTTCAATAGACAAAGGAAATTACATCAAGAAAAAGAAAGGACATCAGAAGCGTTCTGTGAGGAGGTAAGACAAGTATGAGAGCAACAGAAAGAGCTGAGAAGTCAGCAGTGGAAGAATGAACATTGGCTAGAGGAAAACACGACAGAATAAGAACTTAGCTACTAAAGAGGATAAGTAATGAGAGGGACTTATACTTTTACATCCTACTTTTAGGGCACACATTAATGACAGGAATGTAAATAAGTAAAGAAATACAAAAATATAAAGTCAATTCAAATTACTAGACAAAGGACTTCTCTGGTGGTCCAGTAGCTAAGATTCTGTGCTTCCAAGNTTTACATCCTACTTTTAGGGCACACATTAATGACAGGAATGTAAATAAGTAAAGAAATACAAAAATATAAAGTCAATGCAAATTACTAGACATAGGACTTCTCTGGTGGTCCAGTAGCTAAGATTCTGCGCTTCCAAGGCAGGGTTCCTGTGTCTGATCCCTGGTCAGGGAACTATATTCCACATGCCACAACTAAAGACTTTGCACATTGCAACTAAAGATCCTGTGTGCTGCAACTAAGACCAAATGCAATCAAGTTAAAAAAAAAAAATTACTAGACACTAGCAAACACATACATATAATATATAATGTCATGTATGTACTATAAAATGCAATACATATCAGACCTATAGTATTACATACACATTTTTTCTTCATGTGATGTTTAAGAAGGCTTCACTCATTCATTGTTTCAATAAGTATTTTCTGAGCATCTACATACTATTCAAAGGCACAGTCAGGAAAGGTCTGTTAAATATGAACACATAGAAACATTTGATAACTGTAGTTTTCAAGACAATTGTGCTAAAACAATGAAGTAAGCATACACGTTAAAGATAGTAAAATGATTTGAGTTAATTCTCTCTAATCTGGCTCCCTTTACCACTACATGATTCACAGAAATCTAACTATACAATTTTTCAAAGTCCTTAAGTTTAGAATCTTGGGATTCCCAGGTGGTAGGTATAGTGGTAAAGAATCTGCGTGCAATGCAAGAGAAATTGGGAAATGCAGGTTTGATCCTTGGGTTGGGAAGATCCCCTGCAGGAGGAAATGGCAACCCACTCCAATATGCTTTCCTGGACAATCCCATAGACAGAGGAGCCTGGTGGGCTAAAGTCCATGGGGTCACAAAGATTTGGACATGACTTAGCACTCATGCAAGTTTAGAAGTTTATACTTGTGGTAACACATGGCACCCCGCTCCAGTACTCTTGCCTGAAAAATCCCATGGACGGAGGAGCCTGGTAGGCTGCAGTCCATGGGGTCGCTAGGAGTTGGACATGACTGAGTGACTTCACTTTTCACTTTCATGCATTGGGGAAGGAAATGGCAACCCACTCCAGTGCTCTTGCCTGGAGAATCCCAGGGATAGGGGAGCCTGGTGGGCTGCTGTCTATGGGGTCGCACAGAGTCAGATACAACTGGAGGAACTTAGCAGCAGAAGCAACACAAGCAGGATGGCATGTGAACTTATGTTTCAGCCAGTTCATTAACTTTACAATCATTTTCCACCTTTCTCCATCACCTTTTTTGAGATCACAAGAATTCTTTCTGAGTGTCTGAATGGTATACAAATATAAATATAAATTATCTTATAGTCCAGATTAGTCACCGTGTGGCTAACGTCTTTTAACATGGTATCTTCTACTCTCCAAGTAATTTATTATTTAGTAAAATAATCTACTATCCAAAAAATTCTATGAAAGTATTTATAGCTAATGTATCTTAGTAGAGGTGAAAATCAGTTTGGAGCACTCTTAGAGGAGTAGACAGATTCTTATCACCAGTCCACCTAAAAATGCCTTCAAAATGATCAGGATAAAATCTGATCTATACAGAGTAAGAAAAGGCAGCAAAGAAATACAGAAAACCAATCAGCAACAAAAAAAAGAGAAAACTGGTCATTTGGTCATTTCAACAAACAACCCATGAAGTGCTCAGTCGTGTCCGACTCTTTGCGACCCCATGGACTGTAGCCTACCAGGCTCCTCTGTCCGTGGGATTTTTCAGGCAGTAGTACTGGAGTGGATTGCCATTTCCTTCTCCAGGGGATCTTCCCGACACAGGGATTGAACCCAGGTCTCCTGCATTGTAGACAGACGCATGACCATGGTGTCAGTAAAAGTGTCTAAAAAGTGAAAGTCACTCAGTCATGTCCAACCCTTTGTGATCCCATGTACTATAGTCCGCCAGGCTCCTCTGTTCATGAAATTCTCCATACTAGAGTGGATAAACATATCCCTTTTCCATGGGATCTTCCCAACCCAGCCACCAAACCCAGGTCTCCTACATTGCAGGCAGATTCTTTACTGTATGAGACACAAGGGAAGCCCCCAAACTGTCTAACTGAGTCCATTTTTTTTGGAGAGAATTAGTTTCTTTTCAGCCACTGTGACCATAGTATCATTAACACTTTAAACCTGTGTTTATGCTAAAATTGTCTATACAATATTAATGATAGATATTATAATGACTCCAAAAGGAAATTTCTAGAAATTTAATATTTTTTTATGGGAGGAGAGAGAGAGAGAAGCAGATTATTTACCACAACAAGTATCTGCCTTGTACATACTCCAGGTAAGCAGCTTAAAACTAGTTTAGTATAACAAAAGAAAAAAAGTTTTTATTCTCTTTTTTATCACTCAATTTTCAGTGAAAAATTTTCTAAGACATTCTTCAGTAAATATCTGAGTAAAATATGAACTCTCCAAGTCAACAGCATTATGCAGACTATATCAGTTTTGGGGGTCATAAAGGAAATTTCACATCTTAATTCACTGGTAATTAAATCAATATTTAAGCTATTACTCAGGAACAAAGACAGCAAAATGGGAGAAAGACATTTCCTGACATCACTCTCTCTTCTGCAGTTTCCACCACTGTTAGCAGACATATCATTCTTCTGTTAACTGCAGATAAATTCTTGGTCTTCCTCCTTGCCTGTTTTTCACCCTTTGATTCTATCTGGAGGGCTGGGTTTGTTTTTCCTGACAGTATTTGAGATTTCTAAGCTACCACAACGGTGCCAGCCCATACTGTGCACAGTAAGTGAAGAAGAAACAATCTGGCTGTTGCTTTAACACTTTGCAAATAGAAACTCGTTTCTTCTGCTTGATTTTTGCCCCTGGATATCCGACAGAGCAATCATCAATCCACCGACTAAAAGGCAGGTTTCACTTTCATCTTCCCCACATGTAAATTTGGCAATTTCAGATGGATATTTGCAATTCAAAGAAAAGTGTTGTTTTTTAATCAGGCATTGGCATTCTTTTATACAGTAAGAAAATCTGTTACCTTCCTCAATTTTTTAAAACTAAATTTGAATAAATAACTCTTTAGAATTTATGCCAACTACAATACCAAAGAACAAGACTTTTTTTTTTCTTTACATGGGTCCAAATGACAAGATTTTTCATTAAATTACCTATGTTGCCAAACAATATAGCAAACCATCAAAGGACAAGAAAACTATTCTCACAGTTTGGGTGCAACAAAAGTACTTTGGGTGTAAAAGAGTACTTACTAAGTTTGTATATGAGAGCATAATTTACCAATAAAAAAATGTGTCTCTGTGACATGAGGATTAATTTAGGCTGATTATGTTTAAGAAACAGAAAATTCAGAAACTTTTCTTATTACTTCCTTAACTGCCTAAAATAATTTAGATAAAAGGCCTGTTCCCAGAATAAAGCTGTAACCAGATATATCTGCCAAGAGCATGGGCCAGACTGGTGGAGGGCACTGGAGATCAGGACACTCTCTGTCCCACTGTCTCTGCGTGGCCCATCATACATTTGTTTACCAAACATTTGTCTTTTTACTTCCATGTGAGTTTTCTTCCTCCTTTTTGAGTTCCCAAGTCACAACCCACCCTCCTTTGCCCTTACCTGAAGATGGTAACTAAGGTGAGGGTGTCAGCCATTTTGACAAATTAGTCTTCCTGGGTCTTTCCCATGTAATTTGTGTAATTTTAAACTTTAGTTTTTTCTCCTGCTCATCTGTCTCATGTCAATTTAATTCTTAAATCAGCCAGAAAGACTTAAAAAGGCAGAGGAAAATTTCTGCCTTGCAAACAGCTGGTGTAGTTGGCAGGATTCAACTTCACAGGTTGGACACCTCCATGAGGGCTGCTGCAGCAAAGTGGAGATCCTGAGGCAAGTGAAAAAGCCCAGTGGAAGGTAAGAATTCTTACCGTGTCATTCTCCCTGATCTTCACCTGCATGTTCTACTGGAAAGGAGGGTGGTAAGAATTTTTTCTGCTAATTAAGATTAGCAGGAGAAAATATGTATGGAAGTAATTCCTTGGACTTAACAACTCTAGTAAGTTTAACAGAATAACCCATGCTTTATTGATCATTACTCTCCCAGAGATCGTCACTTTCCCTTTGTCTCTGTTGTATCTTTTGTCTTGTTCTATATCCTGAGAGTTTGACTTTATGACAAGTGAGGATATGCTTTCTGATCTCTGCCATCTGGAAGGTGTACATACTGGTGTGTATCTGGTGGTCAGTTGAATAGACTCTCTGTGACCCCATGACCCCATGAACAGAGCCCACCAGGCCCCTCTGTCCATGAAATTCTCCAGGCAAGAATACTGAAGTGAGTTGCCATTCCCTTCTCCAAGAGATCTTCCCAACCCAGGAACTGAACCCAGGTATCCTGCCTTGCAGACAGATCCTTTACCATCTGAGCCACCAGGGAAGCCCTGAGTAGATGGGGTCGCGAAGAGTCGGACACGATTGAGTGATTTTATTTTCACTTTTCACTTTCATGCATTGGAGAAGGAAATGGCAACCCACTCCAGTGTTCTTGCCTGGAGAATCCCAAGGACGTGGGAGCCTGGTGGGCTGCCGTCTATGGGGTCGCATAGAGTCGGACATGACTGAAGTGACTTAGCAGCAGCAGTAGCAGCACACAGAAATAGAATAGCTAGTCTTAAGAACGCTCTTGATTAAAAAAACAAACAAACAAACACAGCTCAAGATGTCTCATCAAATTTGCTGGTCAGTCTCCCCTCCTGGGCTTTACAGATGATACCCAAAATATTAGATTATGTAACAAAAGAACTGGAAGAACCCAAGNTTTTTTTTTTCTTTACATGGGTCCAAATGACAAGATTTTTCATTAAATTACCTATGTTGCCAAACAATATAGCAAACCATCAAAGGACAAGAAAACTATTCTCACAGTTTGGGTGCAACAAAAGTACTTTGGGTGTAAAAGAGTACTTACTAAGTTTGTATATGAGAGCATAATTTACCAATAAAAAAATGTGTCTCTGTGACATGAGGATTAATTTAGGCTGATTATGTTTAAGAAACAGAAAATTCAGAAACTTTTCTTATTACTTCCTTAACTGCCTAAAATAATTTAGATAAAAGGCCTGTTCCCAGAATAAAGCTGTAACCAGATATATCTGCCAAGAGCATGGGCCAGACGTGGTGGAGGGCACTGGAGATCAGGACACTCTCTGTCCCACTGTCTCTGCGTGGCCCATCATACATTTGTTTACCAAACATTTGCCTTTTTACTTCCATGTGAGTTTTCTTCCTCCTTTTTGAGTTCCCAAGCCACAACCCACCCTCCTTTGCCCTTACCTGAAGATGGTAACTAAGGTGAGGGTTTCAGCCATTTTGACAAATTAGTCTTCCTGGGTCTTTCCCATGTAATTCGTGTAATTTTAAACTTTAGTTTTTTCTCCTGCTCATCTGTCTCATGTCAATTTAATTCTTAAATCAGCCAGAAAGACTTAAAAAGGCAGAGGAAAATTTCTGCCTTGCAAACAGTTGGTGTAGTTGGCAGGATTCAACTTCACAGGTTGGACACCTCCATGAGGGCTGCTGCAGCAAAGTGAAGATCCTGAGGCAAGTGAAAAAGCCCAGTGGAAGGTAAGAATTCTTACCGTGTCATTCTCCCTGATCTCCACCTGCAGGTTCTATTGGAAAGGAGGGTGATAAGAATTTTTTCTGCTAATTAAGATTAGCAGGAGAAAATATGTATGGAAATAATTCCTTGGACTCAACAACTCTAGTAAGTTTAACAGAATAACCCATGCTTTATTGACCATTACTCTCCCAGAGATGGTCACTTTCCCTTTGTCTCTGTTGTATCTTTTGTCTTGTTCTATATCCTGAGAGTTTGACTTTATGACAAGTGAGGATATGCTTTCTGATCTCTGCTATCTGGAAGGTGTACATACTGGTGTGTATCTGGTGGTCAGTTGAATAGACTCTCTGTGACCCCATGACCCCATGGACAGAGCCCACCAGGCCCCTCTGTCCATGAAATTCTCCAGGCAAGAATACTGAAGTGAGTTGCCATTCCCTTCTCCAAGAGATCTTCCCAACCCAGGGACTGAACCCAGGTATCCTGCCTTGTAGACAAATCCTTTACCATCTGAGCCACCAGGGAAGCCCTGAGTAGACTGAGATCAAAGAAGCCGTACCCAGGTGATCAGAAGCAGGTAACGCAGCAACTGGCATCTATTCGTCCAGCCATGCTAGCTTTCAGGGGAATTTGTCTGAAGGGGTCCTTGTCCATAAGGGATATTTTTCATCTCAACTTTTGTTTTGTGACTAAACTTGTGCAACAAAGGCCTTTACTTTCTTAGAATATTCTTGGGAGGGGACTTTCTAGACCATCTGAGGACTTCATCTTTTTGTACTCTCCTCTGGGAATGCTTCTTGCAACCATGATTAAGCCATAAAAAAGCTTATCATTTGAGTCACTATTAAGATTCTACTTATCAATGACCAGACAGTGAGTCCTTTAAATTGGAAAAACTTCTAAACTGGTAAATCTTTAGTGCACTTTCACAGCAAACAGTTACTTTCTTGACACCCAGGAAGGATCAAATTAAAAGGTGGATACACAGGAGCCTGGTAGGCTACAGTCCTTGGGGTCTTGAAGAGTCAGACACGATTGAGTGATTTTATTTTCACTTTTCACTTTCATGCATTGGAGAAGGAAATGGCAACCCACTCCAGTGTTCTTGCCTGGAGAATCCCAGGGATGGGGGAGCCTGGTGGGCTGCCATCTGTGGGGTTGCACAGAGTCAGACACAACTGAAGTGACTTAGCAGCAGCAGTAGCAGCACACAGAAATAGAATAGCTAGTCTTAAGAACGCTCTTGATTAAAAAACAAACAAACAAACAAACACAGCTCAAGATGTCTCATCAAATTTGCTGGTCAGTCTCTCCTCCTGGGCTTTACAGATGATACCAAAAATATTAGATTATGTAACAAAAGAATTGGAAGAACCCAAGGGGAAACCAAGGGCCTCTTCCCAACAAGTTGGAAAATTTGAAGGGTTTTTAAGAAATACAGTTTATAAAGTGAAAGTCACTCAGTCGTGTCTGACTGTTACTGCAGAGCACTGTTCAAAGAGCAGAAGAAAAAAGAATCAGAAAGGAAAGAATGATGGGACTCACCCCAGCAGGGTAAGAAATTTTAGATGGTTATTAAGAAATGGGATGAATAAAACCAACATTGATGGGGTTAAAACATAAGTTTTAATATAGCACACAACTGAAGAGTGAGTAGGCCAAAGGGATACCATGCTGGTTCCCTAACACTAAAGGGTCCAAAGCAAGTCCATTCTATTTACCTCAGTTTGGAGAAACTTAAAAATCCAGAAGGCAAAGTTTACAGTGAGAAACCTAACCAGCAATCACTTAGGGGTAGCAGTTAGGCTGACTAATCAAATAAAAGACTGACAAAAAGGGTCCATTGCCTTGACCCCTCCTGGAGACCGAAGGCTTTTATACAGAAGTGGGTAAAAGGGCTTGGGAATAAAAAGGAGACATTTCCTGGGATGCCTTTTCCAGTTGTCCAGTGGTTAAGACTCTGCCTTCCAATGCAGGGGGTACAGGTTCAACCCTTGGTCAAATTATCAATAAATTAAAAATTAGTAAATAAATGAAAATTAAAAATAGAAGCTAACAGGGATCTTTGATGTAGTTACCCCATGAGCTATGCTACCAAAATCATTGGTAGGACCCAGAAACAATTAGATTAAAAAATGCAAGGACTGATAAGATTATAAAGGCTGGAGTGTTTAAATGGGTGTTATGTGAAGAGGTTATGTCAACATTGTCTTAATGTATCATGGGAATGGATGCTGTGTCTGACCAGGAACATTTTCCCTACCCAGTACTGTAAGACCAAGACTTGCCAATGGAGTCCTAGTGGAGGCAATGATTAGAGGTATAAGAATTCATGAAAATGTAGTGGAAGTATTTCAATGGACTTTATGTAATGTGGCTGCCTATTTTTCGGATGACTGTGTTATGAGGATGGGTGTCCTATCTCACCGAGGAACATTACCCCTCCCTGGTATTATAAAACAGGACATGTAAACCCCACCCCATCCCCCCAACTTCAAGCAATGTTAATCAAACATGCTAATGGGAGCCAGTGGGATAGTCAGATCACACAGTGTGAAGTAGAAGCTTGAAGCCAATTGTTCAAGGCTTCAGAGAAGTAACGATTTTTGTCTTGCAAATCTATACAAAATCAGAAATGCAAACACAGCCCACAATCAAAAAGCTAGAAATAAAACTACCATAAGATCCAGCAATTCCACTCCTGGGTATCTAACCAGAGAAAATGAAAACACTAATTCAAAATGATACATGCAACCCAACACTAATTCAAAATGACACATGGACCCCAATATTCACATCAGTCTTAGCTACAGTAGCCAAGATATGAAAGCCCACCTACATATCCATAGACAGATGAACAAATAATAATATAAATAGTATATGTATATAAAATCTTTGTACATATATGTCTCACACAAACACACACAATACTGAACAATCAGTTCAGTTCAGTCATTCAGTAATGTCTGACTCTTTGCGACTCCATGAATCGCAGCACACCAGGCCTCCCAGTCCATCACCAGCTCCCAGAGTTTACTCAAATTCATGTCCATCGAGACAGTGATGCCATCCAGCCAATTCATACTCTGTCATCCCCTTCTAGTCCTGGTCCCAATCCCTCTCAGCATCAGGGTCTTTTTGAATGAGTCAGCTCTTCACAAGAGGTAGCTAAAGAATTGGAGTTTCAGCTTCAGCATCAGTCCTTCCAATGAACACCTAGGACTGATCTCCCTTAGGATGGACTGGTTGGATCTCCTTGCAGTCCAAGGGACTCTCAAAAGTCTTCTCCAACACCACAGTTCAAAAGTAACTATCCTTTGGCGCTCAGCTTTCTTCACAGTCCAACTCTCACATCCATACACGACTACTGGAAAAACCATAGCCTTGACTAGAAGGACCTTTGTTGGCAAAGTAATGTCTCTGCTTTTTAATATGCTGTCTAGGTTGGTCATAACTTTCCTTCCAAGGAGCAAGCATCTTTTAATTTCATGGCTGCAGTCACCATCTGCAGTGATTTTGGAGCAAAGAAAATAAAATCTGACACTGTTTCCACTGTTTCCCCATCTACAGGCCATGAAGTGATGGGACTGGATGCCATGATCTTCCGTTTTTTGAATGTTGAGCTTTAAGCCAACTTTTTCGCTCTCCACTTTCAGTTTCATCAAGAGGCTTTTTAGTTCCTCTTCACTTTCTGCCATAAGGGTGGTGTCATCTGCATATCTGAGGTGATTGATATTTCTCCCAGCAATCTTGATTCCAGCTTGTGCTTCTTCCAGCCCAGCATTTCTCGTGAAGTACTCTGCATATAAGTTAAATAAACAGGGTGACAATATACGGTCTTGACATACTCCTTTTCCTATTTGGAACCAGTGAACAGAACCAGTCCATGTCCAGTCCATGTCCAGTTCTAACTGTTGCTTCCTGACCTGCATATAGTCAGCAATAAAAAAGAATGAAATCTTGCAATTTGCAATAATATGAATGGACCTAGAGAGTACTATGCTAAGTGAAATATGACAGAGAAAGACAAATACTGTATAATTTCACTTACATCTGGAATCTAAAAAAACAAGTGAACAAAACATAAAGAGACATATAGGTATAGAGAATAAACTGTTCCAAGGGGAGGGGGGCTTGAGAGTCAGTGAAATAGGTGAATAGAATTAAGAGGTACAATCTACTAGCTATAAAATAATTCATAGGACATAATGTACAAAGGGAGCAGAGTCAGTAATATTGAATTAACTTTCTGTGGTATATAATCTACAAAATCATCACATCAATCTGTTGTATATCTGAAACTAATATAACACAACTACAATTTTTATAAAATTACATAAAAATAAATCTCCAATGAATGAGTATACAACACTGGCTCAGGAAGTTTTCCTTGTTGTATCCTTCTTAACTGCCTCAAAAGAATTTAGATAAAAGGCCTGTTCCATGTGAGAGGTGTCAGAGAGAGACCCACAAAGAAAATCGGTCAGGTATGGTAGGGAAATTTGATACGGGCTAGGATCAAAGTCTACTCNAAGACCTTTGTTGGCAAAGTAATGTCTCTGCTTTTTAATATGCTGTCTAGGTTGGTCATAACTTTCCTTCCAAGGAGCAAGCATCTTTTAATTTCATGGCTGCAGTCACCATCTGCAGTGATTTTGGAGCAAAGAAAATAAAATCTGACACTGTTTCCACTGTTTCCCCATCTACAGGCCATGAAGTGATGGGACTGGATGCCATGATCTTCCGTTTTTTGAATGTTGAGCTTTAAGCCAACTTTTTCGCTCTCCACTTTCAGTTTCATCAAGAGGCTTTTTAGTTCCTCTTCACTTTCTGCCATAAGGGTGGTGTCATCTGCATATCTGAGGTGATTGATATTTCTCCCAGCAATCTTGATTCCAGCTTGTGCTTCTTCCAGCCCAGCATTTCTCGTGAAGTACTCTGCATATAAGTTAAATAAACAGGGTGACAATATACGTTCTTGACATACTCCTTTTCCTATTTGGAACCAGTCAACAGAACCAGTCCATGTCCAGTCCATGTCCAGTTCTAACTGTTGCTTCCTGACCTGCATATAGTCAGCAATAAAAAAGAATGAAATCTTGCAATTTGCAATAATATGAATGGACCTAGAGAGTACTATGCTAAGTGAAATATGACAGAGAAAGACAAATACTGTATAATTTCACTTACATCTGGAATCTAAAAAAACAAGTGAACAAAACATAAAGAGACATATAGGTATAGAGAATAAACTGTTCCAAGGGGAGGGGGGCTTGAGAGTCAGTGAAATAGGTGAATAGAATTAAGAGGTACAATCTACTAGCTATAAAATAATTCATAGGACATAATGTACAAAGGGAGCAGAGTCAGTAATATTGAATTAACTTTCTGTGGTATATAATCTACAAAATCATCACATCAATCTGTTGTATATCTGAAACTAATATAACACAACTACAATTTTTATAAAATTACATAAAAATAAATCTCCAATGAATGAGTACACAACACTGGCTCAGGAAGTTTTCCTTGTTGTATCCTTCTTAACTGCCTCAAAAGAATTTAGATAAAAGGCCTGTTCCATGTGAGAGGTGTCAGAGAGAGACCCACAAAGAAAATCGGTCAGGTATGGTAGGGAAATTTGATACGGGCTAGGATCAAAGTCTACTCTGTCCCACTGTTTCTGCATGGCCCAACAAACAATTAGTTACCAAAAATTTGTTTTTCTATCTTAATATGATTTTCTCCCCTTTAAAGTCCCAAACCACTGTCCCAACATCCTCTTTAAGTTTAGCTGAAGATGGTATCTAAGGTGAGGGTTTTGGCCATTTTCAGGGGTTAGTTTTCCTAGGTCTCTCCCATGTATACATATTAAATTTTTTTCTCCTGTTAATCTGTCTCATGAAAATTTAATTTTTAGACCAGCCAGAACTTAGAAGGGAAGAAAAACATGTCTTCAACAGTTGCAACTATACACAGGAACAGTTTTATAAGTGCTTAATAAAATAGCATCTCTGATGGAAATTGCTGATTTCAGCTAGTATCAACTCTTCAATAAGGTTATGATTCTCAGTATTTGATGTGCAAATTAATCACCTGATATTATTTAGAATTGGTATATTTGCATCAATACTAAAAACTTAATTTCAGTAAATATGTGATTTCAGAAACCTCTAAATCTGTATTTGGTCACATGAGTTGAATATAGGTGACTCAGAAACAATTTGAAAAACACCCTGGTTACTCCCTATTGACAGAGCCAACTATGAGACACATAGTGTTATGAAATGAATTGTTCCCCTCCTCTCCAAATTAATATGTTGAAGTCCTAACTCTCAGTATGGTTGTATTTGCAAAAGGGCCTTCTAAGCCAACAATTAAGGTTAACTGAGGTCTTAAGTGTAGGGTCCTGCTCTGACAAGATTAATGTCTACAAGAAGAGACATCAGAGAATGTGCTCTCTCTCCATACATGCACTTAGAGAAGTCCATTTGGGGATATGGCTATAAAGCCAGGAAGAAATTCCTCACCCAAAACTGAATCAGTTGGAACCTTGATCTTGGACCTCTAGGCTCCAGAACTGAGAGACAATACATTTCTTTTTTGAAGCCATTGCCATCTACAAATTGGCACTTGCCATCTTCCTTTACAAGGATGAAATTATGAGCCTCACAGCTGCTGACCTTCAGCATCCCTGTAAGGAGTTCATGGAGGAGACCAGGAATGAGTTACACTTGTGCTCTGAAAAAAACTGGCAGAGCAGGTCTTCAAACAGATATTTTCAGATGATTTTATGAATCCAATTCTTGCATCTTCTTGTATCTATATTGTTATAGCCACGTGTTCCAGGAAACAAACTCACTCAGAAGGACAATGCAGATAGTGGAGTGCAGTTTATTATACCGGCGAGCCCAAGGCAGAGTCTCCTCTTAGCCTCCTGGCCAGCATTTGTGAAACTTTTATACCCCATGTGTATGTATCTGAACCCACCACTCCAAATTCCTTGAGACTTACATAAACAAAGGAAAATACAATCCCAATAGCCCCCTCATTCATGTGCTATGTGCTCATGTGCTCAAACAGTCAAACAATTAGCCAATAATCATTAAACCCAAGGTTACACTCTGATACAGAAAAATTTATGGTCTGTCTGGAGGAAGGGGTGATTAGTGTATGTTTTCTCTTAGGCGATGAGTAGCCTAGATATGATCTTCAGGGTTCCCCTGTCTGGAGGGGGTCTTATCCTTCTGTTGTTGTTTTCATAGGCACTAAACACAGAGTTCAGAGTCCATTGGAAAGGTGGCTGAGCATGATCAGCATGAACAGGCCTAAGATGGAGTCCAGGCCCTATGAATTCCTTCTTCAATATAAGCATTAAAATACTTCATGGTGAAATCTACTCCTTGTGACCAGCAATAACCTTCTGCCAAAAAAATGTGTGCTTGATTGAATGAACTCCCCCTTCACCAAAATCACATATAAACTGGCCTCCCCCCTGCCTCTTTGGAGCATTACCTCTCAGAGCTACCTGATTGCTGTCTCCCAGGCTACAGTTCTCATTTTGCCCCAAATAATAAAGCGTACAACTCTCACATGATACTTTTTCTTCTTTCAATTNAAGACCTTTGTTGGCAAAGTAATGTCTCTGCTTTTTAATATGCTGTCTAGGTTGGTCATAACTTTCCTTCCAAGGAGCAAGCATCTTTTAATTTCATGGCTGCAGTCACCATCTGCAGTGATTTTGGAGCAAAGAAAATAAAATCTGACACTGTTTCCACTGTTTCCCCATCTACAGGCCATGAAGTGATGGGACTGGATGCCATGATCTTCCGTTTTTTGAATGTTGAGCTTTAAGCCAACTTTTTCGCTCTCCACTTTCAGTTTCATCAAGAGGCTTTTTAGTTCCTCTTCACTTTCTGCCATAAGGGTGGTGTCATCTGCATATCTGAGGTGATTGATATTTCTCCCAGCAATCTTGATTCCAGCTTGTGCTTCTTCCAGCCCAGCATTTCTCGTGAAGTACTCTGCATATAAGTTAAATAAACAGGGTGACAATATACGTTCTTGACATACTCCTTTTCCTATTTGGAACCAGTCAACAGAACCAGTCCATGTCCAGTCCATGTCCAGTTCTAACTGTTGCTTCCTGACCTGCATATAGTCAGCAATAAAAAAGAATGAAATCTTGCAATTTGCAATAATATGAATGGACCTAGAGAGTACTATGCTAAGTGAAATATGACAGAGAAAGACAAATACTGTATAATTTCACTTACATCTGGAATCTAAAAAAACAAGTGAACAAAACATAAAGAGACATATAGGTATAGAGAATAAACTGTTCCAAGGGGAGGGGGGCTTGAGAGTCAGTGAAATAGGTGAATAGAATTAAGAGGTACAATCTACTAGCTATAAAATAATTCATAGGACATAATGTACAAAGGGAGCAGAGTCAGTAATATTGAATTAACTTTCTGTGGTATATAATCTACAAAATCATCACATCAATCTGTTGTATATCTGAAACTAATATAACACAACTACAATTTTTATAAAATTACATAAAAATAAATCTCCAATGAATGAGTATACAACACTGGCTCAGGAAGTTTTCCTTGTTGTATCCTTCTTAACTGCCTCAAAAGAATTTAGATAAAAGGCCTGTTCCATGTGAGAGGTGTCAGAGAGAGACCCACAAAGAAAATCGGTCAGGTATGGTAGGGAAATTTGATACGGGCTAGGATCAAAGTCTACTCTGTCCCACTGTTTCTGCATGGCCCAACAAACAATTAGTTACCAAAAATTTGTTTTTCCATCTTAATATGATTTTCTCCCCTTTAAAGTCCCAAACCACTGTCCCAACATCCTCTTTAAGTTTAGCTGAAGATGGTATCTAAGGTGAGGGTTTTGGCCATTTTCAGGGGTTAGTTTTCCTAGGTCTCTCCCATGTATACATATTAAATTTTTTTCTCCTGTTAATCTGTCTCATGAAAATTTAATTTTTAGACCAGCCAGAACTTAGAAGGGAAGAAAAACATGTCTTCAACAGTTGCAACTATACACAGGAACAGTTTTATAAGTGCTTAATAAAATAGCATCTCTGATGGAAATTGCTGATTTCAGCTAGTATCAACTCTTCAATAAGGTTATGATTCTCAGTATTTGATGTGCAAATTAATCACCTGATATTATTTAGAATTGGTATATTTGCATCAATACTAAAAACTTAATTTCAGTAAATATGTGATTTCAGAAACCTCTAAATCTGTATTTGGTCACATGAGTTGAATATAGGTGACTCAGAAACAATTTGAAAAACACCCTGGTTACTCCCTATTGACAGAGCCAACTATGAGACACATAGTGTTATGAAATGAATTGTTCCCCTCCTCTCCAAATTAATATGTTGAAGTCCTAACTCTCAGTATGGTTGTATTTGCAAAAGGGCCTTCTAAGCCAACAATTAAGGTTAACTGAGGTCTTAAGTGTAGGGTCCTGCTCTGACAAGATTAATGTCTACAAGAAGAGACATCAGAGAATGTGCTCTCTCTCCATACATGCACTTAGGGAAGTCCATTTGGGGATATGGCTATAAAGCCAGGAAGAAATTCCTCACCCAAAACTGAATCAATTGGAACCTTGATCTTGGACCTCTAGGCTCCAGAACTGAGAGACAATACATTTCTTTTTTGAAGCCATTGCCATCTACAAATTGGCACTTGCCATCTTCCTTTACAAGGATGAAATTATGAGCCTCACAGCTGCTGACCTTCAGCATCCCTGTAAGGAGTTCATGGAGGAGACCAGGAATGAGTTACACTTGTGCTCTGAAAAAAACTGGCAGAGCAGGTCTTCAAACAGATATTTTCAGATGATTTTATGAATCCAATTCTTGCATCTTCTTGTATCTATATTGTTATAGCCACGTGTTCCAGGAAACAAACTCACTCAGAAGGACAATGCAGATAGTGGAGTGCAGTTTATTATACCGGCGAGCCCAAGGCAGAGTCTCCTCTTAGCCTCCTGGCCAGCATTTGTGAAACTTTTATACCCCATGTGTATGTATCTGAACCCACCACTCCAAATTCCTTGAGACTTACATAAACAAAGGAAAATACAATCCCAATAGCCCCCTCATTCATGTGCTATGTGCTCATGTGCTCAAACAGTCAAACAATTAGCCAATAATCATTAAACCCAAGGTTACACTCTGATACAGAAAAATTTATGGTCTGTCTGGAGGAAGGGGTGATTAGTGTATGTTTTCTCTTAGGCGATGAGTAGCCTAGATATGATCTTCAGGGTTCCCCTGTCTGGAGGGGGTCTTATCCTTCTGTTGTTGTTTTCATAGGCACTAAACACAGAGTTCAGAGTCCATTGGAAAGGTGGCTGAGCATGATCAGCATGAACAGGCCTAAGATGGAGTCCAGGCCCTATGAATTCCTTCTTCAATATAAGCATTAAAATCCTTCATGGTGAAATCTACTCCTTGTGACCAGCAATAACCTTCTGCCAAAAAAATGTGTGCTTGATTGAATGAACTCCCCCTTCACCAAAATCACATATAAACTGGCCTCCCCCCTGCCTCTTTGGAGCATTACCTCTCAGAGCTACCTGATTGCTGTCTCCCAGGCTACAGTTCTCATTTTGCCCCAAATAATAAAGCGTACAACTCTCACATGATACTTTTTCTTCTTTCAATTGACATCATCCAAGTTGTAGCAAACTAATATACAGAGTTCTAGTCAGAAGTTGTTTATTCTAGATCTCTGGAAACTTTCCCACCTTTCTTCTCTTAGCTTCTCTCCTTAGACTCTCCCTGAATACTTTATTTCATCTAGGGTATCTAATACATGAGTACAGTTTTTAATACTTCAACTCTGAATAAAAAAATAGACAAAGCTATAGGAATACACAGAAAAAGTGGCAGAAACTACTCAAGTGCCTGAATCATTCACTCTTATTGTAGCTTTTTTCCTTAAGACTTTCAAATTTGATTCAGTTGGTACTAAAATATTAGTGATTCTTACCCTGGGACCAATGCATACATTTCAAGAACAGTCAAACATTGTAAAATGTTGGGTACATAGAAATTTTCCTGGTGAAAAAATTTCAGTGGAATCCATTGACAAAGCTTCCCTTAAAATATAAAATTCTACCTACTTGAATTATAGGATCTGTTTTTCCAGATGTTAGATATATGAATAAAGAGTTTCCCTTTTCAACTTAACCTGGTAAACTAATCCTACTACAAAAGAAATAAATTGCCCATAAAATGTTTAGCAGTTTGTGGCTTAACAAAGAAAAGAAAAAAAAAAAAAAAAAAAGTATAATAGATTATTTCAAGTCCTGTTGTCTCCTTGAATCTTTCCTGAACTCTCCAATTCAAGTGTAGTCATCCATTCCTCAAATCCTCTATCTTTCCCTGCCTATGCGGCCCATCTGTTGCTTATACTTTACATTCAGCTTTTGCCAGTTTAGCTTTCACCAGCAGACATTCCTTCACCTTTATAATAATTATAAGATGCAGGGTGGAAACCTTTTTGGAATTGTGAATAAAGTCAAAATAATGTCTAAGAGAAAACCTGCACAAGGGCCACAGAACAGGATTTCTTTTTTAAAAGCAAACATTACTTTAAAAAGAAACAAACCCCAAATTCTGCTAAGCTCACCTAGACTTACTGTAGTATCCAACCCAACTTCAGTTTTAGCCTCTCTTAGGAATGGAACTTTAAGTCAGCAGTGTGGAATTTCCTGGTTAGCAATAATTAGGTAATCTGCATGATAAGATTCTTTGCCCTTCCCACTAAGGAAAGGTGACCTAGCCTGAAACAATTTTTGCTGTCCTTGTGTTCGTTTTGTTAATAATCTTGTCCCACCCTATTTCTAGAGAAGCCTTTCATGTTGTAGAACTTCCTGGAGCACCTGTTTACTATTAAAAGGTGGGTTGCTATCAGATTCATGAATCATTTAATAAAGTCAATTTGATCTCAAATTTACTCAGTATAATTTGCTTAACTAACACATGTTCTCTTTTAATTGGACTGAAAGGTAGTGTTTATAAGCTGCAGTGTCTTATTCATGCAACAATCTATACTGTCATGGAAAGAAATGAGCAAAACAAAGGAATATTACCTGTCAAAATTCAAGACAGGAAAAATTTCAAGAAATAAAATATTTAAAAGGCAATGCTTACCTTCTATAACTAAACTGGCAATAGTATTGTTGCAGGAAGGGGTACCCCTTCCAGGGCCCAAAACTGGGCTCTCGTCTAACACTCAGAATGAACTGTCTGAGGAGACACATGTGCTCACAAAGCAAGAGATTTTATTGGGAAAGGGCACCCGGGTGGAGAGCAGCAGGGTAAGGGAACCCAGGAG
Source organism: Raphicerus campestris (assembly GCA_006410735.1). NCBI lineage: Eukaryota > Metazoa > Chordata > Mammalia > Artiodactyla > Bovidae > Raphicerus > Raphicerus campestris. The sequence goes on along the minus strand of SJYW01028620.1, from coordinate 4,680 downwards.
AACAGCTCTGTGCTTGGCTCACAGTCTCTGGTTTTATGGTGATGGGATTAGATTCCAGGTTGTCTTTGGCCAATCATTCTGACTCAGAGTCCTTCCTGGTGGTGCACGCCTTGTTCAGCCAAGATGGATGCCAGTGAGAAGGATTCTGCGAGGTGATTGGACGTGTGGTGTCTCCTTTTGACCTTTCCCAAACTCTCCTGGTTGGTGGTGGCTTATTCTGTGTTACTTACCTGGACTTCCTGTCATAAAACTACTCATGAAAATAGTTACTATGGTCCTGGCCAGGGTGGGTGGTTTCAGTCAGTGTGCTTCCCTTAACAGTATTAGAGTACATGTTGAAGGCAATGACACCCCACCCCAGTACTCTTGCCTGGAAAATCCCATGCTTGGAGGAGCCTGGTGAGCTGCAGTCCATGGAGTCGCGAGTCAGACACGACTGAATGACTTCACTTTCAGTTTTCACTTTCATGCATTGGAGAAGGAAATGGCAACCCACTCCAGTGTTCTTGCCTGGAGAATCCCAGGGACGGGGGAGCCTGGTGGGCTGCCATCTATGGGGTCACACAGAGTCGGACACGACTGACGCGACTTAGCAGCAGCAGCATGAATTTAAGACTAAAACAGGTAAGCTCAATTAAATTCATAAAATCAACTTTTCTTAGTAAATTGGAAGAAAAGTGAAACATTTAAAGGAAGCAGTACAGAAAAAAAAATTTTTGTTTTGAACAAGGACTATCAACCTGTTCATTTGAAAATCTGAAAGATAATTCGAGAAAAAGTTTGATAAGTTTTATGTCTACCTTATATAGTACTGATTCTACCATTTAGCAAACATTTATGGTAGAGTTCCTGACGTTAGTTTATAAAATCAGAGAGAAAACTGGGCTAAAACAATTTTTTCAAATTGAAATTCTTTTAGAAATATAACAAAAACACAAGAGACTTTATCAAGACACTGAATTAATTAAAACTAATTTCAATCTAAAATCCTCAACTGAGCTCATCTGATGTTGCCTCTCAAAGTCTGCAAAAATTTTCAAAAGTAGTTTTAAACATTTTTTTTTTTTGCAAAAGAAATTTAACACTATATGAGCATACATAGCCTTGATCAATAATAATGAAATCTAAATAAAATCAACCATGCCACAGTAATCATTTCTTTGAACAAAATAGAAAATAATTTTTACAAGTAATTAAACATGACATTTGAATTAGTTCATGATCTATGACAGCTCACAATAGGATAATCTTGGACTGGACCACTTAATTCTTGATTCTTCAGTCTTTTTTTACCATAAGGGAACTTTATTTAGTTTTTTTTTTAGAAAGGAAATGTTAATACTAACTATAAACTCAATATTTGATGTCATTTATATTAGTTTTAACTGGATGTGGGTAATTATGAATTTACAGCTGGCCCTTAAACAACATGGGGGTTAGGGATGCCAAACTTTTGAACAGTTGAAAATCTCATAATTTCTTATAGTCAGCACTGTATTCACAGTTCCTCCTTACCTTTGAATTCAACTAACTTGGGTCATATTTACTAAGAAAAAAAAAAATCAGCATATCAGTGGACTATGCAGTTCAAACCCATGTTGTTCAAGCATCAGCTTGTCTTGTGTTATCAAATTAGTTCTTCTTCTCCAGATTAAATGTCCCTTAAGGACATCTTGGAAGAACAATAATGAGAAAGATGACATAGTACTGACTAAAATGAAAACTAGATAACAGCAGTCTTTTGGAAACAATTCAAACAACTTAGTCTGGGAACAGCTTGGATTCTCACAGAAAGTATAAAATTGAGAGAGGCAGTATGACTAGAAAGCAGTTATCTGGCAGCCCTAACATTTCAGATGCTTTCAAAATGAGGAAACCTCCCAGTTTCTTCTTCCATACAAGAAATCACAGTGTATGGTTATCAGTTGGGGCCAAAATAAACTCAAAAATTGAGGTTGACTTTCATTTTTAGCAATATGTCCGACTAGTTGTCCTAAGAAATCTTCATGATATAGAATACCTATGAAAAATGCATGAGTACTCATTAAAAACAAATAAAAACCCTTAACACAAATTCACTGATGAGCTTTCAGAAGAATAAGAGAAATTCTCTGAAGCCAGAATTGTCAAAGTACAAACCCATAAAGCACTGAAACACTAAAGATGGCATTCCCAAGGGTGTGATTTTAACTGACCACAAGCCTTACAGTCTAAGTGTTAAAGAGAAAGCTTAGGTTCTCTGCAAGTTGGAAAGTCAGAATGGAGACTTCGACACAATGCTAGACACCTGACCAGCTTTCAACATCGCTGCATGTGACAGAAACAACATTATATGTTGACCATAATCTTTTCTCTTCCTTGGCACCGAGGAAGGACCACTTTCCAGCCTTCCTTGCCGCTTTTGGGGGACTGGATGACAGCATGCTGGCCAAGTAGGATGTGGGTGGGAATGATGTTCTCCATTTCCAGACCTGGCTTTCTAGAGGTAACATATTTCACATTGTAATGTTTAAAAATGTGGGAGGAAAGCTCCCTTCACATCAGACTTGGCATGAGGCATAAACCTTCATTCTGTTAAGCCATTGAAATTTGGGAGTTTATTTTTAACTACAGTTAGCCTAATGATTTTGATTAAAATAATTCAACAAGAAAAAAACAAAGTTTGCTCCACAGAGAGAAATAATTGGAATACCTGCCTTAAATAGGATTTAGCGCTAAAACTAATATTCACAGGTGTTGTAGGGGAAAAAAAGTCCATGCAAAAAATTAGAATAGTCTGAAAGTTTTTGAGAGTCCCCAGGTACCTTGAGGATGAAACACAAATTCTCTCTCTACAAACAGACTTTAAATCTAGGATCAAATATTCTCAAAAATATAATTCCAGGATATTACAAGTAAAAATAATAAAACATGTAAGGAGACAAACAACCATGCACAAGAGAGCAGAAACAATAAACAATAGAAGTAGAAAAGCAAAAGCTACCATTGCTAAAATTATCACAGGGATAATATAAATGTTTCTATTAAGAAAATACTATATTAAAATGAAACACTAAAATTATAATTAAACAGTAACAGTTTCTAGATTTGCCATGCAGATTTGGAAAGAACTCAATGTAATTTCTAGAAATAAAAAATGCAGTATTGAATTTAGAAACTCCAGATTAAACACTAATTACATTCTGAAGAGAGAATCAATGAATTGAAAGATATGAAACTAATATTTAGAATGTAGCTCAGGGAAAAAAACATATAAAATATAAAAGGGCTAAAATAAGAAAGTCATGTGTTCTAAAATATGTTTATAAAATCTGACCTTAGGAATTAGAAACAGTACCAGAAACTCTGGAGACTGAAATCTCTTTGAATCAATTTAACAGCAGAAACAGATATAGTTAAACACAACTAGTAAGCTGGTAGGTAGGTCAGAAGAAATTATCCCTAACAAAACTTAGGGGAAGAGATGCAAAATACAGATGAAAGTAAAAGATTTAGAAGACGTAATGAAGCAATATGATAAACACTTCATTGGACTACTAGGAGAGCTAGAGGGAAAAGGGGAAAAGGGATATTCAGACATAATATTTTCCAGAATTGATAAAAGACTCCTAGATTCAGGAAGCTAAGTACATCCTAAACACAATGAAATAAATAAATCTACAGTCAGAGCCATCCAAGGAAACTGAAAAACACCATATATAAAAAGATTTAAAAGCCCAAAAGAAAAACAAAACCACTTACAAAGAGCTTACATTACACCACCAATTTATTTCTCAACAATGGAAGGCAAAAGAGAGTTGGATTAAATCTTAAAAAGAAAAAAAAAAAACAACCACTCAGTGTATATCCAATTTAACCATATTTTAAGAATTGGGGTGAAAAAAGACATTTTTATGCAAACATTTACTAACATTATTACCATTAACAAATGCTTCTTAAAAGGAACTTCTAAAGAAAGGGCTCAAGAAGAAAGAAATTGAGCACAAGAAGAAAAAAGAAAAAAAACTAGGTTGTAATAAATGAATTTAACTCAAATAAATCATTGAATGCTTGATCTTACCAAACCATAATATTAACAATGTATAATTAATGGATTTAAAAACTAATGACAAAGGGAATTTGTTTTAGAACAGGTCAGAACAAGAAAGCACATTTGCTTTTTTAAACTAGACAGTCAAATAAATTATAAATATATTTTAGAAGCATCAGGGAACTTCAGAAGCAACAAACTAAAATTCCAGAAAGAAGAAAAACTCTCTTTTTTTTTTTTGAGCAAGGATTTTTCTCTTTCCCGTGCAGGCATTTTCTGATTCCAGGTGCTTATGGAGTCTCCGGCTTGGAAACTATGGGACCGGGCTACGGAAAAGAGAAACTAGCAAAATTTGTGATTCTGCAGGACTAGTGTGATAAACTGGAAACCTGGGAGGTTTCAAACTCACAACCGCTCTCCCCAAAGAACATTTGCTAAATTTTGTGCTAAACAGGAAGCTGAGAAACTAGGTGGAAAGCTTGCTGAATGTAACGTGGAATTTCCAGATGGAAGTAACCTAACTCAATATACCACCAGTCTTACCTTCAAGAAAGAGGTCCTATTTTGAAGTAATGTAAGCAGGAAGACCAAAGAGCTGAGCTAAAGGTCTCTGAAGGACATAGCTGAATTTTCTGCGGTCTTCCAAACTG